>RJWH01001326.1:0-175817 GCA_004363575.1 Solenodon paradoxus
GTAGTTGGTTTATAGATGATCTCTAACCGTTCTTGTACACAATTTTCTATTTCCCTCCTTTAGCAACTGTTGCTCCATTCCTGTCCACCCCTCCTACTCCCTCCTCCAGCCCTGCTGTCCTGATAACTTTAAAGATTTTGAAATATACATCAAGGGCACAAAAGATACACAGCTAACATCTTGTGATTTATGGGAAGTGGACACTTGGTACGAAGCACCCATGTCAGGAAGCTGGACACTGCTGTTCCCCAGGAGCTCCCCTAGGGTCCCCTCACTTACCTCTTCTCAGTCCTCAGCGGCAGCTACTCCTGAATTCATGACAATGTATTCCTAAACACTGCATTTTGCCTGTTTTTTGGACTTTATGTAAACAGACTCATACTACATTTACTCATCCTGTGTTTGGCATCTTTTACCCAAAATTTTGTTTGTGATACGCATTCATGTGGTTATACACAGGTGTAGCTTATTTATTCTCATTCCTAAATAGTGCTCCACTAAATGAGCTGTGTGTATTCATTTTACTCAAGGTGAATATTTGGGTTATTTTCATTTTTTGCTCATCACAAGTAAGGCAGATAGAAACATTTTTGACCACGCGTTTTCATGTTACTGTCTTGAACCTGGGTGTGGGATTTGCTCAGAATGGCATTTTTTTGTTTTTGTTTTTCGGGACTGTTTTCAATTTACTGTTCCCACTAGCAATGTTCTAAATCTCATTGCTCTACACCTTCACCTCAAATGGTACTGTCAGTTCAAGTTTTAGTCGTTCTTATTGAGGAATCTTATTATATCATGCTTATGTTGGGATCTCATTGTGACTTTAATGTGAATTTCCTGGATGTTGAGTGACTTTTTTTTGGATGCTGTCTTTTATGATGTACCTATTCTACTCTCTTCACCAGTGTTCTATTTTTTTTTTTGTCATTTATTATTGATCATAGAATTATACATGTGCAATATATTCTATGTTTAAACACTTTTTGATTACATGGAGAACAAAAATATCCCATTATGAGGCTTGCTTTTTCAATATTTTAATGACATCTTTCAGTGAATAGGAATTCTTAACATGAAGGAATCTTTTCCTTCCCTGAAGGCATGAAAATATTTTCCCATGTCACCTTCTAGAAGCTTTATTATTTTACTTCTAATGTTTAGAAGAATGATCTTCTGGGAATTGATTTAGGGGGACGTGTGAATTATGAGAGGATGGGAGTTAAATGTAATTATTGTTCCATAAATAAATAGAGACTTCTATGGCACTATATGGGGATAGTATCACTTATTGAAAATACTGTTTTTTCACTCCTTGCCCTATAGAATCATAGAGAAGTAGGTCTTCTCTGGGCTTTCTGTGCCATTTCATCTATTTATCCATGTCACAACAAGTCTACACTGTTACAGTTATCATGGCTTTATGAGTTTTGAAAAGTAATCTGAGATGTTATTCAAATTTGTTTATCTTCAAGATTACTTTCTCTAAGCTCTTTCTATGTCCATGTACGTTTAAAAACCAGCTGGTCGTTTCCTGCCATCCATATGGAGTGCAATCATTTGGTGTTTGTCTTTCTCCTTCCATGTTGTTGCAAATGGCAGGATTTCTTTCTTTTCTTAAAAAAATAGCTGAGTAATATTCTATTGTATGTATATACTACGTCTTTTTTTATTTTAAATCCAATTGTCCATCAATGGCTTGCCTATGTGTTATTTAGAACTAAACTCTGGTACCAGTTCCCCTGAGAAGTCCCTTCTGATCCTTCTCCTAGGGAAGCTGGGTACCCACTCCTGTACCGTCAGCCCACGTTTTTGTCAGAGCAAGTAGCACACAGCCTTGTACTGAGCTATGCTCATGGTGCTCTGGGGCAAGGAAATGATTGAATCTAGTGATTCTCAAAGTGTGGTACCCAGACCTGCAGCACCAGTCTCACGTGAGAAATTGTTACATATGCACATTCTCCAGTTCGCAGATCTACTGAGTCAGAAACATTGGAAGTGGGACCAATGGACTGTGTTCTCCTAAACGCTAGGTGATCTGAGCACCAAGGAAGTAGCCCTCTGGTCTCATCCATCTCTTTCACAGATCTGGCCATAGTAAATGTGTGTGTTGAAATGAATTCATTTCTACTTCAGGAAGTTGTTGTGATTTCCTAGGCAGGGTGAAAAATCACTCTTGTAAGTCCTCATGACACCTTTTGTCTAAATGCCCTCACAATATAGGGGAACTATAAACAATTACACCCTGAAGAGTAGGGATTCTACTGTATTCACCTGCGCTGGGGATAGAGCAAGTTCTCAGTTAAGTGTATACATAGCTTTAGGTCCTTGGACATATGAGAAGACAAGACAAATTCCTTCTTTCTGTGGCACTTAAATTCCAAGAAGGCAGGCAGGAGATAAATTATAAACAAATTTGAGATAACTTCAAATAGTGAAAATGGAAATAGAGTAAGATGACATGATGCAGAGGGACTTACTAGCTAAAGTAAGAAGTTAGGGAAAATGACATTGAGTTAAGATCTAAATGACCAGAAGTCATCTACATGAAATTCCATGGAGAAAACCAAGGCAGGTGGCGTGGGAATAGTGGAGTTGGGTGAATTTTACTCCAGGAGCTGTGGGGACACTCTTGGGGAAGGATGCACGGGCGATGGAGTGGGGAGTACTGCTGCACGTGTGGAAAGGCCACTCTGGCTGCTGTGTGTGCAAAGAAAGTTGTGTGGAGACAAGACTGGATGCTGCAGGCATTCAGAGACCATATGGATGTCCTGGTGGATATGGAGGTAGCCCTTGGGAACAAGGCGTCAAAGCCTGGTGTCTGGTTCCAGTTCAAATTCTGGTCCCACTACACCGGATGTGTGGCCGAACCCCTCTGAGCCTCTTAATTTTATCCTCTGCAAGAGAGGGTGTTAGTAGCACTTACGTCATCGGTTTGTTGGGAAAGCTTCATGAGTTAATACACGTGAAATCTGCTGTGAGTTACATTATTATTAGTAGTAGTGTTATTAGTACTAGTTGTCGCTGTAGAGTGCAGAGGAAACAATGAATTCAAGATATTTCTACAGGTTCAGCTGAACTGTGGTGCTGATGAACTGGCTCTTTCCTTCACCTTGTCTTTTAAACTTAAAAAATTAAATTAAAGAATTTTACATGGAGGTAACATTGATTACAACACAATATAAGTTCTGTCATATGTGCATGTTTTCCCTTTATCCAGTACATATCACATCACACCCACCACTGAATTTCTAGTCGCCCTCCACCATTGTCCATTGAACCCCACACCCTTTACTTGAACCGTCACCCTCTTACCCTCTGGAAACCTCAGTGCTGTTGTCAGAGTCCCTGGGTTAGTGTTTTTTTGTTTGCTTGTTAGGTCTGTTTGCTTTGTTTCTTTATATTCCACGCATGAGTAAGATCATGGGGTATTTGTCTTTCTGACTTATTTCATTTAGCGATTAATTGGCTCTTGAGGATGAAGGAAATGGGAAAAAATGTCTACCTTTTTGGCAAAAAGTCTATTAGTGGTGTTGTTTAGTGGTGTTGTTTAGTAAAAGAGCAGACCAGTGGAGGAGCAGTGTGTGTGTGTGCGTGTGCGCGTGTATGTGTTGGAAATGAAGCTGGAGTTCAGGGAGGTGCCCGTGGTTGGGGACACACATGCAAGTCGAGGCACAGTGACAAAGTCCCCTGGGAGAGTGTGTGGAAAACGGAGTCCAGGACAGAGACTGGGTTCTTTCCCTGCAAGGTGAGCCTGAGGGCAGGCTGGGGCAAGGAGCCTGAAGCTGCAGGAGAGAGGGGAACCAAGAGAAAGTGGAGGAAGAGCTAAGCAGAGAGGGTGTGGCCAGCAAGTTCCAATGCTGCCAGTAAGTCAGACAAGCTGAGCAAGACCCACCACGCTGGTACTGAGTTTGGCAGCATGGGAGTCATTTGCCAAATGGATGAGTGAAATTTTGCTTCATTGGTTGGTACTTCTGTTTAAAAATCAGCTGAATTACAAAGTCTAGTTGTATACTCGCCATGATGCCACCAAGAATTAGGAGGGAGCCCCAAAGACTACAGGACAAACAGCCCTCTTGGAGTTGACCTTCCACTGCCCATTTGGGGTAGTTGCCACGATTAACTAGAGAGCCCACCTGTTCCATTGTCAGCAGTGGAGAAACAATTCCCACCTTTTCTTCAGCAGAGTTTTAGAAACCACCAGTAAATTGCCACCAAAGTGAGGTGGAAAAAGTGTTTCTGAAACTGGAGTAAGAAATTTCCAATGACACCACAGTTTGGCACAGCTGTTTTGAATCTAGGAGCACATTAACATGCCATTTCCATGACTTCCCCAAGGCAAACCATTAACCTTGCCACTCATCCGGAGAGGAGGTGACAGATTAGATGTGGTGCTTGCATTCTTGTGTATCACAATCACCTGGAGAGCTTGGTAAAATACAGATCCCTGGGCCCCACCCTGGCATTTCTGATGCAATAGGAACCAGAGAGCTTTCATTTCTAACAAACTTCTGGGCGGGAGGCACTGATGCTGGTGCTGGGACCACCCCTTGAGTGCACCTGGTCGGGATCACACCCTCCCTGGGAGCAGGCCCCTCTGGCTTGTTTCAGGAGGAGACAATAAATCCGTATCAGAGGAGCAGACTGAAGACAACTACTGGATCCCTCGGGACTGAGGAATGAGCTGAGCACTGTGGTGAGGGGTAAGGAAAGACAGGCAGTCATGCTGGCATTTTGTCGGTTTATTTCTTTAGCTGCTTCAGCTTCATCAGGACATGAGTTGCTGCTGTCCCTAAACTCCAAGCCTCTTGTGGCGCGGAGCCAGCTGAAGACTGCGTTCTTGTCTTGGAACAGTTCCTAACTTGCAGGTTTTCTCCCACACGTTGGATGTCAGAAAACTTTCACCAGTCAGGCTCATCTCTGCCTCTTCACGGGTGGAGTTTAGGCGGAATTTTAGGCAGAGGGACATGGTGACACGAATGATTTAGTGACAACTTCTTTCTGGGATCCATTATATAGGCCCCAGGGAGAGCGAGCCTTTCCTCTCCACGCTCCAGGGCCAGGGCAAACAGGGTGGGGCTCTGGCGCATGACTTTTGAGAGAGGGAATTAGCCAAATCTCAGTGGCAGTGAAATGAAGGCTGTGGCCACATCCCTTCTGCACACACGTCTTTTGGTTAGAGGCATGTGCCCTTGTCCTGCACACAGAGACGTCTTTATTCCTGGAGGAAAAGTGACTCTTTCACAGCCTCTGTGGGTAAAGGAAATGGAAAGTCCCAGAGCATCCTGAGCTCCTCTCACTTTCACGGGGCACTTGGCCTTCTTGGCCTTTCCTCAGTTCAGGGACAGTGTGGGGCCTTTGCCTGCTGGCTGGGTCCTGCGGGGAAACAGTGAGTTCTGTGGTTGGAGGCTGAGGACAGTACTGCCCATGTTTGCCTGGGAAGGGAGAAGCCCCAGGAGCCGACCTCCCGGTGTTGACCGTGTCTCAGCCAGAGCACAGCCCGGGGGGCCCCTCCCAGCCCTCCTGGTCTGCAGCCCCAAGTAGATCAGCTAGCGATGGCTTTTCTGAGAAGCTGCTGATCTCAACCCTGCTGGCTCCACATTCCTGGATGATGAGAGAGGGATTCCAGTGTTTACTTTGAACAATGTTTTCCTGTGTCTGAACTGACTGGGTGTTAAATTCTTCCAGATTTCTGGCTCCACGTTGCAACTCCAACAGCATAGAAACAGGTTTACGGCAGTTGGCAGGGGAGCAAGAGCAAGGTCCACCTGGGTACCTTCTGTGTTTAGAATTTCCACTGGGTGGATGGAAAGACTGTCAGCGCAGGCTCTGTGGGCTCCACGCCCAGGAGGGGTTTGTTGTGGTCTCAAGTCAGGGCTTTGCACGGTGCCTTTCCCATTTCCCACCCTAGAGGGCAAAAGTTAGCTTTTCTTTTTTTGACAGGGAATGAGAACAAGCTGAGTTTTTGAAGGTCAGGGTTTGCAATGTTTTCTCTGTTTTGTAAACCCAGAAGTTGGGCTCATAAGGAATTCATTTGGTGGGATGTTGAGAAACTTGAGTGCATTCCGGTTACCGGGGCCTCTGTGTGAGGAGTCTCAGGGAGGCACAGGAGGTCAGAGTTGGATGGCAGACCGCCCCCTAGTCCTTACTTTTACAGAGGAGGAAACTGAGGACCAGTCAGGGTCTAGTGACATAAGAGCTAGAATGTTGGGCTGGAGAGAACTCTCCCAATACAGCTGGTTTAGATCTCTCAGGGCTGTGCCCATCAGGGATTGTGGTCACCTGGAACTTTTGCTATTTATTACTGAGGAAGATGGCTGTATAATCACATTGGGCTGTGGGAGACACCTGATAAATCAGTGACTTTAAAACATAACTTCAGGACTCTGAAAGGATGAACTAAAAGATAATGGTGCTCTTCATTTCCCCTGTTCACAAAAGCCAGTTTCTTCATTCTTGTATTCTGGGATAGTGCACAATTCCGGCGACACTCTTAGGGGACACGATGGCGACGTGCCTCTAATCGAGTCTCTGTTGAAGCACCAACCTGTGGGCAGGTGCCTGTCTACTTCTGGAAGTGAAGCAGTCCAAAGCCGAGTAAGATCTGGGAGGGAGCGTGGCCTTGACACACACCCCATTCTAGAGCCTGTGTTTTCGGACCCTGCTCCTGTCCCTGAACACCTTTTATGGTGTGAGTGTGAGTGTGTGTTTGTGTGCATGCGCATACTTGTACACACTCAGGTAAGAAAGGAATCCTTCTTGCTTCAGGACTGAGGTGGAACCCAAACAGCATTTATGTAGTGGGATTGGATAAAATAATTCTATGATCGAATCTGACATTTTGATCTGTTTCTTTCACAAAACCACTCTGAGCCCCCAAAAGGTTGAACTTGATCTTCAAAACTGTGTAGAAATGTCAGCTTTCTCTACTTCTCAAGTGATGTGTGCAGCCAGCAGCTGAGCACTGCCTGTGAGTCTCTCCTTCACACTTGCCCTCCCTCACTCCATCCCTGACGGCTCTGGCTACTTACAGCATGTCTGCTGTATCAAATGACCCTGTCAAAACCGGCTGCTCGAGGATGGCTTCATTTCTGTGAATTTTATGGCCATACACTCTTTACTGACATATGTTCTCTTCTAGTAGAAGATGCATTGTCTCCTAGAGATGGGAGTAGAATGATGTAGTGGAATTGCTCCCACTACTGCAGAGTGGGAAGTTCATCTCTGGTCAATCTCGCGGCAGGGTTTTCCTCTGGAATGTGTGACAAGGGACTTGTATTAGTTATCTCTTGCTGTGCAGCAAGTCACCCCCACATTCAGTTGCATGAAGCACGTATTTGCTTTCTTACAGTTTCTGTGACTTAACTGTGTGCCTCTGACTGAGGGTCTCTTCACGAGGCAACAGTCATGGCTTTGACTGAAATTGTGGTCTCATCTGAAGAGTTGACACTGGGGAAGATCCATCTCTAAGCTCACTCACATTGCTATTGGCAAGATTAAGTTCTTCTCAGGCGGTTGAACTAAGGGCCTCCGTTCTTTGCTATCTTTGGCTGGAAACTTCTCTCAGCTCCTTGCCGCCTGGTCCTCTTCACAGGACAGTTCATCACATGGCAAGTGGCTTCCCCTAGAACGAGCGACAGCAACAGGGAATTAGCTCCCAAGATGGAGGCCAGAGCTTTTTTTTGGAACCTAATCAGAAGTGAAATTTGCCATATTCTATTTGTTAGAAGTGAGTTGCTAGATGCATCCCATACTCAAGGGGAGGTGTTTCATGAGGATATGAATACCAGGAGGTGAGACCATGGGTCCCACCTTAGAGACTGCCTTCCGTAGGCCTTGTGAGTCCAATTACTGTTGAGTCTGTATTTAGTCTGTGGACCCTGCCATCTCAGCAGTTCTGATAAGCGGGTAGTTGTGAGGGGCAGAGGGAAATGAACTCTATGTTTATTCCTACTCCTGCTGGGAGGTGGAGGACTTTGTTAGCATAGAACCCTGAAGACTTCTCAGGGGCAGGTAATTCTGAGTTTCTAACTAGTTACACTTAACCCCCACGCTCCCATTCTACCTCCACTTCAAGGAAAACAGATACATGTAAGACAGCTTCCACCTTAGCCAGCCCTCTCAGTGGTCTATCATCCTCTGAATAAAACTCCATATCAGCTGAGAGTTCATCTAGTCCTCACCTTGGATGGCATTATTCAGCATTGTTTGTGCAAAACTGAGCCTCAAGTCATAAAACAGGGAACAAAATTTATATCATTAGTTCACGATTCTTGGTCTTTACCATAAAAGCAGACAGTTGTAGAAAGCTTTATGAATCATGAAATACTTTTACCTGAATTCATTGGATCTTGAGAACATCCCATAAAGCAGACTTTTTTTCATCCTTGATTTGAGGAAATTGAGGTTCAGAAATATTAAGCGATTTGGGCAAAAAGAAGTGAAGCTGTATTTCAAAATCAATTCTCCTGACTCCAAATCCTGGGCTCTATCCTGTGTCCTCTGAAATGTTGTTTGCATACCTAAGTCTCCAAATTATTCCCAGTGGGAATCTGGCGAGACTTTTTGGCCCAATATCACTCATTAAGTCATTCTAAACCAGGGCTTGAATGACCTGAGAAAAGAAATAGAACTCAGCTGGGACAAGGATGTCAGAGCTGGAGGTTATACAGCAGATCCAGCGGATGACTGGAGACACAGAGTGGTGTGGGGTGTGTGTAACTGCTGCACATGTTTATGCATGCTCATGTGTGTGTGCAGTTCATAGATGTCTTCTCATGCCAGGAAATAAAATATTTCTCTCAGCTGTATGTGTTTAAGTGCATGTGAATGCATATGTGGCTGCAAGTAGACACAGATGCCTCGGGCCTTTTGGAGTGATCCTGCCAAGATTTTTCAGGGATGATCTCCAGAGGTGTCCTTTTGGCGAGCAGATGATGTAATAAGGGCTGTTGTGATCTGAAAAGCAGGGTGGATAAGGTGGCATGGTGGGATACGGGCACAGTTGTATGTAGCTTTTGTGTTGGATGGTCTCCTGAGCCCATCTTTTGACTTCCTTCTGCTCCAGTCTCCTTCCTGACCTTCAACTTATTGACCTGCTTTTGGAGAGACACATTTTGTTTCCCCAGCCTGAAATTTGGACCACATTATTTAGGCATTGTGGAAGACATTATGGTCCTGCATATTAATGATGATAATAATGGTCTGACCATGAACCGAGGCCCTGTGCTCAAGGATTTATTTGAATTATCTCCTCACAAAATTCTCAGGGCAGTCCAAGGATAGTTCCTATCATTGCTCCTGTTTCACAGCTGAAGGCACTGAGATGTCAGAAGTTTAAGCATATTGTTCCTGGTCACACAGTAAGAAGCATCTGGCCTGTCCTGAACTCGTGCTCTTAATTCTATGCTGAACTTTATCCCTCAAACAAGTTTGACTGTAAAGATCTAGCATATTAGGAAATTTGGCTAATTCTCTTATTGATTGCCTTCTTCAGATATTGAAAGACACACACAATACTATCCCACGAACATAACAAGAGCAGTAAGGAGAGAGCTGGTTTTCCTGTAGGGCATCTGAGGGTGGCTCTTAAAGGCCAGGCCTTCCCTGGTGAGTGACATCAACACCACACACTCCATGAGGGGCCTTTTCCTGAATTTTAAAAATATTTTATGCATCCAACCACCATGCCAAAGGGACACATTAAAGCTCTTGTTGTTTAATTGGATTTCTGACTCAACAAAAACCTCCTTTTATCAGAACTTCAAGATTTCCTGGCATGTCACCCACACTTGTTTTCTGTGTGGAGAGCAGTTATGTTTCTTTGTATACTACTTGTATGTATTTGTGCCTCGAAAGATTCATTTGAAACTAATAATGAAATATTTCTCCCCAATTTCAAGAGACCTCTGGGAAATTGATAATGGATATTTTCTTTTTTAACCATTGCCAGCAATTTTCTATGTATTCTACTGCCTGTATTTCCCCCAAACATCCATATTAGTTACATATTTTTTGTTACCAGTTTACCTTCCTCATTCTATGTTTCTCAGAAACCTAGTAAAATGCACTGTACCAGACACTTGCAAGAGATTCCAGATGAAAGAAATGAAAACATGAGCAGATCAGAATCATGTAAATATGTCTGGCCTTAGGTTTTGACTGAAGTCACTTCTCAAAGTAGACAGATTATGGGTCAAGAGTTGACAACAAAGTAAAGATCTCACTTCTAAGCCTTAAGAAATACAATTTGGAAGTGAGAGCTATACCAACTATGGACCATCCTGAGGCATAGATGTCCCTGAAAGATGAGATGCAGAGGGCACATGCATAAGACCATGGAGATGGTTGGCCATACCTCCAAAAGAAGAATCAATAGAGTAGTTCCGGAAAGAGGGATAATGGGATGAGAGAGCAGGGACCACGTGTTCAAATTTATAATGATTTGAAGGAAGAAACCACATGTCTGTGAAAAGGCAGTTACATCCACTAACAGCAGACAGAAAATACTCCAAATACTGTGTCTGGCCATGAGCAGTGGGAGTGAAGAGGAACAGATCCCTTATGGGATCACATAGGAATAGAAATGGAAGTTTGGAGCAAAAGAAGAATAGGGCTTGAGCTGGAATTTGGTACATTTGGGCCCAGTGGACTTTTCATGTTTAATAGGATTTTACTTTGTCTTTTAACGAAGTCTGACTCCTGGTCTGTTGTGGCTTCACATGTTGAGTTGTCGCTCTTACCTGGACGTGTCGCATGTAGCATCTCGTTCAGTCTTCACAATAACCCAGAGGGATGTGCGCCACCTCCACTTTACAGGTGGGGGAGAGTTCATGTCTCAGAGTGATTTGTTCACTTCAAAGAAGTAAGTGACAATGCTAGGATTTGACCTTTCCATTAGCTCTATTTATTTTTTGTCAGATTGATTAAGTTTCTGCCTTTTCCCATCTGAATTTTTCTAGTTGCTACTATTGCTATGTCAGCTAGTCTATGGTTTCTTTTGTCTCCTTGCAAGTGTGTAGCTATCTGATGTTTAGATTTCCGTAAGAACTTAGGGATTCCAGAAGAAGTTGTAGTGGCAATTACAGTAATATCCATTTGTAATAATTCTGATCCAAGTACTGGGTACAGAGTAGTGAGTGCAATGAGTGAGATCCCTGGTTTCAGAAAAGTTACCTTTTTATATTAAGAGAAAATAAACAAGTAAGTAAATCATGACATATTACTCAGAGATGGTGCTATGCTGAGAAGTGAGTGGCAACTATTTTAGGTGTTATAGATGACTGAAGAATTCGCATTTAGGCAGAATCCTGACTTATTAGAGGCAGCAACCCATGTGAAGCTCAGGGAAAAGATTATCCCAGGCAGAAGGGAAGCTGGGAAAGGATCCCATTGTGGTAACAGGATTGGTATATTTGGGAAGGAAGGTCAAGGTGGCTGGTTCTGTGAGCAATGGGAGAGTAGATCAAGCTTAGGTTGAAGAGTGGGCAGGGTCTAGAGGGAGGAGAGCTTTGTGAGTTAGGGGAGAAATTGCATTGTATCCTAAATAGAATGGGAAGCCATTGGAGTGGAGATAGCAGAAGTATTTAATCTGATTTATTTTTAAAAATGATCACTCTGAGTCTTCTATGTTGAAGGAAATATAAGGAAACAGATTGGAAGCAAGAAGACCAGCTACCAGTGTTCAGTAATTGAGTCAATATATGTTATTGTCTTGGTAGAATAAAGATGTAGAGAAGTTAACTCATAGCAGATGGTGAGAGAAGGGAGTATGATGGATTGGATATATTAAGTAAAGAAGCAAGAGGAATCAAAAACAACCTTTAGATATCTGAATTGGGTGATATGGTGAATGATGTTCCTCTCTCTGAGATGGAAAATACCAGAGGGTAACATTTTAGGAAGTAAGGTGAAGAGTTCTGTGTGGGTCAAGAAAAGTTGAGATCCTATGAAATAAAGACATAAAGATAGCAGTTGGATAGGTAAGTTTGGACTTTGAGGAAGGGGTCAGAATCATGTTAAGTTTTGTAAAATAGATGAGATGTGAAGCCACAGAACTGGTTGATGTCATCTTGGGGACACTGGAGACAGAAAAGAGAAGAGATCTCATAAACCATCATTGGAGACTGAGGAGGGTGGTGGATGACATGAGAGAAAACCAAGTCTGCGTAGTGTCATGGAAACCATGTAGGAAAATGTTTCACGAACATGAAAATGGTCCACTATATTCATGACCGTTGCATTTTAGAAGGCAAGAGGGGAGGGTCCTGGGGTGCAAGTGGAGAGATGACCTTTAAGAAGAGTAGCGATATTTTGTCTATCATAGTGGGAAAGAAGGCAATATGCATAAGAGATGTTGGTAGATGTGATAGTGCGGAGACAAGGGGATTCCTTATGAGATTTTCTTAAAGGAGGATGGGAAAATTAGATGAAAGTGAGAGGGATACAAAGGTAATGAGGAGACTTGAAATAGTCATTTGGGCAGTGGGAAAGTAAAAAGACCTGGAAATGGGGGAATAGTAGGGAGAACTAACTATATTGACCGTCTTTGAGATTGAGAAACAAGAGTGTGAAATAGTAAATAGAAGGACTCCACAACTAGATAGCCTGAATGCAAATCCTGGTTTTGTCACTGAGTAATTGTGTGACCTTGGACAAGCCGCTTAACATCTCTTGGACTTTGGTTTTCTTCCTTGTGATTTGAGAATGTTATAGTATCTAATGCATACAATTTTTGTGAGGATTAAATTAGTTAATATAGACAAGGTGCTTAGACTGTGCCCAGTACACAGTACATTGCATCAAAACATTAGCTATTGTCATTTAATAGACCAGTCAGCATTGTTGTCTTTTCTTCCACTATGTTTAGTTGCTGAGGTGGAGGCATCCAGAAGAGCCAGAGGTTGGGTTTAACTAGTACTGTGACTTATCACTCAAATATTGTGGATGGAGTAAAGAATAAAAGGATTAAATTTGTTTGCAAGGTGCTGTTGTAAGGGACCATGGGATTTTAATAAGGTAAAGCAAAAAATGAGGGCATACAGAATGACTGAGGTGGAGGTCGAATGAGTGGATTGAAATAGAGGAATTGCTAGAATAGGAACTGCTTGAGAGGGCTAACTGGAAGAAGAGAGGAGGTAGGGTCAGAGTGGAATGCATGCAGTTGAATTTTTGGGTGTAGTGGAGTTGTTGGTGACAATAAAAAAGAACGACTGGAAAAGATAGAAGACAAGGCTAATGGAGATGATAATCAAGCAAGGTCGGACTCAGATTTTGATGGATCATTCACTAGATGGTGAAGAAACCATTATTGATGACAGGAGAGAAGTTGCAAAGGAAGCCAGTGTGTCAGGAGCCAAAGCTGTCAGTGATTTAGTAGTAGAGGTTGGGGATCAGAAACTGGCAATAACCAGGTGGGTGAGGGAGTAATCTAGTCTGATAGTATGAGAGTCAAAGGAGAAGGAGTCTTGAGAAATGTGGCAGTGAGTAAGGAGGATGAGTACTGAGTACTAAGCTCCAGGCCCAGAAAACTGTGGGGCAGAGGTGAAAATAGCCCTTTCTTGAGAGATCAGCAGGGGATGTGGTGTCATGAAGGAGAAGAGGCGCTTCTTTGGTGGTGGCCTGACAAAGCACTCCAAGCAGAAAGTCATGGGGATATAGGAATGGGTGTCTCCAAATTTCAGCTTCTTATCCTCAGATTTTGACACAATTTCATTATTCAAGGCCCTGAGTAAATTCCACATCTTTTGATCCCTGACAATTTTCTCACAAATTGTGATTCACGCTATTTATAACAGGGTCATTTTTGCTTTCCTCCGAGAGCACAAGGGAGGGCAGATTCTCTTTCTGGGTGGGTTAGGAAGCTTTCCCTGAGTGACCGAGCTATGCTCTTGGTTTTGGAGTGTGTACAGTTCCTTTGAAATGGGGAGTGGAAAGAGGACAAAGGCAACAATACATACAAGGAGCAAAGGCATAGGAGTTTGGGGAGCATGGGGACTGATGGGGTGTCAAGCGCACATGTGTCTCTGTGTGTAGGGCAGAGTGTATGAGGAGAGTCATGGTGACAGAGGTCAAGACTGGGAAACACTCTGGGTATTAGATTTTAAGAATGTGCATTTTATCTTATAGGAAATAAGGAATATATCTATTGTGAACAGAAGTGTGATGTGATCAGATCTTTCTCAGTTGGTTTTCTCTGCTTAGAATGTCATATGATGGATGAATTAGCAGGAAAGAAAATAAGGATAGGGAGATATATTTGGGGGCATTAAGCTAGAGTTTTAGGTGTTCAAGAGAAGAAGGAGTTTTGTTTCTACTTTGTCAGGAAGGATGCTGTTATCATTGACAGAAACAAGGCAGGAAGATAGAGGAGATATTTGTAGAAGTTTGGGATGATAGGTACTGACTTTGGTTTTGAACACATTTGCACTTTATTCAAAGGTAAAACATTTATAAGACCTTGTCTAATAAGTTGGAAATAAGATTATAGTCTCAGATGAAAAGCGAACCCCAGGAAAACAGTTTGGTTAATAATCAGGTCTCAGAGTACTGAGAACGTAGAGTGATAGAATTTGGGGCAAGTGATTAATTCTGACCAAGATCAAAGGAAAAAATCAGGATGAATAATCAGGATAATCAATGTAACAATTTATAATAGGACATCTACCTATGACTTATTTTATGTATTACATTTGAGAAGATTGTTGCATAAACAAGAGCAAAAGTGACAACTTTCATCAATTCATGTAGACAATAAACTCTTTTTATTCAATAATGTCTTAGAGAACAAATATTAAATTCTCACATTTGTGGTTAGGATTAGTGAAGAAACTATCAAATTTTGTAAAGATCAGGGAAGAAGTTAAAACAAATCATCCCCCTCTGGCCAAGACCAACTCTGCATAGGAAAATTGTCCTGAGGAGCACCCTACGTGCTGTGATGTTTGGTTAAGACTAAATGTGTTAGAAGGAAACTGCAATGGAATCCATGAAAAACACTCTCTACTTTCAAGGCACACTTTTCCACACTTCCTTGAGGAGCTAGGGGACACACTTTGACAACTTTTTCCTGACTCTGGAGCTTCCTAAAGAGCCTCTGTGATTTTTATTGGGAGTTACAATGGTGGAATGGCCTGGTCACAGCTGGACACTGGGAGGGATTTGAGACTGGTGGCCTCTTTACTAAATGACTCATCCTCATCACACTTTTATAGGAAACTGATTTGATCTTTGTGATTCTTTGGTAGCTTGAGCTTTCACCCAGCATCTCGACAATCGGGTAGTGTAGTTTGCTGCACTTCCATGTTTGGAGAGGGTGATTGGGTGGCCTTCACTTGGCTCCTGTGCCTTGAAAGTAGAGAGTGTTTTTCATGGATTCCATTGCAGTTTCCTTCTAACACATTTAGTCTTAACCAAACATCACAGCATGTAGGGTGCTCCTCAGGACAATTTCCCTGTGCAGAGTTGGTCTTGGCCAGAGGGGGATGATTCATTTTAACTTCTTCCCTGATCCTTCTATGACTGGAGTGGCAATGGGGTATCTTTCTACAGTTCTCCTTCTTGAGATCAGCCTCATTTTGGTGCTAAGAGAAGTCTCTCACAGACTTCAGTTTCTGGCCTCATTTCTAGGGGCTGTGTTCCAATGAATGAAAGATTCTGCATCTGCTAGGAATCTCAGAGGTCATGGCAGAAAATATCTTATTTGCTCTTTGTGAAGAAGGGGAGCAAGGAAAAACTGTTCACCTCTCAGGGTGTGTCTCAAGGGAGTGGCTTTGACACTACTGAGACCTTTGGGAGACTTGGAACCTCTACCAATCATTTTCTAATCACCTTGTTTTTCAGAAGTTTATAAAAGCAGGATGCCAATGAATTTATTTTAAAAGACACTGCTCGTCACTTATAGCAACCAACATTGGAAACACCTTAAAATCCCCAAATGAAAGCATGATTAATAATGGGCTGTTCACTTGATGGATTACCAAGCAGCCTCTAAAATCATTCTGAGGAATCTTTAAGAACACAGAAGCATGCAATATAATGTTGGAGCAAAAATGCTGGAGCCACAAGGATATGCCCATTGTCTGACCATATCAATCATGTGAGAAATGGGTGACAGTGCACAGGTAATAGTTGCATGACGGTAATGGGAGTATGAGATGAAATAATATTCTCCAAACTTTCTATAATACTGACAAATAATTTCTTTTGAGAGAACACACAAATAAAGACAGAAAAATCCAATGGGCTGTCTGCCATGATATATGCCTTAAATTGCTTTTTCAGAAAGGATAGAAGGATAGTGACTTGTTCTATTTACTACTTACAATCCTCTAGTGAATGTGGACCAGGAAGGAGGGTATGGAATTCTGCTTACCGAAATTATTTTTGCATGGCATCGAAATTTGCCTCATTCGTTCTATCTTCCAACTCTTAACAGTACTACAAAACTTTTCTTTCTTTCCTCTCCACATGTTGCCTCTTCCTTTTGTTTGATTTTTATTTTGTAAGTGGTTTTAGGAATAAAATTATTGCTAATTATAATGAGGATTTTTTTTATCAAATACAGTCAAGCTTTAATTTTCAGGAGAGTAATTAATTTGAATTGTGGTTCAACAGGGAAAAACTCATCCTTTTGAACCACTGGGAGTTTGATTTAATCATAACTTGGGGTTATCTATGGCTCAAGATTTGGGTGCATGGTGCGATATGTGTATTTTCTCAAAATCAGCATGAACTGGGACAAATCTATGTGACTAAGTACAGACTGTCCATAGGCTGATGGAATAACTGACTCCTGTAAGAGATAATTACTCAGCTCTTTGCTTCAGGACGAAGACTTAAATGCAAGTCACCTCTTTCAAAGCAGACATGTCCGAGTTCCTAGTTCTTTGAGCATTTTAAATCGGGGTGGCCTGGCCCATTGATTGCGGCCAGTCCTGGGAAATGCCTGCTTGTTTTCCCCATGTGTTCTGTAGGTCACAATGCTCCCATTGTTTTAATAGAGCAGGACTTCCTTTTCCTGATTGATTAGACATTGTGAAGTCATGCAATTTCATGATACCATTGCTTATGAGCCAGCTGTCAGGCAGCAAGAGGGTCTCTGAGCACAAATTGCTTAAAGCCTTTCATGTCTGTTTTCCTGAATGTGGGCCGATAGGGCTACTTCTTGCCACCTGTCTCTTTATATCTTTCCTACTTGTCTAGCTTATAAATGTAAAAGTCTACCCCAAAATATCTTTGGAAGGTAAAAAGGATAAAAAGTTCTTCTCTGGTTAGACCTGTCTGGCTTATTCTGCAAAGTCTATTTTTAAATTTGGAAGTTGATCTATAGATAATATGGTTATATGTGCTTTGTGGCAAACAAGTCTTTACATTACCTTTTAAGATGGAAATTTTAACACATTTGATGGAATATTCCTTGGGTAAATATAAAATTCAGGTTTGTGGTTGTATCTGATACACAATGCCCAGTGCTTCTTCCTGTAGTGAATTCATAAAGTGTTCACTCAGCCAACTCAGCATCGTCGTTCCTCTGCATAAAATATGCAATTTGGAAACAACGTTGTTGATTTGCTTTCTGGAAGGAGAATCTAGATCCTGAGCAGAGATGCTATTCACTTAGGATTTGAAAACATCAAGGTTGGCATTCAAACCCTGCCTCCATGCTCATTAGCCCCCTGGTCCTTCAACACTCAGCTCAGTCATTTTCTTCCCAAATCTGTCTTCTCCGCTTTTGCTTTGATGATATAGATGGATTATTCTTATTTGATTTGTTATTGGCTTCAGAGGCAAACCTGACTTGAGGACCCTTGATATATGGTACAGGTAGGTCACAGAGCAAGACACAAGTGTGGAGATGCCCTAGTGTCTTCTGGGTGGTACAGCACCTGCAACTCTTGGATGTGTATTTGGTGCTCAATATAGATTTGTTAAATGCTGACCGAATGAACAAATGAATGAGTGAATTGATGTTGCTTGGCCATAGATACTTGAACCCTACTTCCCTATAGGGTCTATCAAAATGCACTCATAATCTTTAGAGAAAATAGGTAGAATGCAGAAGGGTTCAAAGAAGCAGTGTATCCTTCTCTTAGCCACCATGCGTGGAATCGTAATGCTGGGTCTGTGTTAGAAGATGGGCAATTCTGGATTGACTCATCTTCCCATCCCAGACGTGATTAGAGGATAGTAGTTTCCCTCTAGAAAGAGGCATGTTCTATATTAGCACATGCTGACAATGACCTATGGCACAGTAATAAACGTCTTTCTTCTCTCCTTGGAGTATATGTGTTTAGGGAGGGATAGCGATGAGGAAAAGAAGTTGATCAGCACATTTTTGCACATGGAGATGGGGAAAGAATGTCTCTTCACTCCTGAAACACCAACTTGCCCTTCCCCACCCTGCACCCCTCCATCTCAACAATTCCAGGATTCCCAGTGTGAATGGGAAGCAGTGTTTAAAGGCACATCAAGCCTTATCTTCTATGTACTATCCTAAAGCCTGTAAGGTAGAGGTGGAACAATGACTGGAGTTTCCACAGTGTCCAGGGAATAGGGGCCAGGTTGAGAGGTGGAGAGATAAGGTCATGATAATGTGAATTCTGTGGATGTGCACTGTGTTTTCCCAGGCCTAAAATGCAGGGAGTCATTGTGTGCTCAGCCTGTAAAATGAACCTCTCTGGGTCTCAGGTTAGGCCTCCTGGGTAGCATGGAGGTCAGCACATAAATCACAAACTGTACTAGGCCTTCTAAGACTCTTCTGGTCTAAGTGGCAGCTTCCTCTTTAGCCAAAAATAAATGAAGAGTAGTCAGAATGCAGAAAAGGAAGCAGAGGGCAAGGGAGGAAATAGAAGGTTGAGGAGGTTAAAATGCAGAGATGCAATGAAACTCTGCTTAGGTTCCTGTTTGGGAAAATACAATTCTTCTTCTGGGATCAGACAAGACTGTTAGATATGGTTAAGGAAGAAAAGTGAGAGATGAGAGAGAGGCAAGCCAGACAGTGCACCTGTAGACTGAGATAGAAAAGGCAGGAAGGAGATTGAACAAAGGGAAACTGATCTAGTTTCCAAAGGAGCACTAGGCCCTTGTGTTGACTTGTTCTCCTGGGTGTGAAGACTCATCTTCTGAGGTTGATTTTAGAGGCACGAGTCATTGAAGACCTAACTAGATGCTGAGTCATTGGTCAAATGAGATAAGAGGATGCTGCATATCATACTCCCTTTTGGACCATTATAGAACAAATCGACATATTACAGGTTCTCAGAAGTCTGGTGCTAAAGGAGCTTAATGCGTCATTTTTCAAACCTACCTGACCCAAGACAAGCCTGCTATATTTATAGTGCATAACAACGTACCATGTTAATGATGTCCTTGGATTAAGCAATCTACATGACCATGACCATAGGGTGACCCTTGCCTTGGACCGTTTTTTCCCCATTAAGTAGCACCTATTAACATTTTAAGATTTTTTTTTGCATTTAATAGGACACAGTTTAGGAAACCCTGAATTAAGATAATATCTTGTCCACTTAAGTGTGCAAATGGTGTTACTTTCATAGCACTAGTGGAGCAAAAACTCCAAGTGCCTTTGACTTATGCTAATGCACTGATTCATTAGTCCTGCCTGGAACCAACAAAATCTTTTCTGCAAGATGGTTTCCTGAGATAAGGATTCTGCTTGTGGTCACAGAGGGTGAGACTAGTTTTGCACGAGAATACCATCCACAGTCAGTTTTCTTAAGCTAGATACTTTAAGGTACTGGTTTTCTTTCAATCAAAGTCATTTATGGTATTGGCAGTGGTGGTGGAAATGCTCCATGGTTCTTTAAAATGTTAAAAGGCCACTCATATGCAATAGTGAATACATTATAAAGAATTCTTGAATAAAATCGTGTCTTAGTAAAAGGGCTGAAATCATCACTGGACCTATTTCCTCTCTTAAGTAGTTAATTCCTTATAACTCTTCAGTGCTTTTTGGCTTATGTTGTAGAACAGGGAGTGACAAACTGCTATAAATTAGAGCCTAGCTTTTAATTTTCATACCTAGGTGTATCTCATTCCAATTAAATAATAGTGCTGCTGTTGGGAGTCAGCATTTGAGCTTTTAAAGAGTCCCTAGTAATTCCAATGGGCAACAAAATTGGGGGAGTTGAAGCACCTTAATTTCCAGATATTTTATTACAAAAACGAAGATAGGAATTCATCCTCATCCTCATTTTGTAAGTGAAGGATCATGATTAAGGACATCATGTTCCAGGGAAGTGTCATTTTGAATTTATTTAGACCAATATCAGATTAGATTCTGGAAATGGGATAAGAGAGTAGGTGGGTGGTGGGAGTAGTTGGGCTTAAAAACCCAATAGATTGAACATGGGCCTTTATGCCCGTAGGAGAAATAAGAAAACCACTTTTATGTTAGGTCTCCTGCTCCCCCCATCAATGCCATTTCTGTCTGTAGACTGCTGGTTTGCATTTCATTTATAGAGTGGCAAAATGAAACCTTTGTGCCAAAGTTGAAGGAAAAAAACCCACAACTTGTCTTCAGACTTAATGTCAACTATTTGTCTCCTTTTATTTTCAAACAAGGAAGTCCTCTTCTTAATAAGTTCTGAGGAGGTCTCAAGCATTCCCTCTGGTTTTATCGTTTCTTAGTCCCTGCATCAGCAGGTATGTGAAAGATCTCGCATTCTATGGAATTGTCCTATCAGTCACAAAGGGCTGTTGCAGGGGCCCAATGACATTCGAGGAGAGACTTTGAGAAAGTGGGTTATACATACTGGTGATTTGCTAAAACAATGATTTGCTATTAACTGACTTATCTGAGGCATCAAGATGCTTTTTTTTTTTTTTTTTTTTTTTTACAAACATGCTTCTGGCAGTTTTGCAAATAGGAAAGATAGTCAATAATTCACCTCCATTGGAGGTCACATGTATGGGCTGGGTGATCACTTGGATGGCATATTCTGTTACCTGGGACTTGAAGGAGATGACCTGAAATTCTGGGATCTTAAAATTCTGAGATTTTAAAAGGAGAAATAGGGTGATTCAACTTCCAGTGTTTAAATTATTATTACACTAGACTCTTTCTTGGTTAGAGAATGATTTGAGTATTATTTCTTGCTTAGCCTCAAAAAAATAATTGCATTCTCTTGAAAATATATTGTCATGAAATATTGCCATTAAGATTTAAAAGTAGAAATTCCTTAAGACTTGGATCTAAGTTGGTTTGACAAAAACTTTTTTTAAAGAGAATGAATCTCTGAGATTCTATTATTTGGCATGTTATAATAAAATGCTGAAATTTATGAATAAATTAATTTTTAAACATGTTGGAATTTAAGGTTGCTCCTGTCAATAGCAAACTCAACTTGCATTCTACAATGGTTCCTTGAGGAGAAAAAAATGGTGGAAAATCTGAGAATTACTCTGTCATATGTTTCACATATGAGCAAGTCAGCATGCACAGATGTTGAGGCTAAAAGAAAGATTTAGAACCATTATTGAAACTAAACGATGGCTATTCAGAAAATAGTTCTCAAACCAGAAGCATCCATAGTAGATGAGAGTTACTTAGAATTGCACATTCTTGGGTCCCTAAATCTACTTACTGAATCAGAATCCCTGGGGGTGGTACCCAGGTGCCTGTTTTAACAAGCTCCCCAGGTCCCAGTGTGGCCATGTTATTGTATGTGGGACAAATTCCTGTCACCCAAGGTGCATAACTCAGCCTGACATGGGGGGGTCAGGGGAAGAGCACAGCTGAAGATGATAATTGTTAGGAGCCAACTAGGGCCCCCAGGCACAGACTGACATAGGGCAGTCTTAATACTCTTTGTGACCAGGTGTGTGGATAATTTGATGGGGACTATGGTTTAATGGTTCTCAAATCTGAAGGTGCTTCTACCTAGAGGACTTGTTAAAACACAGATTACTGGATCTCACAGTGTGGCCTCCTGAACAAAGCATCAGAAATATCTGGGAACTTAAAAAAAATGGATATGCGCTATAGTATGGAGGATTCTCAGAAACATAAAAATAGAGCTGCCAAATGATTCAGCAATTCCAATTCTGGGACTATATCCAAAAGAAATCAAAATTGTAATTCAAAAAGACCTATGTATCTCTGTGTTCATAACTGCCTTATATAGAAGTCAACACATGGAAACATCCTAAGTGTTCATCAGTGGATAAATGGATAAAAAATTTGTGGTATATAGTCACAATGGAATATTATTCAGTCATGAAAAATGAGGAAATCCTACAATTTGTGACAAAGTAGATGGAGCTTGTTAAGTGAGATAGACAGAAAAAGAAAATTAGTATATGCTCTCACTTATATGTGGAATCTGAAAACGATCCTAATTAATAGAAAAAGAGATCTCATCTGTGGTTACTAGAAGCTGAATGGGGAGAGGGGGAATTGGAGGAAGGTGGCCAAAAGATTCAAACTTCCAGTTATAAGATTAGTAAGTGTTAGGGATGTAATGTAAACACAATGACTATAGCTAATACTGCTGTATGGTGTGTATTATATCTATATGAGAAGATGGATATTAGCTGAAACCAAAGGTAGGAATCATTTCACAATATAGGTAAATCAAACCATCAGGCAGCATATTTTAAGATTATACAGTGATAAATGTAAATTATTTCTTAACAAAACTTGAAGAAATTCTTAAAGTGACCCTAAGAATCCCCCAATACTTCTTCTCATTGGACACTGAGTCAAAGGACACAAAAATGGCAAAACTAAACATGAAATAATGAGTTTGGGATAAAAGCACACATCTTAGAATTGGAAAACTCTCCTGGACCTGTTTCCTGTTGCTAAGTAGTTGGTAATAAAACCTCTATACAAATCCTTAGCATCCCCCCTGCACCTTTGAGAAGGTTGGTTGCTGAATCAGTAACTCTGTGGTGATACCCAGGAATCTGTGTTTTAAGAAGTCCTCCCGATAGATGTACCTTAACGTTTGAGAACCATTAGACCTCAGTTCCCATCAAATTATCCACATACCTGGTCACAAAGAATATTAAGACTGCCCTACATCAACCTGTGCCTGGGGCCCCTAGTTGGCTCCTGACAGTTGTCCCCTTCTGCTATGCCCTCCCCACAGACTGAGATGTGTAACTTGGTTGGGAGGAACTTGTCCCATGTGTAGCAACATGACCACACTTGGACACTGATAAAGAAAATGGCATGGTTTTGGAGTGGGTACAAATTTTTCTTTACCTTTTCCTATGGTCCAACCTCCACACAGCCTCCAGCCTGCCAGCACCCACTCCTTGAAAGTTAGGATACTAGAAGTGGAAGATCTAGAGACTAATAGGATCTTCAGGGCGGGGCTCACCCAATTCTCTCCAGCTCCATGAAAGACCTCTTCTCTGAGGACAGGGCCTTTTAAGCCTCAAGCAGAGACCCCAGCACTTGGAATTCCAGGATGGCAACTTAGCATTTTCTTCTCAGGTCACATTGAACAGGCCCTAGTTAACAAGTGTATTTTCCCAAAGGTTTTTTGACACCTGACACAAGGGACAATCTGATATCAAAGGAAAGGACTGATGCCAGCAAGATAAAGATAGATGAAGGTAGGAAGCTCCTACTGTGGGACTGGCTGAAGTTGGAGGGTTTGAGTGAGAAGATGAAGAGGTGGGGCCTAAGGGGTGACCATTCTTTTATGCAAACAGAATATAGTGTCTTGTGGAGATGGAAGTGGGTGACTGCTACTCATTTTGCCCCAGATGGTTTTAGTTTTGCTCTGCCATATTCCAGCAAATACTCTAACCTGCAAGTCTTTTGCATTTTGCATTTTGTTTTGAGGAGACCAAGATGAGCTATCAAGTCAGTGCCTCAAAATTCTAGTGTGCTTCTTACATTTCACCTTCCTCAGAATAATTCATGGCTCTTGCCTGTTAGTCGAGATCAAACCCACCATTGCTAGTTGTGCAAGTTAGTCAGCCCCAATCTCAAATCCTCTGTTAAGTAGGGATAATATATGTGAAAATGTGTAACAAAGATTAAATGGAACAGTGCAAAAGACATAGTCTGCAAGGTCATAGTTACCATGTCCTGTTACTGCATGCCAGGTACAATGCTAAAAGCCTTACATGAACTGTGTTCTTTAACATACAAGAAAGCTCTATGAGGTTGGTCTGATTCTAAGCACACTTTTATTATACACCAGGCAAGTGAGGTTTAGAAAGGCTGTGTGACTTGCTCAAGTTTCATCACTGTTAGGGAGAAGAGAGATCTAAGAGCAGAGCCCATACATTCAAACCCTAAGTTATATTGTTCGAGGCCCTTAAAATATATTTAATTTAATCCGGTGCAAATGCTTCATGGCAACCATTTTTATTGGTGAAAAAAATGTAAGTTCAGAGGGTAAAACACTTGAGGTTATACAAAGAATTGACAGCAAACCTGCCTGGCCCCCAAGTTACCCAGTTTTTAATGCTATACTCTCTGTATTCTGTCTCCCGATTTTGGATTAGATTTTATTCCCATTGAATACAAGAGGAAGAGGGGATATTATGCATGATGTAGATAAATTCAAAATGTGGTGCTATGCTGTCTGATTTTCTGGACAGTTGAATTATTGTGAGTGCCTCCAAATGACCTGTATTTTTCTTTGCTGGTTGAATTCACAGAAAACGGTGATTTTCCTGTGACTATGATGGAAAGCCATGACCCTTGGCCAGCCTATGTCACATATATTTCCCCTCTGGTGAAAAGACTCATTGAGAAAAGCAAAGCTAGAGAACTGGAATGCATGCAAGCTCTTGAGGAAAGTCAGCAAAAATCAAGTCCCAACAACACTTCCAGTGTCATCCAACTGAAAAGGAGGAAGTTGACCAAGCCTTCTGGCAACATGACATATAAGGATAGGAGGTCAGAGACCACATTATCATGGGGCACATACCCTGAAATGGGCATCCCAGAATGTGTACACTTTCGTACGGATTCCAGAGACAATCCCACTACCAATTACAACAAGATTATCTTCTCTCAAAAACCTATGATGAGGATGCTTCCGTACAGGTCACTTCTGATCAATAAGGAGTCCCTGCAGCTGTCCCCCAAGATTATGCAATAATTAAGCTCCATTTGCCATTAATTTCACTAAGTCTTTTACAGTTGTGCTTGCCTCTACTTGTGCAGAGGCTGGGGGTGAGATAAACTAGATGAAAATGTGACCCAAAGGTGGGTGATTTCACCCGCTCCGGCACTGCCGTCAGATGAGGTTGGGATGTTCCAGGCTCCAGCTCCTCCTAAAGATGCTTTGGACCTAATTGTGAATGAATTAGCTGGGGTCCAGGAAGGAGACAGAAATCACACTAGTCATTTTTACCAGAGGTAATTTAATACAAAGAATTCTTAACCAGGTAATTGAAAAGTCAAAAAGAGCATAAAGGTATCAAGGGAGGTAGCACCTGTAGGAAGCAGTTATCACCCCCAAGGCTAGAAGAACAAAGGGATAATATTGGACTTATTAAAAGGTAGATTCTTGGAGAAGATCATAGACAGAATCTCAGATTTCTGAAATGGGAAATGGGGATGCTCTTGAGTCAGTGTTGGAGGCTCTGAACTCAAAGCAGAGCCTCTGTGGGGATGGTAGCCTATACCTCTGAGGAGGGGAGCTATTTGACCTGTAGGGCACCTTGATATTGGTTCTGTGAGTCTTGAGTCTTAAGGTAATGAAAACTGGATGCAAACACTTCTGGAAGGAATTGCCATTTGCCTGAGTCAATGAAACATTGCCAAGGGAAGCAGACAGGGACGGGAAGTCAACAGAGGGTAAAAAGGAAGTTAGCTAAGAGCAGAATTCCTTCTTCATCTTTGATTCTCACAGGCTCCCTTTAGTCCTTGTGTAAAGTCTAACAGAAAGGAAAGCAGGAATGTGGTGTCAGAATCCCAATAGTATAAAATGATGGACTTAAAGTCAAGAGGCTATTCGCTCAATAACTGGCATGGTGGTTTCCAAGTTAAATCCCAGATTGCTGCTTTTCTTGATACCTGAGGGTATTGGGGTGTTTTTTTTTTCCTTGGGGGTTTAAAAAGTGGGAGTGTGAATCAGGGGTGTTCCCTGATGAGAAATGGAGAATTTTCTTTCCTGTACTTCCTTAGGACTTGCCTCATGGAGCAGTTTGGCTTGCGAGAAATTCCCCCAGCTGTTATTTGTCAAATCACAGCTAGAATTGGTTCACCCAAGTTCTGAGATGTTCCCAACTGACTGCAAAGCAAACATGTCAAACTTAGTTTTGAAGCAGTCAGGCTTTATCTTTAGATTCACTGAGAATCTAATTATGATAGTCAGACCCAGGCTCACCTTTGGGGTTTTTCTATTAAGCTTATATCCATTAGTAGCTTTTATTTTCTTTGCCCTCACCTGCATTCATGTGTTTATATTTGTGAAGCAGTTAATGCTCATCTGGCTTCCCTCACAGAGATGGAGAGGGTGTTATGTGCTAGTTGCTATGAATATTATTTGAAGAAATTGAATTTGCTGTACAAATTTATTTTCTCCATTCAAGAGTCTTGCAGAAACTTGTGAAGTCAACTGACTGCTGTGAGCTGTATTGAAAAAGCTGCACATATTAGGAGCTCCTGACTCAGTTCTTGGCCAGAATGAATTTTTGCAAAAATATAGGTGGTTTTCAGTAAATCTGAATGATTGTGCATAGAGACTGGTGATAAATTCCTCCAACAAGAATTTGTATCCCTTCTGTAATTTTTTTTAAGAAAAGGTACAGACAGGAATGAAGGTGAATAGGCAGGGAGGTAGGAAGAGAGAGGAGGAAGACTCATTTTCATTTATTTTTATTGCACATCTTGGTTGTTCACCCCCCAGCCCTGGGTCACCCCCCAGCCCTGGGTCACAAACTCTGTTCCCCATAATATCTGTGGACTGCACTTGGCCAGAGATAACAGACCCAACTGCCACTCCACCAGGGTGGCCCCCCTCCTTTCTGTACTTTAAGGAAGTATCTAGTCAAAATATATTTAGGAAACAATAGATAATGGAATGTCATTGATTGTTAGAAATTATAAGGAATGAAATTATTTCTTACAATTCCTTTGATATACTTTTAAAATTAACATGAGTATTTTTGTAGGTAGAATTGTTTAGATTAGTTTTATTCTCAGTTTATTATAAGGCAAGCATGAGCCAAGGACATCATTAACACTTTATGTTGTGATGAAATTTGCTTCTGTCTGTGACTACAGCAAAGGAGCATTGCCTTCTGAGGCAATTTGAAGAAAATAAAAGTCTAATTTCTTTGGAAATGGGAGATTGTGCTTGATCTCACTTGGGGTTTGGAGTGCTGGTTGGCAGGTGGACTTGATCAGCCACGACTGTTTTCCTGAGGATGGAAGAGGCTGCTGATAAAGAATTCTCCCAGGAAGAAGCAGCTGGACAAACCCAGCGGGGCTCAGTAATGAAGGCTTGATCATTGGGGAAGCGGGGTGATCTTGAGTAATTTGTGATTGTTACTTCCATACCTCCCTGAGTGTTATGGCGCTGGGCCTGTGGAGTCAAACCCTTAATGGACTCTATTGCTAAAATCCTGGAGGGTCCAGGGGTATAAATGCAAAGTGGGGAGAGTGCTTCTTTCTGACGTCTCATTATACCAGCATGCAGGGCCCCCTGTCCTGGGTGTGAACACGAAGCATTCAGGTCTAATAGAGCCCGGTGGATTCTTGGCAGGACCAGCTTGTTCACAAGAATCTGAGAGACATTCTCGATGCTCCCAGAACAGGTGTGGAGTCCTTCTAGGGGGCCTACATCTGTCCCGAATATCTCTGCCTGTCCAAGGTGGAGGGGCCTGGGGTTTCTTAGGTCACTCCGAACATATTAAACTTCTCTCTCTGAGAGAACTGGCTTTCACGGATGGTCCACAGCCTACAGCCTCTTCTTATTTATATCTCAGTATCTGGAATGTTCAGCTTGGCAGGATAGTTGTTTCAATTAGTCTCCCTGCTGTAGGAGGTTTATGAAACATCAGAGTACGTATTTTGTTGGCCTGTCTGTGTTGCTCTGTTACTAAGGTCCCATTCTGACACCTATTGAGTAGCTGCTTTTGATCAAATTCTTTGGCTTCTGAGCACAATATGGTATTTACCCATTTGCAAATTCCGTAGTTGGTGTTTAAACAGTTGATGCTTAACTGTTGCAGCCTGGCTGAGCCTGCTGGTCATTGTCACTCAGATGGGGCGGTTAAGGACATCAAACATTTCTACATTCTGCAACCTTCCTTATGGTGACCGAGGAGCACATCTGGAAGGAGTTAAGACTGCTTGACAGATAAGAGGCTGCAGGAATGTCTTTAAGGAGATAACATCATGAACAGAGGTGCAGGTGTTTGTAAACCAGATGTTTGGGGGTGGACTGGGACTCTAATTGGAATGGAAACTGAGCACAGAGAAACCTCTGAGAATTGTGGACTTTATTAGCAGCACATGTGACCAGGTCAGCATGATTAGTGAGTCCTGTCCTTCCTTTGGTTGGTCCAAGATCTTTATGTAAAAGGCACAAACGCCTCATAGGTTAATGTCCCCTTAGGTGTCTAGGACAGGGAGAGAAAAATGAGCACATGAGAGGGATTTTGACACTTGACCCTGGAGGTTTTTGTTTGTTTTTTAACAGCAATATTTATTGTTTCTTTTGTTCACAATGTTACATTCATTTTGGGATATTGAAATTGCGGCTTGGTCTATATGTCACACCACACCCACTAGCAGAGTTCTAGTGTTCTTTTCTACCACTTTTTCTCCTCTACCCACAGCCCCTGTAATCAAAGTTCTGTGTCCTCCTATTTTTGTTGAGATTTATGTGATCAATGGTTTCATTTCATTATATTCCACATATGAGTGAGACTATCCTGTATTTCTCTTTTTCCTTCTGGCTTATTTCACTTAATATGATCCTCTCCAGTTCTATGCAGATTGCTCCAGAGGGCACACCTTCATCCTTTTAAACTGTGGCATAGAATTCCATAGGGTATTTGCACCAGAGCTTTTTTAACTAGTCATCTAGGGATGGGCATTTAGGTTTTTCCCATGTCTTGGCTCTTGTGAACTATGCTGCTATGAACATAGGGGTGCAGATATTTTTTTCTGATTAAAGACTTTTTTTATCCTCTAGGTATATGCCCAAGAGTGGGGCTAATGGATTGAATGGCAGAGTCATCTTATTTGTTTGCGGAATCTCCCCACTGTGTTCCAAAGAGGTTGCTCTGATTTACATTCCCACCAGGGTAGGAGGGTTCCTTTTTCTCCACACCCCCTCCAACACTTGCTATTGCTAGTCATTTCGCATTCTCACTGGCATGAAATTGTATCTCATTGTAGTTTTTATGTGTATTTCTCTGATGATGAGTGATGTAGAACATTATTTTCAGGTACCTGTAGGCCATCTGTCTTCTTTAGATAGTTTTCTATTCAGCTCTTTTGCCCATTTTCTTAGCGGGTCATTTGCTGTTTATTCTTAAGGAGTAGGAGCTCTTTGTGTATTTTGGAGATTAACCTCTTATCTGATGTATGTTATGTGAATATCTTCTCCAATTCCTTGGGTTGTCTTTTTGTTATATTGGTTTTTTTTTTCAGCTGTGCAGAAGCCTTTCAGTTTGATGTAGTCTCTGTTGTTTGTTTAAGAGGAAGGCAAGGAATAATGAAGATAAGTAAGCAGGCAGGAAAAGAGAGGCGGAAGAAGCATATTTTTATTTATTTTATTGTTTATTTTGGTTGTTCCCTCAGACTCCAGGTCACAAACCCAGGTCCTTGGGGTGCATGTGGGCTATGCTGTAACCACAGACTTAATGGCCCAGCCACCAGGGAATCACCTCTGAAGCTTGATGGGGCTCTTCAGAGGTACTGGAGAAGTGACATAAAGCAGGAATCCCATCATGTATCCATGGAGACAAGAAATTAACCAGGAATCCCATCCTTGCATTCTGGTTCCATGTGTCAACAGAGATGGTTAAAAGGATTATAAAAGTGCTTCATGACATGTGTCCTAGGAAATGTATACATCTGGACAATTGCCTCTTATCAGCTGTGACCAAGTCATTCATTCTTAGCCTTTTGGAACCCTATACTTCTAGAGTGTCCTACCTTTCAGACCACTCCTATTATTGGTGCCAGATAAGAGTAGACAGAATGGAAAAGGAGTGGGGGAGAAAAGTAAACAGGGACCTGAGATTTACTGTGATCTGATGTCATCAGAGACTGGGATGAAGTGCTCAGGCCTGAGTTTATATTAGTCAAGCAATCAGGAAATCCTCCCTCCTCTTCCTTTTCTACCCATTCCCCACTCCCATCTCCTACCAGGGGCCACCAAGACCTGCAGTGCTTGGCTGGAATAGGCCTTTCCCTTGCTCTGAGATGTGTGTGAGCTTCTTCTGGGGCATTGGGGATGAGAGGGCACACAGCCAGCAGGGCTTCAGGGACACCTTAAGTTCAGGTGGGGTGCCCTGCCACCCCATATTCTGTGCCTTGATCCTAACCATGATCTGATTTCTATATGAGACAGGGCAGAACAGTGTAGGAAAAGGACATTGGACTTGATATTGAGGCCCCTATCACTTCTTCCATCCTTCATATTCCAGGGCAAATAATAATTCCTAGCCCAGCTGAGGCCTTTCTAGGAAGCTTATTCTGCTGAGGACCCAGCAAGTTCGTGGTGTCATAAGTATCAATTTATTTTTTCTCTAGATCCAGTTCTTCAGTCGCCTAGAATCTTCTGTTATTTTGGGTGGACCATGGACAAAGAATGCAAGAAGTCACATTTTGGGCAAGTTAGGAACCACCCCAATAGAATTATCTCTTGTATGTCTTCGAGTTGGGAGCATTTTTGTGGAGAGTGATATTAGTGCCAGAGGATGTTGACCCTGAGTATGTCAGGTCCTCTGCTCCCACTTTTGGGTGTCACAGTTTATTCATCACTATTTTGCTGCCTGTAGGCTTATATCTTTGCTTACCTCGTTGACTAGCACTGAACTAAGTAGGGCCTTTCCATTCCAAGTCCAAGCTGCTTCCTCTGTTCCCAGATCCCCTCCTCCTACTCTTCCTCCTTGGTTTTCGATGACAGTCCTGTTGCTGTAGCCTCAAGTAGGACAGATGTTGTTGGGCCTGGGACTGTTAACCCACAGGTCTAGCTGTAGCACTTTCTCTAGAGTGAAGTGGCTCTTTTAGAAAAACATGTCCTAAAAAAACACCTAGCAAAATTACTCAGCATCAGTTCCTGTGTGCCACTAGACCAGCAGAGCTAGGATGTCAAGTCTGAAAGTGCTATTAGACTTGGACAGGATCATTTGTGCTCATTACATATTCGCAGTCAGGTCCACAGACAGGCACATAGTTGGTGTTCAATTATTTAAAGCAAATTATTTGCAACAGCAAGTCCTAATACTTAAAACAAAATGAAGAGTGAATTTCTTTCATAATGTTCAAAGGCTGGAAAAACCACTTGGGTAGGTTCTGTAGAAAGTTTGAGTCCTCAAGTAGAGCAGCTTTACCACAAAATTCCTTCTAGTTTCTATAGTATTATTCACATAAAGAATTTAGTAGTGCCTTAGATGCTCCTTTTCTTATAGGATATTTAAGGACTAGAAGGAGCAAGGGGTAAGTTTATTAAAACTTAACTAGTTTTTTTTCATTTGCCTTAAATGACCAATCCATGCCTAAGGAAGGAATTTCAAATCAATTTTTTTTCTAACTTTTATCAGAAGAGATACCATTTTACAGATCTAAATTTATTCTCTCATTCCTATGTTTGCAGCCATACCACAGCCACCCAGCAAATAAGCACTGTGTACTTCCTTGTGCCAGGCACCATGCCAGGGCCAGGTGTGAACAAGGTAGACACACTTAGGCTTGCATTTGGCAGTGGAGATACTGGACAATCTGTTATCCGATCACGTGTCCAATCACAGTTGTGATGCATGTTACAAAGAAGCCCAGGGTTCTGTGAGAGCATATTTACTTTAGACTCATGACATGTTCTCTCCAATCTCATGAAAAAGGGATTATGGAAGGAGGCAGGATTAGTATCAGAACAGCTGCTCATAAAAAGAAGTGAGGTCACAGCTAATCTTTGGCCAAGTTGAATTTTAGTGACCTGGTGAGTTTTTCAAATGTTGCAAAGCTGCCTTCAGTTTATGCTTGGTTCCAACTTTCATGTTTGTTTCTGCACCATGGAGCTGTCACCTTACTCAGTCATGCTTTGGGCCAGGGGTCTCTCCCACTTGACCCCTTCTCCAGAAGCAGTTCTCACATTTGCACACAGCCTATTCCAAGACACTTACTTCCTGCCTGCCTTTCTGTCCTGGAGGACTGGGCTGGGTAGCTTCAAAGGAGACCTTGAATCTCCCTGATCATTCCCACTCGACCTCAGGCAAGTGCCAGGTCCAGGGCTTCAGCAGCTGATCTCTTGCTTACTGAACTCCACCTCAATTTTCTCAGGTTTTCAGATCAAAAAGACCAGTTCAGGCTTTTCATTTCTTCTCTACCACAAATAGCCTTTGTTTATCAGATATTCCAGGTTTTCGTAGGTCCCTCTCTGAACTGGGGAATTTCAACTCAGAGAGAAAGCACTGCATTGTCTCAAGGTTATTCTTGCTTGACAATGCTCCATCTCCTTCTACCCTCTCTGTTATAGCCACAGTTATTCCCTCTCTCTGTCTCCCTTCCTCTCCTTCCTTTTTCATCTTCATTGTTATTTATTTATTTTTGTAATCAGAAAAGTGAATGATACTTGTTTTAAGTATCTTAGGATCCTGAAGTATAAGTGACCAAAATGACCTTGATCATCTAACAAATTTTAGGAAAAGTATATCCCTTTAATGCACTGCTACCAGAAATCTGAGCCTCCAAATTGAGGACAATGGGAGGTACTCAGTCTCTTTCTGGGAAGCTTTGAGAAATGCTTGCATATCTCATAATGTGCCCACATTGCATTCTAGTGGCCACCACCTTGGCCATCCATCTCAAACTAGATCAGTCAGTTCAAGTTTCCAAGTTAATACTGCCTTGCTTTTCTTCAGTATAGCTGTTAGGTCTCCCTGAAACTTTCCAAAGTACAACTCTTCTCATGTAGTAATAGTCAAAAAGTCTTCCCCAAAGACTTTTAAAGCTGTCAGAGGTACAACATAGTAAATTACGATCACTGCAAAAAGTGTTCAGCCACTTTGGGAAACCCATTATCCTAAATCTGAATTCTATTCCCAGTTCTACTACCATCATGAGTCTCAATATACCTCCCAAAACTCAGGATCCAGGACCCATTCCCCCTAAATCCTGAAGATATTGGAATCACCTATACTTTATTTTCTCCTGTCAATAGACTCCCTCTTTTCTTGATCATGGACGTACTTGCTTCTGGGAATATCCATTGCCTCATTCATAAGAATGTGGCTTAGTTCTGGCCTACAAAAGAAATAAAAATATTCAACAGAACATAGTGCATTTGGGTCTTCTAAATAGTTCAGCAGAGCATAGGGCTTTGGTCTTGTCCTTTTGGTCTAGTCCTTCTGTTGCCAGAATATGGGGAAGTGATGCCTCCTGATATCCAGGAATGTGTAGATCAGGTACAGAACACACACAAAGCAGTGGCACCAGCACCTGGACCATCACTTTCAACCCCTTCATCTGCAGCTCCAGCTCCATAACAACCACCACGACCATCACCATGCTCACCATCTCCCCTGAATGTGTTTATCAAAGTGTGGCCTTTATTTATTAATTTTTTTTCTCCAAGCCATCAAAGGTACTCTCAATAAAAGACCATTGTACATCAGCTAATAGAAGATTTAGCTTCTTCATTATGCATATCCATGAATCTGCATTGAGGTACATCACACTCTGGACTCATTCTGGGGAGAACGATCCCTACATCTGCATGAATAAACAAACTTTCCAAAGTCCATCCTAGAAAAAAAGGCAGAATTGACCAAGAGACTGATGCTGACCCTCTGGAATGAAGAATGCTCAGGGTTCTTAACCTGAGGTCCATGGACACTCAAAGGTTCCACAAATAGAATTCAAGAGTCCATGAACTTGAATGGTAAAAAATTATATCTTAATTTTCATTAACCTCTGATTGTATTTTAACATTTCCTGTAGTGATTTTATCACAGTGATGTCAGTGACCTTTGGTGTGACTTGGTCACCGCTAGAAATCACACCGTGTGTTCATTAGGGATATTTTAAAATATTGTTTGTGCTCATTGTTGCTTTGAAAAGATAGTGATCTTATAACTCACTGTGTATTTTGTTATTTAATGCAAAAATAAAACCAAAAACAACGCACAGCACACTTAACAATTGTTTACAAAAATACTTTATTTAGTTTCAAAATAATTGGTTTCCCCTTTTCATCTTATTATTCTATTTTTTTTTTTAAATGTTAAGAACCCCTGCATAAGGTCAGTTTTCTCTACTTCGACACCTTTCCAATTTTGCTTCTATTGAGCATCTACAGTGGAAAATTCTCTACCGTGATACCTGTCCTAGAAGTAACCATTTTTAGTGTTTGCCATCTATCTTCCCAGACTCTTTTTAAAATGAAAATATAGATAAATGTAATGTGCGTGCGCATGTAATACATGTACATCACAGCACAGTTTTTAATGGAATCATACATATTCTGTAACTTGCTTTCTTTAATATTGCTCCTATTAATGTGCATATATTGCCTCCATTATTTTGAATTGACCTGAGTTCATTTACCCATTCCTTGCCTGATGGATAATCAGGTCGGTCTCAGTTTTACCCCATTACAGCCACTGCTGTAATGGATCTTGATGGTCGTGACGTCTTTCCTGAAACATCTCTTCCTCTCACCTTTTCATGCCTACTTCCTTGAGTGTTGGAGTCATTTTCTAGGGACCATTCCTGAGAAAATTGACATGAGTGTGCTTTGATGGGTGCCCCATATTTGAGGCTCTCTTTTGTAGGCTTGTGAGAAAACCATGTGCATGGTAGTGAGAGAGGTCTGGCTCAAACAGGATGACCAGAGATCTTGGTGTTCGAGTGACCTCAAAACAGGATAATCATAAAAACAAAGCCCTAGAGTGTCACAGTTGCAAAATTCCTTGTATATATTGTACAGGTTGAGAACTGCCCAACTTTAGAATAATGGGAGAAGAGACACAGTTTTACAAAGACTATAATGAGAAAGAAATGTCCCAAAGTAGTATAACATGACTACCCTGGTCTCACAGGTAGAAGTGACTAATACGTGTTTCCTCCCTAATAAATGTTTCCTTCATTAAAAATGTAGAAACAGAGACAAGATTGGTGGTTCTCAGAGGTGCTGGGTGGGGCCGGGGGTGGGAGGTGAGGGAGTGGGTGAAACAAGTAAAAGAGGCCAATTATGTATTGGTGGAGAGAAGCAGACTTTTGGTGGTGATCACGGTGTAGTGTGCATAGATGCCAAACTCTGAGTCTGTTCACCCGAAATTTATGCAGTATTAGAAACCAATGCAACCTCAATAAAATTTTATTTAAAAATGGTAGTTTTTTTTACAAAGATGGTATCATACAATATACATTTCTTTTGCTTTCCTTAATAATACATCACAAATCTCCATAAAGTCAACAGATAGATCTACCTTCTTCTTTTAAATAACTGGGTAATACCCCATAGAATCAACGCTTCCTGATTCAATTTGATTTCTGCGAAGTCTTAGAGCTCCAGACTTCCTTTCTCCCTGACCTGCCTTGAGACTTGGTTCAGTGTCATAGTGCCTCCTGTTTGCATGGAATGCACATTTCCATTGTGTTTACTTACCTTACTTAGTGCCCCAATCACTCTGACATGGGAAAGATCCAGCTCAAGAGAATGTGCTGAGCTCACACAGACACTGCATCTGACTTCCAGGCTTCAGCTTTTCTTGCCAGGTAGTGTGGCCTCTCCACACAGACACCCCTTACGCCTTCCATTCCACAGTACCTGCTCTGGATTGTCCCCCAATTGGCAGCTCACAGCTCCTCTAATGAGGACATGGTGCAGCCACCCATCTTGGGATACATGTGCCCCACAGTCATGGAATTCTCCTCTTATTAGAATCAGAGCTCACACATATCAGTCCTGCCAACTGCCTGAAGTGATCACACAGCCTGGCACTCAGCCAGCACCTCACTGGGTTTGGGCTGACAGCCTTGTGTGGGGGGCGTGTATAGTTCTGCTGTGGGTTCGGGCACTGGCAGTGGGCCACACGAGGTAGGGCTCTGGAGTTCTGGAGACAACTTTTCCCCAGTCTTAACCAGACAAAGACTTCTCTTCCAGTTGGGACAAGTCACTGAGAATCCAGCCTCTCATAGTATCAGTCACCTGCTGAAAAGTTGTCTTAATAAACACACACATCTACAATGACTACTGGGTGAAGAGCACCCCCTGGAGATGTGCCACTGCACCAGGCCTGGAAGGAAGTGACACCTTGATTTGACACTTGACCTGCAAGTAGGATTTAACTTCCAGAGGGAGAGGAGAGGATGGTGGAAGGAGGGGTGGGCTTTTCATTTAGAAAAAACAGCATGGATGAAAGTGTTGAGGTAGCGTAGTGTGAATAAAAGTATGTTGACAAATTCTCTGATATCCCTCTTTTCAAGAACCGGAACTTGATTTTCCTTTGCTTGAGTGCAGAGAGTTAGGGACCCACTTTTGATAAGCAGAATATGGCAGAGTGATGATCATCTGCTCCAAGGTTAGCTTATTAAAAGACAGACTTTAGTCTTACCTCACTGCCATGATCACTGCCATGGCCATGTGGACAGTCCTATGGAGAGGCCCACATGGAGGGGAGCTGAATCCTCTGACCAAAAGTCACATGAAGGAGAGGGTACTGGCTCTGACATGGTCAACATATTTGTAAACTCATAGGGTGATTTTTTTTGCCCCAAATAGACAACTCATTCAGGTGGGACAAGGTTCAGCTCATTCTGGATCTTGACAGGTCAGGGTGGCTAGCAGATGCAGTGCTTTTCAAACTTCATAGTTCTTAAGAATCACCTATGTGTGTGCTAAAATGCAGACTCTTGAGTTCTATGTTCAGAGTATGACTCAGTGGGTCTGGGTGGGGTCTAGAGTTCTGCGTTTTAAACCAGTGTCTCAGATAATTCTCATGAGGTGACCTGAAACCCAGGTGTGGGAGGGTTGGGAGGCTGAGTGACCCCCGTTGAGGTTCGAGATATAGGTAGAAGTCAAATGTGGGTTCCCCAAAATACAAGAACTAAGACAAGCCCTTTCCTAAGAACAAGGGACAGTCACTGGAGGGTTTTAGGCAGGGACATGGCTAGATCTAAAAACAGAGGCTGAAACTGATTTGGTTTTCCTTTCTTACTGACCTGAGTCGTCGACAATCCAGTGTGGAACTTTAAGCATGGGGATATAAAGGGAAATAAACTTTAAGGCCTGCCATTGAGGAATTCACAAGTAATTTTAAAAAGCAGACACTTTTGGGGGGCGTGCTTGGGTGGTCTAGCGGTCTAGTACACCGCAAGCTCCCAGGTTCAAGACCTGGGGCAACAATCAATGTGAAGAACTAAATAAGAATGAATACATTGCTTCTTCCTGCCTACCTGCCTCCTTGCCTTCATTGCTGCCCGCACCTTTTCTTAAAAAAACCAAATAAAAACCCAAAACATTTTGACCAGGGACCAGTGGGTGTGGACATGGACAGAAAGTCACAAAAGTATATATAGGAACTTACATACTTGAGCGAGAGCTGTTCCCTTCAACGTCATTAATGTGCTTTCATCCAACAAGTCCTGTGCTGCTCAGAGACATTTTAAAGTATCTTTTTGGTACTAATCATTCTCTGAACCAGTTGCTGTAGAACCATAGAATGATGGAGCGAATGGATTGCTGTTTAAATCATTTTATAGAGATTGTTGACTCTCACCCAATCATTCTGAAGATGAGAAAACAGAGAGATCGTTGAATCTCACCCAATCATTTTGAAGATGAGAAAAAAGAGGGTCAGAGGGGCCCAATGATTTGAATATTTGAATTCAATACATCCAAGTCTTCCTGGCCTGCTGCTGAGGTCTGTCCTAGATCAGGGAAGGGGCCTGGTGGTCCCAGTGCTGAGCGTCTCCTGGTAGGTGGGTCTTGTGCAAGAACCTGAGTTCAGTGCTAGCCCATCGCCTTCTCTTTTCTGTTTTCCATCTTGGTGTGAAATGAATAGCAGCATCCACTGCAGAAGGCAGGGCATAAACATGAGGGGTAAACAATGGTAAATATTTTTGAAAAGACAAAATGTGGGGGAGTCACATCCTCTTCCACCCCCGGCTGCCTGAAGTTCTTCGCCTGGGAGCTATCTCTTGATCCCCCGGAGCTTTACAATCTCGCAGCTTTAACGTGTCTTTTACCAACTGTGTGAGCTCAGAGGACCTTTCTGATTGCCACTGCGGCTTTGGGGAGGAATGAAAACTAGTTTTAGGAGGTAAGAGTGGCTCAGAATGCAGACGCCTTGATCCTGTTGAAACACAGCCCCATTTTCCTCCTAGAAGGTGATAGATAAAAGCAGAGTGAACTCCTTCATTTGCCTCAAAGGCATCAATCTGTGGACAATTTAACAAGTAAAGTTGTGCTGTGGTGTAGGTTACCTCCAGCAAGTGTGAGAGAAAGGATCAAACCTCGACATTTATTCATGTAGCAGTGGACTCTTTCCACTTAAGAAACAGAAGGAAAATGCCAATCAGAAAAGAATCCTACTTTTGGCACCCTTGGACTATGATTGCTGTAAATGATACCATCCAGTAATTAAGGAAAACCGAAAGTGCACGAAGCTCAGGGCTATGGCTGTGGGGATGGTATGTGGCCCGAGCTAGTGCAGAAGTGGCTTTTCTGGCTCTTTCCTGACACGCCCAGGACCGTCTGAAGTCCCTGAACACTGATTCAGTGGGAGCTTGGTATGAAGTTAATGTTTTGAGTGGGTGAGGTGTAGGAAGCAAAAACAGATATTTAGACATTTGTTTCTTTTCTGCTTCTTTCTCATAGAATATTCCTGGCTTCCACGGGAACAAGCCCCCATTGTGCACCCCTGCCCTGGGCAGCTTGGCAAAGATGCTGTCTGCAGTCCTTTGAGAAACCATCTTTGAGCGTGTGGGGACTCGGGGAGCAGAACTCAGTTCCTCAAAGAGGCGGTCACAGACAGCGCCAGACTTAACCCAAGCCAGTCCGACCCCATGAGGAGGCACAGGCAGTCACCTGGGAACCTCTGCTCCCCTCCCCGGTCTAGTGCTGCAAAATCACTCAATGCGCATGACAGGAAATAGATGCTAGCGTTTTGTCCACACAAGCCAAGACGGGCCCATCTCCTCCGCAAACACTTGCAATGAACACCGTTTTGGACCGGGCACCCTCTCATCCCTTTCTCAAAGAACGTGGACCTGTTCTGAAATGAAGCAGGGAGGGTGAGAACTGGAATATTCCAAGTGGAGTGAATGAGCTAGGAGACTGTTCAGTGGGGAAGGAAGTTACCTACCTTTAGCTCAGTGCACTCTCAGGTCTGCCCTGGCAGTTTCACATCAGACTCAACTGACAGGTGTTTTGCAGAATGTTCCTCAGGGTGGGGCAAGCCGGGCTAACACACCAGTCAGCCTGGCCTATGGTATGCCTTCTTGGATGCTGGTGCTGAAGTTGCCCTTGCTGGTAGCATTACTACCCCAGGGCTCTAGCTGACCATTGCGTTGGTTCTAGCTGGACTTCTGAGGGCACGCCTGTCTTGTTCACACAGTCTGTGTTGCTCTTTTTACTTAAATGTCCTCTGTTGATACAGGTTCCCACATGTGCCATTGTCTTCCCAGCATTCTCCACCTCATCACTGTTTGAAAAGGTTTATTCAGAAACTAAATCTGGTAGGATATATATAAATTGGGTCATGCAGTTATAAAGTCAAGACGATCCACAATCTTCCCTCTACAATCTGAGGAATAATTCAGTTGATATAATTGTTGGTATAATTCAGTCTGAGTTTGAAAACCTGAGAACTGGAAGGTTGGTGTCCAAGGGCAGGAGGAAATGGATGTCTCAGTTCAAGAAGAGAGCAAGAGAATTTACCTTCTTCTGCCTTTTTGTTCTGTTTCTTAAGGACTTGAGTAAGGCCTTCATGTATAGATGAGAGCCACCTTTTTAACCCAGTTTCCTGATCCAAATGCTAACCTCTTCCAGAAACACCCTCACAGATTCAGAAATAATGTTTTTTTCAGTTATCTGGACAGGCCTTAGCCCAGTCAGATTGACACATGAAATAATCATCATGGTCATCCTCAGGGATGACCAAAGACGAGTCATTAACATTGCTTCCCCAACAGACCACTAGACTGTGTATGATGCTCTGAGCTCACCCAAACACATGCTGTCTTAGGAGGAGCTCCTATCAGTGGCCACAAGGACGTCTGCTTCATGTGGTTGTTGAAAAGATTAATTGAGATAATGCATGGAGTAATAATGGCAAAGATGGTAGTGTTTGCTTATTAAATGATTACTACATGCAGTCACTGGTCCCAGTCACCTTGTACGTACTACTTCATTCAATCCTCATAAAACCTGTGAGATTTTGTGCTACATCTCAGTAGATGTAGTGACTGCAGCAAAACCATAAGAACACCTGTGCACATCTCTTTCCAACTCCAGGTATGGTGACACCATGCTGGCAGCTTGAAATGGACCATGGGTGGGAGTATGTACACTATAGAAATCAGCAAGTGCTGTAAATCAGGTTTTGGTTTTTTTTCTCAAGAGCCTACATCACCACCATGACTACTGATATATTATTAACAGAGAAATCATCTTAGAATTGGTCCTTACTAAAATCAATACATTCAAAAAGGAGGCTTTCATAGATTTCTTAAATGGAGGAAACATCTTCACTAGCCTGAAAATAAAATCCAAGCAGGAAGAGTTTTGCTCCCATGGGTTTCGACTGTGGCAGCAGAAAAAAAGCTTATAGGGAAACTATGATCAAAGGCAAGTGGTTTGGTGAACTCCAGGTACAGGTTGGAAATCACATGTAATTTGTCATCACTAGGTATGTTGGGTCTGACTGTGTCTCATAATCGCTTCTTTCTAAGTCCTTGAAAGCAAAGGTGCTGCCCAACAGTCAGATCATTTTAGGGGAGCTGTAAAGAGAGAGGAGGGGTGAGGAAGGGGAGGCAGCTGGGCAGAGTGCACCCAGCTGGAGTAACGTAGCTCTTTGAGTTTATCACTGGTATTTACCCTCTGGTCACAGAACACTCCGAAGGCTATATACATCATTGCATAAATGCAGTTGCAGTGATTTTCGTGAGAGCATTTCTCCTCCTTTTAGCATAAAACCAAGATATGTGTGGCAAGGAAGAAAAGACTTGCTGTTTGGATATAATGAACAAGCAGAGAAAAAAAAGTTGGGTGGTGTGTGTATCTTGTTTATGAAGATGTTTACTGAGGACCCAGAGTTAATGACTCCGGACAGTCTCCATCCCTTGCACACACCCTGCTTGTTTGCCATGATGTGTTATTCTCTCCTGGCCCCTGGTTAGATTGAGATTTCTTGAAGCCTCAACTTGCCTTCATTTCTTCAGTCAACGAATATTTGTTCAAACCTACTATGTGCTTCAAAGGAGGTCAGAGGTGGATGAAACGCATGGTTTTGCTAGGTGCTTGTTGGGAGGAAGATGGTGGATGGAAACTAGTGGGGATGGCAGGAGGACGTGGCAGAATGGCCTCTAGGAAAGTGTAGACTGAAAGTCCACAGCAGTGGTAGTGGGGGTCTGGGTTGGTGGGGCAGGAGGGGAAATGGAAAAAGGTTCTCCTGGCAGACTTGGGACTGCAAGTGGATTAACATGACTTTATAGAGAAAAGCTCACTAGAGGCACAGCCTCTCTGCTTGCTTGAACTGTAACTTTTGGTACATAGAGACTGGGGTGCCATGGCAGAAATAAAAAGATGTGAGATTAGAATTCTGCAAAGCCAGGGGAGCAGCATGTCTAAATAAAGCACAGTGCACCTACAGGCTGAGCTGAGGCTGTCAGGGCAGGGCCCCAAGGGGATAAGGCTACCTTGAATCCAGCTGAGGAGTGGACCACCATGTGCTTTTCCCTGACCCTCTGGGCTGGGCTGGTGGCCTTGAAAGGTACACGCTGCGTCCTGTGTTCAGAGTGACCGCTGGCAGCTGGCCACTCTGTTCCACATTTGAGATGCAATCTGAGGCCCCAGAATCCCCTGGGGCCCAGACATGCCAGACAAGTCAGACACACAGGGAGCATCACTCTTCAGCCTTTGTCCTCCCCATGCTGGCTCCACACATCAGGCACCCATCTGGCAGCCCAGGGAGCTGGAGCTCCTCTGCAGTGGTAGTGAGTACCTCATCCTGAGAGCCATCAAAAATGTGGGCATGCACTGGAGGGGCTTCCGGCATCAGAGCAGCGCTGGGTTTAGTGCACATGGAGGTTGCTTCTAAGGCTGAAATTCTATCCTTCTGTGAAAGTGCATTTGTGGTAGCTAGAGGTATTTATAGACCAAGACTCCACATTGCAAATTCTGTAATGGAATGCCTGAGAATTTGCCTGATACTCCTAGAGGGGGCTCTGCCTCACCCTGGTGCTCCTTGGATAAAGTAGTACATCTTTCAGAGAGCGCTTCCAAAGGACATGAATCATCTGTGTGCAAAACTCCCACCCACCAAATGTACTGGAAGCCCCTTAAAGTGCCAGGACCACTGCACTTTCTCCTTTTTGAATCCCCAGGACTTAGCAGAGTATGTCCCCTATAGGAGGTGCCCCATAATAATTGCGGGGGACAGAATTAGTAGGGTCATAGAGCAGGTAGCCCCCTGATGTCTCTCTTTGTAGCCTTCTGCTTATTGTGCCCTCTGCCTGGGCTGATCATATTTCTTTGAGACAAAAACGGAATAGTGCTCCGGGACCCCCTCAACAGACCGGGCCCAGGACAACTCAACTGACTACTTTGCCCCATGTTACAGGTGGCCCTGGTTCACTAAAAATGAGACAAAATTGACGGTCAAGGACTATGAAAACAAACATACTGTTCTGTTTAAAGCAGTACATATCATCAGCCTCTGTCCAAATGTGATAACGCTGTCCCCTAGGAGCACGTCAGAAAAATACCCTCCTACGATTTGTCTTTTTTTTTTAGGAAGGGCAGCCTTTGAAGCAGGACTGTGCCATTTACGGGACGATTTGCAGTCCTGGGAACCTGGGTCTTCTCTCCCCAGAAAGTGGTTCCCGTGGAGGCAGCCACGCCTATGGCACATTTCAGCTCTCGTGGCTTCTTTGGGGGAGAAGAGCTGGTCCTCTCAGTTGGCTGAATTCTGAAACATTAATTTGATCTATCAGGACCTACCAGAGCATCCAAGTCAAAAGTTGTTCTGCCTCTCAATATGTTTTTTTGTTTTAGACGATTGTGCTACCTTCCCTGGAGACAGCTAACCATTCAAGTTAGAGTCTATTCCCCGTCATGTTGAAGATGAGCTTTCTCATTAGGGGTGAATCATAGACATACATGTTATTCCTATGAGAGATATGATCCTGAAAAAAAATCATAGGTGAGCTGAATATTTATATATTGAATGACTATATGCATGAAGAACTCATTAGCTCAATCATGGCATTATATATATACACATATATATATATAATATATGATATGTGATATGAAAACATGCATATACATATATACATACATATATAAAGTATTGTAGAATATTAAAATATTGTGATATATTACAATGAATAATATATTTTAAAATGATATGCAAAATATTATATATCCTTACATACTTATTATAATTATGGGGGCCTTTCTTTTAAGGAAATCACGTGGGATTAAGTCCATGCATCATACAGGAGACTCTTCTTGGAGCCGATGAGGGGCTCTGGAGTCTGCGCCCTCTCCCCTACTTCTAGAGAAAGCCACAGTATGCCCTGGGACCTCAGTAAGGAAACCACTAGTTCTAAGTTCTACAATTACGAGTCCTCTGGCACATTTTTCAAATATGCTGCTGTTTTTAGGAGCGACACTTGTCATTTTGAGCAAAGCCTTTGTTTGCACCTGGGTACTGGCTGTGATCTATCCAGCTTTTCCTCCCAATTTTCCTCAGGACACCTCTATGTGTCCCTTTACCTGGGCATCCACCCTGACTCCAGCCTTTACCCAGTGACCCTTTGTGACCTTCCAGTCTCTCCAGCTGCAGACCCTTCCTGGCTTCTATTGCAGAGGACCCAAATTTTGAAGAGTAGCCCATCAGATCCCAAGGATCTCCCTAAGAAATGCAGCCAAGGCCCACATGGCAGTGGACAGGCAGAAGCAGGAGGCTGCCCTCAGAGGGGACCAACACTGACAGCATCTTGGATTTGAATTTCTGGCCTCCAAAACTGCAAGACAGTAGATTTCTTTTGTTAAAACCACCCAGTGTGTGGCACTGAGTTACAGCAACCCTAGGAGTCTAATCCAGTGAGGTATGCTAGACAGGCACCAGGATGTCAGCATGTGGAAATGTTGAGTCTGTGGTTCATGCTGAGGTGATGGGACCATCAGGGCGGCCCCAGACTGCTGAGCAAAGATGGAGCTGTCTGCTCTTTTCTTCCAAGGCCTCACTCAACATAGCAGCCCTTCTAGCTTTGCTCTCCACACTTTTTTTTTTCCTAGAGAAATCCCAGCTGCTCTGATTTTTCCCTGCTTCCCACCCTCCTTGTTCAAGTACTTGTAATTTCCTTCCCATTTGGTGTATTTCCCTTTTTTTTTGGAACACATGTTCATTTTCACTAAATCAATTTAGCTTCCCCTTAACTTTTGTTCTACTTTCTTTTCCAGTCTTTGATCCAAACAGAACAACAAAGGGAAGACCAGAGAAGATTCCTTCCTCATTTTCCAGGAGGAGGTTGCAAAGATATCACTTAACATATATATTATTAATAGTACTGAGAATAGAATAACTGCCAAAGTTCCTTCATATGATATTGCTTGTGCTATTGCTCAGAGTGCGCCAATGAAAGTGCATTTTGAATTTGACCTTCATCCTGATCAGGGACAAGAAAACAAACAAACAAATACAAACAACTAGGCATATTACAGCTAATATAAATAATATACCTAAATTTATGTTGATTAGTAGATATAGTAATATAATCCATGTTACTAAGGCTTTTGCAGTGCTGCTAAGATTGATGCGACAATCATTTAGTCAATCTTTCTATAAATACATATTTACGGAAGTGGTCTTAAGCATATGCTACTTATGCATTTGCAAAGGTAGTGTTAAAATACATGCTATTTTGTAAGCCCTCCAGTCTTTCTGTATCAATACATGTATTTGCGCCATCAATTTAAATGAATGCCTTTGATTATGGACATGCCATTTCCTTGATGAGGAGGAAGAGTGAGAAGAGGAGAAGGAACTAGAGTCAGTGGCCTTGGCCCATTCTGCTGCACAGTCACCCATGACAGAGTGAGTAAAACATCAAAGATATATTTCTCACAGAGAACTCCTAACTTATTTGGGACTAATTATATATGACTCCGTTAGAGAGATTTCGGATCATGGAAAAGTTGTCCTTAATTGATTTGAGCACGATATTCCCTAGCAACCCTGCTGTCTCAGACATGTATACTCATTCTGAGTTAAAAGTTCTACGTTCAATAGTCAGATGCCAACACTTGCTAGTGAAGGCATCCAGGAATCCAAGATGCCTCTGGGGGGGTGTTGGGGTAAAACCTTCAAGATTGTTTTATAGATACAGGACATTCAGTAAAACTGGACAAACTTGAGGAACCACCCACATTTTAGAGCAATTTTTTTTAACCAAACTTTCTGGGATTTATGCATCACTACACAAAAATTTCCCATGACTTAGATGACCATAAGAGAAAACAATACTGTTCTTCATAAACATTGGCTCTCTTGGCTCAGGGAACAGTGGCAGAGGAGACTTCATAAATGGAGCAGAATCACACAGATGTCCATGCATCTTTTTCAAGGTCAGAGACAGAACCACTGAAGCAGTGCAATGGCCAAGACAGAGTTTAAGAGCAGGACAGCAGAATGGACTGAATGTCTTAATAAAGACCCTGGTGACCGAAAATTATCGCTGAGATATCTGGCATTCTTAATAAACATTCCAGGCAGTTCAGAGCCTTCTGGCCTGCCTATGTGAATCTAAGGGGAAAGAAGCAATTATCTTCTGGACTGCCCCTATTACCAAAATTGGACCCTCGTTATCTTGTGCTCTGTGATGACTGGATTGGGGAAACAAGTCTAAGCTGGCAGCTTCTTCTGTCTGCTCACCCAGGACTCAGTGGGCCAATTTCTTGGGATGCTGGTAGACTCTCTGTCCTGCCTCATGTGGTGGGTTCTTTCACAATCTTCCTGTCAATTAGAACAACTGGGGTTGCTTCAACCGTGCAATCGGGGTGGTCTGTGAAGTCAACTCTTCCTTGGTTTGTATAGAAAAACCTGTGGCTCTTAGTCACGTGGGATTGAGAAATACATCCTCGAGTGCCAATCCCACCTCATATACCAAAGCAGGTTTGATTTGTCCTTGTTGGGATCAGATATTACTTTTTCCAGACCCTTTGAGCCCTAGGCATGAACATGTCCATCTATGTTTTCAGCTTTTGACTACTCACATTTGTCTATGTTTTTGATCAAGCTCTTCTCTGTAATAACAGGTCTAGTTTGGGGTGGCATGAGAGGTTTGTCTGTGACATGCTTGATTTGGGGTTAGGCAGAGGTGAGCTTACCTGGCCTGTACCTTCCCCCAAACTCATCAATCTGCAGGGGACAGGCCCTGGCTCTCTTCTTCTTACAGGTTAATCACCTGGAGGCTGGACATCTGGCTTCTACTAGTATAGTCAGTAGTTATGGTTCTATCTCCTTGAATAGGGTGAATTGTAAAAGAGTTACTGATATTTAAGTCAAGCCTTGGTGCTTTAATTTTTAAAAAAAATTTTGGTTAAAAATCCACCTAACGTAGAATTTACCTCATTAACAATTTTGAACTATAGTTCAGGAGTTTCGGGCATAGTCACATCATTGTGCAACCATCACCACCATCCATCTCTAGAACTCTTTACCTGCCCACACTGAAACTCTTCCCCATCAAACACTAACTTCTCAGCAACTTTCCTTCCAGTTCCTGGCAACCATTTTTCTGTTCTCTCTATGAATTGGAGGCTCTAGGCACCTCATGTAAGTGGAATCGCATACTATTTATCTTTTTGTGATTTGCTTATTTCACTCAGCATAATGTCTTCAAGTTTCATCCATGCTGTAGCACATGTCAGAATTTCCTTCCTGTTTAAGTCTGAGTAATAGCCATTCCATGCTATGTATATGCCACATTTTGTTTATTTAGCCATCCATTCATAGACATTTGGAAGATTTCCTTCTTATGACTATTACAAATAATTCTCTATAAATATGGGCACACAAATATGGGCTCTAATTTTCAAGAACTAAATATTTTACTTGAGATAATTATAGATTTACATGCAGCTGTGAAAATCAATACAGAACTATGTGCATGTATCAATGTATTTAGTTCTATACAATTTTTTTGCTCGTGTAGGTTCATATATCTACCACCAAAGTTGAAACAAAGCACAGTACCATCGTTACAAGGATTCCTGTGTTGGCAAGTTCTCAGTGTTTAGCCCTATATTTTATTCTCCATTTATAAAGGGTAAGAAGCAATCATAGGACTCAGCCCATATGTGGAGATGTCCTGCCAGGTTTCCTAGCTGACATCACAGGTGGAACAACTACAAGACCTAGGCTTATGTGAGAGTTCCTCATTCAAATTTAGTCTATGACCTCCAGGAAGGGATGGGTGGTGTCCCCTGATTCCCAATGACACCTTCAGCCAGTGCTCCCATTTCATATCCCTTGTTTTGGTCACTTTGTATCATGCCATCAATTACCACGCTGGCAGTGAAATCTCAATATTATTATAATTGAATCTCAAGAAATGGCCTCTCAAATAAAACGCTTCCACTAGAACAGTGTCATCCAATAGTAAAAAACAAAAAAACAAAAAACAAAAAATGAGTTACGTATGTAATTTTAAGTTTTTAAAGTGGTCATGTTGCAAGAAAAAAGAAACATGTGAAATTAATTTTAATAAAACATTGTGTTTAACCAACATATATAAAATATCATCTTAACATGTCATCAGTGGAAAACATTTTTACTGAGGTTTTCTATATATTTTGTCATGATAATGATTTGATTTCTGATGTGTATTTGCACCTATAGTATATCTCAACTTGGACTAGTTACATTTCAAGGGCAAATGTCAGTTCAGACCTAGAAGCAAACTCTACAACCAAACTCTGTGACCATCTATTGTCTGGGAAAATTGTTAATTCCATTGATCAGAGCACTTGCATTGACACCTAGGTAAGGCACGCCTTGGACTGGCTGATGGTGGGAAATATATCAGCCTTGTTCTTAGGGTTTTGTTACCTTGTTTATTGGCTGCCCTGGTTGGTCCACTTCCTTAGTGGTCCCAACATCACAACTGGTCTAGAGGGCCAAAGTAGAAGTACTTGGTTCTAAGATGTACATTGACATCTTGGGACATGTAGTGGAGGCAAAGGCAGTTGGTAGTAGTTTTTAAATGGAACTTCAGATTGTTGGAAAGGAACTCTGAGACTTGGTACATTTCCAGATGGAATTCTGGAAGCTGATATAGTTTCTGGGACCAAGGGGCTTAGGATGCCATATTAATCATCTGCGCTGACCTCACATGGACTCCAGCATGAGGAACGGTCTCTCAACCTCCCAGGCACTTCTGTCCTAGTATTCTCCCCAGGAGTTGGCACTGACACCCACATCCAGCCATCTCAGGAGATAGATGGAATACCAGCAACCCACAGGCATCCTTTGTCAGCTAAAATCACTCTGGAAATGGGTGGCTGGATAAAAAGTCTTCTGTGTGTTGCAGGCTGGGACAATGTCTACCACGCCTACACTTTTCATTATGGGGATATTTCTCTCTCTGCTCAATGCTCCCAGAAGAAGTGCAGATTTTCTGCAAAATGTGTGGCATGGTGGGCTTGCACAGTGATTGCTTTCCTTAGAGAGGCTGCTATTCAGAGTCTGACCCCCACTCGCTGCCCTCATCCTCCCTAAACACAAGCAGGCACACAAGGTCTTAGAATGAGAGCGGGGTACAGAGGTCTATACATATATTAGATGAAATCTATTTTTAAGGTTAACCTGACCTGCTTCTTTTACACTTTACATGTAGCTACTTGAAAGTTTAAAACTACATCTGTGGTTTGCATTATATTTCTACAGGACAGTGCTTTTCCAGTGGGTGCTGGACATTGTGACACTGGACTGGGATTCACAACACCTCCCTTGCAATGTCGTCTAAGGCACCGATGGACCAGAAGACATTGAGAAATTCCCTTCACTGGGCCTCTGGTTTCCACATCTGTAAAACAAGAGAGTTGAAGTAGATTAACAGTCAAGCCATCTACAACTTTTAACTTCTCTGCTACCCAAATAACATGGATAAATAGGAAAGAAACAATGGTTTGGCACAGCCAAATCCTGTTCCTGCAGAAAGACAGAGCTTACTCTCACACTGTTTCAATAAAAGTTTAAACAGCAGAGTATTGGTAAATGGATTGTGAGCATTCTTATTTATTCATTAGTCACCTCCCAGCTGAATTCTCTAAGGACTGTTCTCTCTTTGGAAACCTGAGCTTCTGAGTCTTATCACATACCCACCCAGGAGGTGCCCTGGGCCTGAGAACTCCTACTTGCTGCCAGCTTGCAAATGTAGGATGTTGCTTCTCAGAAATCAATGTCAGGGCAAGGGAGCAAAGGCATTAACTGTCTCTTCCAGGAACACTTCGACAGAAATCTCTTAAGAGCTGGAGAGGAGTGACTGCCTCTGGGCTCTTGTACTGTTTATGCATGCAAACATGAAATAAATATTTAAGACTGGAAGAGCCAAAATTACTCACTGGCCTCTCATTTGCATCAAAGAAGCCTGCAACTAGTCTCTATTTTGCCTTTCTTTCTGCCTGGCCAATCCCTTTCCCACCAGCTGCTCAGCATTCATTCTCCTTCCTTCCTTGCTTTACAAACTTGGAGCTGTTTTCTCTCTCTCCTCCACTCTCCTTCCCAGGCTCCACAGCCCCACTCCCCTAGCTCTCCCAGGTTTCTCATCTTTCCCCCTTGACTCAGATCAGTCCAACCAACTCTGAGCCCTGGCTCCCTGGGTCCCCTCTGCTGGGAAGGCCCCTGTAGGGCCACTTGTCTACTTCTCAGGTTATGTGACAGGAGATGCCTCCAAAATAACTAATAAAGTAATAACTAGGCTTTGCTATGGACTTACCCTGTGATCCATGCTGCACTTGCTTTATCTTACTTCATCTTCCCATGGAGCCACATCTGGTGGCGACTTCCCAGAGAGTGCCAGGCCAGAGGTGTTGGAACCCAGTCAGTTCACTCCGGTACCCATGCAAGTAACCCCTGTGTAGATTTCCTTCCTCATAAGAATTGATTGCTCTTTCCTCTCTTTTCCCAATGCACATCCTGCTTACCTTTATCATAGTACTTGTGTGTTAGCTTGGGCTACCATAACGAGGTATCAAGACTAGGGAGTGGTTTAAACATCAGAAGTGTATTGTCTCATAGTTCTGGAGGCTGGAGGTTTCAGATCGCTTTGACTTGTAGATGACTGTCTTCTCCTTAGGTCCTCCTGGGGTCTTCCCTCTGTGTGTGTATCTGTGTCCTGATCTCATCTTCTCTTAAGGACATCAGCCATAATGGCTGAGAGACCACCCATAGGACCTCATTTTAACTTAATGAGTTCTTTAAAGGTCTTCTCTTCAAATACAGTCATATTCTTAGCTATTGGGGGTTAGGAGTTTAACACATGAATTGGGAGGGACTGTGGGGGCTGCAATTCAGCTATAGCAGCACTGATTACAGTCAACTTTAGACCACAGTGAGTTAGGTGAGGACTTGTTTCCCATCCTGGCTAATAGAGTGGTATCTGATTCAGCTGTGCCCTTCTCATTGCTAAATCTAGCCCAGTACTTTTAAGCAGGCATCTCACTTCTGAGTAAGTTGGGAACTTAAAGGTCAAGAGGCTATCTATGTATGGGTGGAAGATGAGTGGCATCTTTTTTCTTGCCCACATGTTTTGTTTGTGTAATGAAACAGAGGAGCAATCAACTTCTCTGCCTCCAATAGAGGAAGGACCTTTGGAGAATCTCGTAGACCTTGAGTGAGATCCTGAGGTTAGGGCGAGGGTGGCCTGGGGGCTGAGCTCTGGGCAGAGAAGATAGCATATGCTCCTGTGCTTTTGTGTCATAAATACACATGGGACAGTGGTCTGGTGGGTGCTCTGGTGCCTGGGGCACATTTGTGTGTAAGTACAGGACAATGAGGGGATGGAGAGTGAGTGCCAAGTTGCCAAATAGAAATGGGACTACTTTGGGATGGAATGGATGTTGTACCAGGACTGGGGTGTGCTTGGTTCCTAGTTGCGCCTGAAGTCCAAGTGCATGGTTAAGATGAGGAGCTGAGAGGTGAACTGGTAGTGGGGGTGCTGAGAAACGACCGATGAGCACAAGGCGTGCCTGGCTCTTTCCTCAGGTTTGTGCAGTGGAAGGTCCCTCAGGCTCCAGGAAGGGATGTCTTCAATCCTCATTGTTGCTCTTTTTAAGCAAGAAAATATAGTCAGTTCTGCTGAATTGCCCCCAGGTTTCCCTGCCTTGGTACATGTTACCATAGAAAGTGACCACCATTCAGAATTTCCTGAACCTCATTTTCCTGAGTGATTCCTTCTCCAAATCCCAGAGAGTCTACCCGCTGAAGACATCAGAGGTCCCCCTCCTCTGTGCCACCATCTGCAAGCCACCATCCTGTTTCAGGGACCGTGATGGGGGCTGGGCTTCCTGTCACAGCTTAGACCCCCTGCTCCTGCAAGGTGTTTTGCAGTCAGAGATCAGAGACATCTTTCCAAATGTGTATCACTTCCCTGGTTGCAACTTTCCATGGTTCTGTTATTTGTAGGGTTAAGTTCAAACTTTTTATGTGACCTCTAAGCATGTGCAAGCCCTCATTCTCTCTCACCTCCCATGGTTCCATTACAGCCTTCCAGTAGGTTGCATCATGTTGTTAGAGTTCTATGCTCAGCTCCAAACTCTTCCTGACTCCTTTGTTGGCCTAAATATTACTCATTATTCATATCAGATGCCTCTTCCATAGAGGTCATCCTTGATCAGTCTGGGATCACACATTGCTCTTGCTACTCCTGGCATAATACCTATCACATGGAAGGTACTCATCTAACTGGTTGCACCTTCCGTAGACTCTAAGTTCCTTTAGGACAGGGCCATGTGCGTTTGTTCTCTTTGTACCCCCAGGGCTTGACATAGGATTTGCACAGAGAAAGGACTCTTACATATTTACCAGTTGAACATATTTTGCATTCCTAAGAGTGATATGGTCATCCTGTTTCTGTTTTAGCAGGTCCAACTTTTAGGATGCTGCCCTCTCTAATAGATCTTATCGAAGTTGGGGTCCAAGGTTCTGGTTATTGGAATCGGGGCGTCGACTCCTTGCTAATACAAATAAATCCAACAATACAGGTAGGAATGAAGGAATAAGCTGCCTTGTCTCTCTTTGGGGCACCTGGTTGGTTAGAACACTGCTTAGGGTGTGAGTATGTAGGATACAGGGATCTCAGAACATGGGTAGAGACTGACAATTTCTCTGTTGTGTAGAAATAGCTCATGTATCAGTGTTATCTGTCAGGGCAGTTTCAGGATTTCCTTGTTTCTGTTTTTATTTGGGCCTGTGATAACTTGAAGCATCTTCTGTTCCCTTGGGTAAATGTGAACACGCAGTCAGAAGGCTGCCATGAACTTATTGACACTGTGTCTTTATCTTTCGACAGGGGCCTTCAGACCCCATGGTACACCCATGGCATGACAAAGGATGTAGCTCAGTTGACACTGTAACTTGAACACTGGCAAAAGGTGAGGGCACTGTGCCCTCCCCAGGGATTCAGCCTGCATGACCACCCAGAACAAGAGGGATTCAGTGATTCACAGGGCATAAGATAGTCACATGTGACCTGCTTGATGCTCCAAAGTCAACAAAGTCTCCTCTGGTCATCAGTTAAAAACCATTTCTGTGTCTGTCTGGAGAAGCACATTCCATAGTAGCAGCCACAGTGACCATAGACCTGTCATGCAGCTGGGAAGCCCAGATCCTATCAGGGCAGAAAGAACATAACAGCAAAGGGAAAACGGCCTCTTGGGACTTCCAGTTAAAGAAGGTAGGTTGCATACACATTCACAAACCTCCATCATCTTGACAGAAGAGAAGCTTGGGGGAAAAGAGCAGAAGAGTCTAGGGATTTAAAAAAAAATGAGTGAGGGGTCAGTTGCAGCAGTATTTTGGAAGGTAGAAAGCATATGGACAAACAATAACCATTTTAGTCCATGTGGAAATCTCATTGCTAAACCTGAGCGAGGAAAGAGAAAAGCAGTCCAATTTATACCACAGAAGCTTCCAGAGGTTCAGGTATGACAGCACCATGTGTTTCCAGAAGTAGAGGTCAAAAAGAAGGTGTCCCTTGAGAAGCTGTTGAAGAAGTTAGGCTCCCTCCCCCACTCTACGCAACCAGGTGATTGCTTGACCCAGGTGTTGACAGAAAGCCAGAAACTTTCCCTTTTGAAGACGTTTAAACCAAAGTTTTCTGCACTAGGAGGCACTAGACTCAAAGAACCAGAGCTTAAATGGCTATTTACAAGCACTTCCTAACAGTGGCAGCAGATGGGTCCTACAGAAAAGGGTGACCCTGAATTGATGAGGAGGGAGGTGGTCTTATAATGGGAGGGAAGGCTCATGACAAAGCACAGAGGCCAGAAAGGGCTTGTTGGTTGGAATTGTGTTTGGTGAGAGCTAAGGAAGGATGTGATGGTAAGGGGTGGAGAGCCATGAGAACTGCAGGTGAGATGAGCTCTAGGGCCATGAGACGGACATGAAATGCTGGAAACAGGGTTTCAGGAAGAGTTTTCTATAGCTGAACATCGAGATTGGGTCTGGAGAAGCTGGTGCAGGGGATCTAGGAAAAAGCCTTTAACTAGAACCAGGGTGTCTATTGGCCAAGGCAAATACTGTCTATTTCAGTACTGGTGCTCATTTGCTCTCCTGCAACACCGCTGCTCTTCATAAATTCCAGTGTTTTGCCAGGTAAGAGCATGAGATTTATGAAAGCAAAGTCCTAGTTTTTCAGATTAATCGGAGGAGTCCAAATCCCCGCAAAGAAACTACTTTAAACAGCAAAAACACTTTCTCTTTAAGAGATTTCTCAATCTGTTATCAGTCTTCACCACCCACAGAGCTTCACACAGAGACCATCAGAATGGCAGTAGGGATACCCACTAGCCTGAAATCTCCCTCCCAAGCCTTAAACCCTCTGCCCTGTACCCCTTCCTACTTTCCTTTCAGACCCAACCCTCTCCTCCCCAGTGTTGATCTTGAGCACCTCAGCCTGAGTAAGTAACTAAGTTGGTTCAGTTGATCAGTTGGTTGATTTATATTGAAGTACATTTGACATATGACATTATTTTAGTTTCAAGTATACAACATAATGATTTGACGTTTGAATACACTGTGAAATGATCATCACAATAAGTCTATTTACCATCTTTTTTTTAGCAACTTAGAAATTTTCAGAACCATTTTATTGATTATAGCCCCTATGCCGTTGTTTCTAATAGTTATGACTAACGTTCATTGATCCTTCTGACGGCTCTGATGGATCAACCTTTAACTTGTAAACAAGTGAGACTCAGAGTGACCTGACATCACACAGTGGGTGGGTAAAGAATGTTTTTGACTAGTGTGTTTTTACCATCTTTTATATGCAAATTCCAACACATGTCTAGTCTTGTAGCAAAGATGCTTCTTCCACCTATAGTCTAAAGGCTGAAACCAAATTTCGTCTTGTTGGATAGCACTGGAAGCCTGTCTTTAGTCTAGATATGAATCTGCCAATTTATTTCTTCTACCGACTTTGAAAAAGTGTGTAAAATATTCATAACACAAAATTGACCACTTTAACCATTTTTTAAGTGCACGCGGTTCAGTGGCATTAAATGCATTCACATTGTTATGCAATATTCTTCAGGACAGCCTGCTCTCTCTAAATTCCTACTGAAGAATTCTCATTATAGTTGCAATCCTGGAGTAAGTAGGGCCTTAGATATCAGGTGGGTATAGCCTTCAACCTGACTCAGTCTTCTCTGCAGAGGTCCTGACTTCTGGTCCTGAAACTTCTGTGCAAACCTGCCCTGGTAGAAAGTGTACTGCTCAGCCAGCTCCATCATTTCCCTGCTGGGACACTATGCCACCAGATTCACAATGATCTCTCTCAATTGTCACCCAATAGCCCCTGCTCAGCTTATTAGAGCACACTCCAGCAAGCTCTTCCTTGTTATGCAGGCGAGTTTGTCATTATCTGACAAGTCACGCAGTAGCAGAAACTCCAGTGGTTTTGTGGTCAGACAGATCCCAGTTCAGATCCCGTCTGTGGATGTACCCCAGGGAAGATCAGTATGTTGTCTCAATCTCAATTTCCTCTTCTGTCAGATGGATACTAATCTTGAGTTGTTGTAAGGCTGAGACAATACACTAGAAGCACCGAACAGTCACAGAACATAGGCAGCTCTGGAAATCATTTTTCTTTAAAGACAGAAACGACTTCTCTGACTGTACCTCACCAGTACCCCTCATATTTGCTCAATGGCAAGGCTTCTATTTATCTTTAAGTGAAACCCCCTCCACTGTTATTAGATGTATATTCTACTGAAATGCTATGGTTACCCATTTGCATTTCAAAAACTGGGCTGTACTTAAACCTGACCAAATAATCCAAAGAGCTGGTAAATAGGAGGCAACAATCATCCACCCATCAAATGCTTACAACACTGTTTATTTGCACAAACGAAAGGCTTTGGGTATTGTTTATATAACAGTCCGAGATTATTTATATAACAGCTTATGATTACATAACTGCTTCTGAGCCTGAGACAGAATCCAGGCATGTCTAGTTAAGAGAGATGGACTGGACTCTGGTAAGTATAGTTTCAGAAGTGCTTGAGGGCATCCTGGGAGGGTACCCATTCTAAGGTATGAGGAAATAGTTATGATAAGGCTCTTTTCAGTTATTGCAAGGGAAGTATGATTCTGTGTGGACATCACTCATATCTATCCCCAGTACAGCATAGCTGTAGTATAGTATATGGGTCTATAAAAAAAGAGCAGATCTGGAAGTAAAAATGAAGTTATACTATTAAGGATGCTCATAGTCTAGGTCAGAATGATGAGGTTGTTCAACAGCTAGGGAACTATGAATTAGTGGAAAATGTTGTTTCATCTACTCTATGGTGAGGACACAGACAGTCCAATGAATTCAATACATAAAACTGACCAAAATTCATAATAAGAGACATAATAAGCACTAAAACATAAGAGCAGGGTGGCCATAAGAGGGTAGAAAATGCCATGTTCTAGGACTGTGGGTCAGATTTAGTATTCTAGAAGCTCAGGAAATGGAAGATGATTTGTAGAGGAGGTAGAGGTTGGAGCAAAGTTGAGTAGAATAGGTGCTTCTGCCAATGGTGTGGCAGACTTTGATGGTTGTCTTCCAATATTGTTCCTCCCCAACTCTTATAGTAATAGACTCCCAAATTTTATGGTCATTTAAAGTGAGAATAAGGTCACCCACAATTAAAGATATTCCCCAGCCTCCCTTGCAGCTGAATGTGACCACATGGCGGAGTTCAAAGAGATGTAAACTGAACAGCTATGTGACAATTTATAGGAAGAGTTCCTAAAAGACACCTGGTATACATCCTTTCCACCTTTTCTTTGTCTATTCTTGAGCAATGATGGAATATGGATATAATAAAGGAGCTTTAGTTTCTATTTTGCACAGTTTGTCTGTTGGAGCAGTAAGTTGGAAGGAGCCTGGGTCTCCAAACTTCTATGTGAGGAGAAATAAACTCTGCTCTTGTTGCAGCCTGTAATTTTTATTCTCTGTCATTCCAAACAAGTCCAAACTGATGCAGATGGGCAAGAGTGAGATAAATGGAAAGGTGGGAGGGAAGTTGGGGATGGAATATTCCAGATAGAGTGATGGCGTGAAGCCAACAGATTAAGGGGTGTGTAGGGAAGAAACACAGGAACTGTGAGAGATTTCTGGTCAGTTAAGGTCTGTGAAAGAGAAGTGTGAGAGGTAAAATTGGAATAAATTACTGGGCCCAGGTTGTGCAAGACTTGGAAGGATGAAAGGAGTCTAGATTTTATTTTACATGCAGTGGGAGACACTGAATATTTTGGGGTAAGGAAGTGTCTTGATAAGAACTGAGAGTAAGAAGATAAATCAGACAGCAGTGAAGGCTGTACTGTAATATCTGGGTAGGAGATGGGGTTGGCTAGAAAAATGGCAGAAGAAATGAGAATAGATCCTCAGATGTTGCCCCCAAAGCATTCTTCAAGAAATTCTTTCTGAGAGGTGTTTTAATATTAAAGGAAGACTAAGAAATCATATCAAAATTTTGAGCACAGGACGAAGAGGTTGGATGGGGCAATCACTTCAGAAAACGAAGGGCACAAGTTGAGAGTTTGGGGCATATGAAGAAAAACTACTTATTACATAACAATGTGATTCTATTATCAGACTTATTATATATGGCAGCCTTCATATTTCAAAAATATTGAAATATTTACTTCAAAAATATTGAGACAATACCAAACCACCCTTCATCAAGTGAGAGAAAGAATTTGCTACTTATTGTCATTAGAAGTATTGAGTGAGAAGATGAATTGGCTTTTCAAGCAGAGCCTGTGGGGTCACTTTGCAGAAGAAGGGAAACAGGGGTCATCTCATCTTGGGGAAAGTAATATTTACCAAACTCACAAGTGCCTTATATGCCAATAAATATTATGCTATAGAGACACCTACCTCTGGGTATTCATATTTTCCCCCAAGAAACTTCTGTTCTAATATCATGGGAACTTGAGACCTGTTGGCAAAGATCGTTTTATGAAAATGAATTCATAGCAACAAAAATTAATCTTAGAAATTGTGTGGCACTGGCTGGGAAGTTGATTGCTCTACCACAGTTTACACCACTGTAGGTTTGGGCACTTGCATTTTTTCAGATGTATTCTTTCCCTGCCTGCTTTCACATTACAGAGATGAATAAGTGCAGATGCATTTTCTAGACTATATTTTGGGCCACCCATCTTTGACCATGGCAGTATTAATTGGCCAAGGCATGGTTCTTAGCTCATAGACTGAGTCCTATTACTTCTCTGGGCTATGCTTCTTCTTCTATAAAATAAATATCCCAGTTTCATCATGAGGAAGTCAACTCCAGGCTCAACACTTCAAGCTGCTGTGAACACATCTTATTATCTTGAACATCAGAGAAAATAGCATGATGACCAGTCTTAATTCAAAAGGAATACTCAATGGCAATTAAAGAGCTGAGTGCAGAAGTGGAGTCGGAGTTAAGCCAATACGTCTTGTAGGAGATAGAAGACATCAGCTGGGAAACATCATTGGCAGCAGTAGATTTGACAGTTTCCTAAGAGTAAGGACAGTGTTTTAGTCATATAAGCCTTGTACATTCCTGTTTATCAAGTAATCAGAGTAGTGTGCTGAATTTGGAGAGCCCCACTGTTTACGGATCGGGGACTCCTTTGCTGTTACTATGCTTTGACTGGAACTTTCTATACGTGCATGGATAGAATGGGCTGCTAGAAGCCTAAGACATTGTACTCCTGGACTCCTTGCCCTATCTTCATAAAGCAAGATATGAATGTCCAACTTGTGTTAGGATGAAAATATTTTATTGCTATTCTTTGCCACCTAAAATAAACTCAAGTTACCCACTTCCCCCGGTTCTCTTCTTCCCCCGTATTTAATTGCTATTTCCTCTAACCACTGGGTTAGAGGAGATTGTGAAGAAATTGGATTGGTTGGAGTCTGGGCCTGCCCAACCCCCAATCCACAATCTCCAAGGCCAGGGCTCCAACCTGGCATATGTTGTCCCTCCGGGCCCACCCAAGGTCATCCTCAGATTTTGTCTGTTAATAGTAGGCCAGTTCCCAGTGTTCCTTCAAATCATGAGTGTGATAGATTTTAAGTGTCTCTTCTCATGGGCTCATGTTTAAGCCACCAAGGTTGCTATGGTGTTCAAAGAGTACTGGCTGCCATATTTGGTCATTGCCAGTAAAAATGTAAGTCTTCCTGTTTCAGAGGTGTTCATGTGACAGAAACAACACATCATGTGCTGTGCGTTTTTGTCTTAAAATGAAAGTTACTGGAAATTAAAGGTTAGAATATTATGGGCAAAAAAGACAGGAATTAAGGAATAAAAACACGGCTTAGCATAGAATTGGGAGGGGTTGAGGTGGGTTGGACAGTGTAAAATGAAGAACCAGCATCTCCCCTATCTTCAGCCTCTATTAATGTCTGTGACTGAGTAGAACACTTTCTATCTATAACCTCTTCTTTTAGATGAGATGGTAACAAAGAAAAGTGGTAATAGTGGAGGTGTTTCCCATCTTAAACTTATCAGTCATGCACTATGTCACAAACTATCACCCCACATTCAGTTGGCACTGAGTTCTATTGTTACCAGGGCCTAATTTTATCACTCAGAATTGTGCTTCTTCAGTATTTATCTACCGACCCCTTTCATTTGGAGCATTGCAATGGTGTTCTGTTCTTGCCCTGTGCATCCTTTAGACTCCTCTTTCTAAAATAGGGCTGAATCACGGGATGACGCCATTGCAAAAACAAAACAAAAAAAACCCAAAAAAACCCCCAAACACAAAAAACCAAACAAACAACGAAACAAAATCAAAACACAAAATACAAAAAAGCAAAAATCAAAAAACATTCCAAAGCTCTCCAGTGCCTGTGGGTTATAGTCCAAACTGGGACACAATGCTTTCTGGGTCCTTCTTGGCCTGAACAATGCCCTTTGGACCAGTGCCCACTCTGTCCACATGCCAGGCACGATCTGCCTTGTATCCCATGAGTTCCAGCTCTCCAGAATACTTTTCACACAGCACATATTTGCAAAGAATATTTTCCACCCCTTGCTGTCTTCTGCTGAAGTCCTGCTTGTCCTCAAGGATCTGCCCAAGCACCAGGGTCTCCCTGCAGCCCTTCTCGACGGCTTTGAAAAAACTTAGGCACCCTTCTTCAAGGCTGCCGTTCCTTTCTGACCCACACTTCCTTTAGAATAACTGCCAGATTCTGTTTTCACTGTTTACACCTGGTGGAGAAACCCAACCTATAATCACATTTTTTTATCATCCTATTTCCAGCACTTTGCATGGTATTCAGCATTTATTGGATGTTAAACAAATATTTAAAAAATAATTCATTTATAGAAAAATAATAGTGAATAAACAGATAGAAATGTTGCATGTCCTCCTAATGAGGGGTAGGTGGAGGGTTTAATAAGTGGGTAGAAATCTGAGAGAGGAAAAATATACTGAAATAGTGTTAGGATATTTAAAATAAATGTTGGTTTGGATATGCAAAGGATAATGGTAAAACGAGGACTTGTTTTTCTCCATTCCTGGAGTTTTGAGGCCTAAGAGGTCAGAAATGTAACACTGTACTTTGCTGAAACAAAGCCTCAGTTTTGTCATCTGCTAGTGAGGGGGAAGATCTAGGGGAGGGGAAAGAGCCAACAATGGCTTTTTACACCCATATTTCTGGTCTCCAGCTAGTTGAGTTTGCCAGCAAGGAAAGCCCTGGGGCCAGACATCATGAGTCATCTGTAGAGGAGTAAGTATTACGCTAGAGGAAAAAAAACACTGGGCATTACAACTCCAAACAGCTTTTGAATTTTATCTTAGAAATTTAGTTACTTCAAATATTTAAAAATATTCAACAAGTTCTTATAGTACTAGATGACTACATATGGTCCCCTCTCTTATCAAAATGTTATTTCTAGTACAGAAATGTGAATATCAAGATAACCCCAATAGAATACAACATGGGAAGAAAGCAGATTTTACAGTAGTCGCAATCAGGCACAGATGTATACAACGGACACCCTCAAAATAGCAATGGTTCACATAAGGTGGAAGTTTATTTCTTTTGCACATAACATATTTAGAAGTAGGCAAATTGGGATTGGAGGGATGGCTCAGGGCATCAAGATCACAGACTTTTATTTTCTGCTCCATCATTTTCAATCTGTGATGTTCTCCTCATCTTGTTCTGGTGACTTCAGAGCACCAGTATCCAGGCAACAGAAAGGAGAGAAGACAACCTTCTCCATCTCTCTCAGTCATTTTAAGCCACTTTCCTTCCAGAAGATCCCATGTGGCAGCAATCCTGTTCTTGTTTCATTGGCGAGAACTTAGACTTTGAACCACACCTAAGTGGAAGAGTGGTTGGAAATGGTCTTTTTTTTCAAGTCAACAATGTGTCCAGCAAAGGGAGGAAAGAAATGGTTGTTAATGTGGTCAACCAGTAGTTTTTGACACAATAACCCATTTGAGAGGTTCTGGGGAAACCAGTTGGGCATAAAGTTAGCATTATTTAAGATTCATTCTATGGACCTCTCCCACAGGTGAAGGTCTGCAACGGTTGTAAGACATCAAGACTTGGGCTTTTGGAGGAGGTGGGCTGTGTCAGTCATGGAGATATACATGTTAGGAAGTTGGCACTGGTTTTCGTGCTTAAATGATGCATGCTCTTTCCACTCTCTGATACAGAGACACACAAGAACACAACAGATATTCATCAGTCACAAGACAGAGTCCTCTGATGTAACTGAAGTAAATGTAGCTTTGGTTCAGAGACCTCACTGACTCTCACTCCACGGAATGTAGGGTGTTCAGTTCAAAGCAGACGAGACTGGATTGACTCTTTTGGGGATGCAGAGGATTGGGACCTGGGAGAGGCTGTGCATAGAGAGCTCTGCCTGTCACACGGTAATCCCACTCCCTGGTCAAACTTGACCCAGTGCATGTCTTAGATACTTGCCAGTCAAATTGTCAACCTTTCCTCCCTTCAGAGTCATCTTATTCTTGACTGTAGGTTTCAATAACTCCTTGACCTCTGGACTGAGGCTGAAGTTTCGGGACAAAGAGAAAAGTACTGTCCCCTGTTTCCAGCATCTAAACAAGTAAGAAGGTGAATAGATTGAGATGTAGTAGAAATGGCACTGGTCTAGGATTTTACACAGATCATTCCATTGCTCTGAATTTGAGTTTCCTTCTCCATGATAAATGATAGTAGCTTATGTTCTCACTGCCTTGAGCTTGTTGAGATGATCTTATTATTATTTGAAGTTTTAGTTTTGCTTCAAACTACTGAGACTCTGAGAGGAAGATAAAGAAACATGCATAAAATGTAAACAGTGTATATTTAACAAATAAGAAGCACAAGCAGGTAATGCTAATGGATTTGAACATCTGTCCATTTGCTTATTGCCATCTACATTGCCTGTCATATTTTTGTGCTCTAACTGGATTGTTTTAAATTTTGAGTTATTGAGAGTTTTTCAAAAGTGTATTCTAGATACCAGCCCTTTGTGAGGTGTGTGATATGCAAATACCTTCTCCCAGTCTTTAGCTTTTCTTTTCATCCTCTTAACATTTATTTAGCTTTTTAAGAAATTGTGGAACTGTTTTCCAAAGTGGTTGCACCACTTAGTAGTCCTGCCGACAGTGTAGAGAGAGCTCCAGTTCCTCCGCATTCTCAACCACACTTGGTAGAAGAGTCTTTTTAATGGTAGATGTAGCAGGGCAAGTGTCGAGACATTTCCTTGAAGCTGTGATTTGCATTTCCCTAAAGGCTGATGATGTCGAACATGTTGTCCTGTGTTCATTTGGCAGCTCTGTCTTCTTTGATCAAGTATTTGTCCGAACAGGTTGTTCATTTTTGGTGGGGGTGTGTGTTGCCTTCTTCTTAAGTTATTAGAGTCATATTAAGTTGTAACACTTAATATAAGTTATTTGTTGGGTATCTGTTTTACAAATATTTTCTCCTAGTCTGTGGCTAGGCAAGCTACACTTTTAAATACGTTTTTTTCCCTGTGAGAACTGGATAGCATTTTATTTCTGATTAAAAATAAAAGTTTTTTCTTATGATTAGAAGTAAGACTAGGGAGGTTAAATTGTTCAATTATCATATCAAATTACGGAAATAATTTCCTTTCATATTACTGGAATAAAGAGAAAGAAAGCAAGGAGAAGTCAAAATTTAATAATTGTTTTTTAAACATTTGCTAATTTCATTTAAAATGAGATGTCTGTTAATTTTTCTTATTTTTTTTCTTAATGACTTAAATTTCTGTTATTCTGTTTTCACTTTAAATATGAGTGAAATTTATCATCTTTTAAGTGGATTGACCATTTATTTTTCTCTGAAATACCTGTTTTTGTCCATTCATCATCCTTGAGTTTTTTTTGTTGTTGTTGCTATTGACTTGTATCACCTGTTAATATTTGCATGCGACTTGCAATTTTTTGTCAGTTATTTTGTATTTTTATTCTTGTTTATTAAAAAGTTAAAAACTGAGGTAGCATTGGTTTGTAACTTTTAAGATTTTATGCATATAGCATTATAAATCAACATCTGTATATACTACATTATATTTACCACCCAAAGTCTAGTTTCCATCTTTACCACAATATTGATCCCTATTTTTAATATAAGAGTTTTGCATTTTAGCAACAGGATTATTAGGGTTGAAAGATGGAGATTAAATAGCCCAGAGCTGGTATGCCGGGTGATGCTGGTGCTAAGCCATGAATGGGGTGTAGACAATGTATGCTCAAAGACCTCGGTTCTTGACTTGTGCTACAACCATTTATGTTACATCCATAAATAAACAAATAAATGGAAGTGCTTTCTCTTCTTCCTTCCTTCTTTCCTTCTACTTCTTCCTCCTCTTCTCCCTTCTTTCCGCTCTTAAAAAAAAATAGATTCCAGATCCTTGACTGTACTTTTCTTTCTGGCACTGGGCCACTGGGTGAGAAGAGGCCTCTGGATACTAGGGGAAAGGTTTAAAAGTCATCTGGGCTTGTTCAGGAAGATTAAGGAAAGAAAGCTGGACTGCTATTAGGAGACCTGGGTTCAAATCCCCACATTGCTATCACTAAGCAATCCCACATGGGACAAGGAAACTGTTCCTTGAGGGCCTTTGCTTTGAAAGACTTAAAATAAAAGATTTGCTCCAGATGATTTCTAGAATCTCTGTCAGGGTTCAGTATTATCTGAAACTGGCCTGTGGAACAGTTACCTGGACATGTGTCTGCTGCTGAGTTTCCCCAGACTGACAGAACCAGAATTCTGGGACCTTGGAGTTAGCCTCAGAGCTTGGGTAATATCACCCCACTTTTAAGTTTCCCTTCAGTCAGCTCTACTGCATGTTTCTCTTTAATGGCTTTGCTCAAAATACACATCTTGTGAGGAAAGGGCAGGAAATTGCACAAAACTCCTCAGATGACCCTTGGTGTCTGGGGTTGGCAGGGTGGCAGAAAGGCAAGAACACTGCTTTTGGAGGCTGATGGGTTTGGCCCTGCTCTGAGCTTAAGCATTTTAATCCAGCTATTTCAGTTCTAGGAGCATTTTTCCCTAAGAAAATAACTAGGCAAAGAATATTTAGGAATATTTAGTGCCACAGGTTTATACTAGTGAAAACCAGGCAACACTCAAAATATATATGCATGGGTGACTGGTCAAATGAAGGAGGATTTGGTTCCAGTGGGGACATGCGGCACTGACAATGCTACGCTTCAAGTACAATATCTAGTTTAGAAATTAGGTCTTGTTGCCCTGGATGAAGACTGGCTCAGCTGCTTGCTAGCTCTGTGGATACTGGTAAGTTTACTTAGGCTCTTAAAACATTAAATTTCCTATTTACATAGTAGTTATAATGATGCCACCTCAATGGGTCAGAAAAATCTGACAAATGCTTAGAACTACTGCCAAGCAGGTCACCAGGGCCCCAAACAACAGAAGTGAGCAATTCACATAAAAAGATGAAATACATCAGATTTAATAAATGAGCTACAAAAACAGATGATCAAATTTTGGTGAAAAAAACAACATGCATATATCCATGGAAATACACAGAAAAAAACTGGAAGAATATATGCCAACATGTTGATAGTGGGTATCTCAGAGGGGCTATTGTGGATGATCTTTAGTTTTTAAAATTTTATTTGCATTTCCTGTTTTCTACATACAACCATTTTTGCAATAGAAACACATTCCAATTATATATGGTTTAATTTCTAGGGTATTAGGGAAAGGAATTTTGAACTGTTTGGCAAGCTTTGATGAATTCCATAAAGAAAGATTAACTTATGGGCAATATTATTTAGTCTGGTCAAAGTTTATCTCATAATAGTGGGTTTCATTCCTTCAGGCTGAGCCTCCATTATTTCTCTGTCAGGGACTTTGGATACTAATTCCTTGGGTAGGGCTAGGAATGTAACACAGGAGTCGCCAACCAACCAACAGTGTGCCCTGGGAGGTCCACAATGGCCATGATAACTAACATTTATGGAGTACTTCTTGTCTGCCAGTCATAACAACCCTGTAATCTGGAGCCATTAATACTTTTTTATGTGGAGTAGGAAACGGTGACACAGAGAGGTTAAAAAAAAAAAGGCCCAAGTTCTCATGGCTACTCAGTGGTATAACCAGACTCTATGATTTTAAAATTTATTGCCTCTCAACTAGTGCATTCTGATCAATGACATCCCCTGACAATACCCAAGGACGTTATTAGCAACCAGCTTTGTCTGTCACTGTGATCATGTGCAAGTTTCTTCATCAACAAAATGGAATATTAGTGGTTCTTGCTGAGGAATCCCTCAGCTAGTGCATCAGATCACTTATCACAGTACCCGATGAAGCAATAGTTGGCTAGTATTTCCGGACTCCATCTCAGAACCCTTCCCAACAGAACTCCAATGGACCACCCCAATGAAGCACAGTTATATGGTAAATTCACTTATTTTATTATTTTTTTGCTAACATTTCCTAGATGTCCTGTTGTCATTTAAAACAATATAATGTGATCTCTGGTTGTATATAGCCATTCTTTCACATTCCTGTGCCACAGCCAACTTCTACCATAATCCTGTCTTGTCCTCCAAGTGGTTTTATTTCTCTCCTCTTCAGAAAAAGCTCAACTGCTAATAAAGATGATGATAATCTTCATTATTTTGATATTTTCAAAATAATTCTGTTTTTTACTTAGTCACATTTAATATTAACATGATGAATTTTTACTAATTCATATTTGAGATTTACATTAATGATGCTGTTTTTTCTTATCTCTTTTTTCTCAACCACTGTCTTACCACACATTTCAGTTAAGATTTTTTTCCCTTATGACATACAGTATTATTAATTATAGTTATCATATGGCACTCACACTTATAACATTTTTTTTTTTTGTTTGTGCCATATGTCTTGGCTGGCAACCTCAAGAAAGAAACTTATTCTCTAAAGAAAGTGGAATTCTGTTGTGGGTGAGCTGTCACTTGATGGCAGCTCTCTGGCTGCATGATCCAGACTACAGAGCAGGTGTATCATGCAGATATGTACGGCACAGTGATTCATGCTCTGGGCTCTGGGACAAATGAGTGTTTCCTTATCTTGTGTAAACATTCATATTTCCTACTCTTCTAAGGGATGACAATTAAGGTTCATAAAAAACTTAAATGACAAGGTCCAGTGGAAACAAATCATTATGAAAGTGAAAAGGCAGTATGTGTAGAAACATCTGGAAACTTATAAGTGTGTGAATTTACTATCCTAATGAATACCACAATGTTTTATTTATTTTTTTTCTTAATCAGATGGAAAATGAGATTGCTTCTACTTTTTCAAGTATGCAGTCACAGAAAGCACTTTGATACTGCTGAAGTTTAATTATTCTGACAGGCATGTATACCTGGGGGCCATTTTAAATCACAAAATCACTTACAAAAAGCACAACAAAGTGTGAAAAAGAAGGCAGAATAAAGGGAGAGAGGTGAGAAAGATCAGGTAACATTTAAGAGCACTTCATTACATGCTAGCAGTGTTCTGAGAACTTTACATATTTTCACTCTTCTACTCCTCATACCAGCCCTGTGTAGTTTGATGTCACAGATGGTAAAGCTAAGATGCAAAGGAGACTTTGTGTACTTCGTATGTGGTAAAGCCAAAATGTGAACACATCTGGTCCTTTACCTGTATGTTATTCCATGTCCTTGTTTGCAACCCTAGTTTTTAAACTACAGTCAATCCCTCTTCTATGTGGATTCTGTATTGATGAATTTTTCTTCTTGCTAAAATGTATTTTTAACCTCCAATCAGTCGTCCTTGCTGTATTGGTCCTTCTCTGCCATGTATATCACTAAGTGCAAAAATTCAGAGGCATTTAATATGAGAAAAAAGACCACTCTACCTTCTTGTGTCACATTTATAATGCAAACACGTATCTTTTTCTCCATTTTCTTAGTGCCACATTTTCCACATTTTCGTACTTTTAGTAAGTAATTTCGCGATTCAAAGTGGACTCTAGGTGTATACGCCTACAGAATAAACTTCAATAGTATTAAAATGCTTCTTACAGTGAAGACTCTAGAGCAGGATGGCAAAGTGACTCCTTAATTGAAATGAATGCTGAGCTGTTGCCTGGTAGAGTTATGTGTTGTATAAGAGAATTGTAAGCCTCTTGGACACTGTGACCAATGAAGTACAGTTATAATGATGGTGACAATAACACTATTCTGAATCACTTCAGGTGGATCGAGAATGGATCAGAGAAATGATTTATGATTTAGGCATTAAATTCACTCCTTGTTTGTACCCTTCTCCTAATACAAAGTTCAAACTTTATAAAAATAAAATTGTGTGCCATGGTTCAGTGATAATGAATCATTAGAGGTGAAATGTTAAAAATATATCCTGTACAAGACAAGAAGGAGAATCTGCCACTCAGTAAGGGTCTTAACATATCTTATAGTACCTTATCTTTATTTTGCAAGTCATTTGTTCTTACTGTTTCAAATTTGACAGGTCAGAGTTCAATTCAATTGATAGTGCCATTCATCATCCAAAGATTTAGATTTACTAATTTTTATGGTGGGTGACTGAACTCCAGCTTTGAGATAAACCATGGTTAATTTTCACAGCTAATTACATGTTTCTAGAGCTATAACAAAATTCAGATATGAATTAATTTCCTCTTCCTATTTGTGCAGACAAAGGTATTAAGGGCCTTAGAGAATCAGACAACCTCAGATCTAAACCCTGTAACTTCAATTCAGGTGTCTTGTTAGTACTTTCTGTTCCTTGTTGATGAAACAAATTCTTTCTTGGAAAAAAGGAAAGCTAGGATGTCCTAGCTAGGACAGATGCTGGGAAACTAAGTTGTCCTCTATTTTTTTCACTCTTCCCAATGTTGGTCAATACCTAAGAAATCTGAGCTCAGTTAATGTCTGAGTGGTCAAAAAGTACACCATTAATCGGAATGTGAACACCTTCTGAACATATATGATTGGCTCCAAAATGAGACTAATGATGTGTGCAATATGCAAATTCCTCGAAATTGGAAAAAATTTTCAAAGCAGATCCTTAAATTGAAACATGTGCACTTACAGTTTACTAAGTTCTAAAATATGTCGTTCCTTATTTAATGAAATTCTGTGGTAGAGACATGATCATGATGCTCATTGTAAAGTTAAGGAAAGCAAGGCAAAACAAAGATGAGATCTGCTCATCTTATAGTTTATGGGTGGGCAGGGCAGGACTTGGACCCACACTCTCTTTCTAAGATGCCAACAGTCCTCTTAGCAGCAAGGGGATCCCATGTGCTTCATCTGGCATCCAGCTAATGCAAGTAGATGGAGTTGGATTAAAAATGCAGTTCTACCAGTTGAACTTCATCCAGCTACTTAACCTCTTAGGCCTTCAGTTTTTCCAGTTCAAAAATGAGAATAAACACCTCCTGAGTGAGTGAGTTTTGCTATCTAGTCTATAGTTAAATTACGTAACACCCTTTAAAGATAATTTATTTGTGAGTCAAAATGGCCAAATACACATTTCGATGTGTGTATGAAGGAACTAGAGGTGAGCATGGGGGTGAGGAAAAGATGTCTTTCTATGACTGTGTATATATATATATATAATTATATATAATTAACAAATATATAAATATTAGTTATTAATACAATACACATAAATTTTAAAGCGATCACTCACTAAACATTCTAGAGACCCCATCTTTATTAAGAAATAAATCCTCCATCATAAAATCAATTCTTTAGAAAGTGGCACCTTTTCTTGTTGAGGTGTTTGCTTTGCTCCTTCTGGGACAGACCACGGTCCATGAATTCCTCGAATAGTTCTACTGTGACAGCCAAGATCCAGGGCATCTACAATCGCCTCTCTGGACTACGTCTGTGTTCACTCCCACTGGTTGGAATTTTTTATGGGAGTTCGGACAAAGGCCATTTTGTGGCTGCTGCCTCTGTCTCCTGCCCAGAACTGGCTCTACTGGAATGCACTAATTGCTGGCAAACAAAAGGATGCCTTATGTTACTCCATGGCTGCGCACTGATTCTTTATGGTGTTGGTATCAAAACTGCCAGTGTTTCTTCCCAATGTCTTCTCACAGCCGCAGAGCACAGCACCTCAGGCTCCTTAAAGGCCCAGGAAAGCCCCTGTGAGGTGGAGCTGTGTGAGAAATGACAGCCTCCATTTACCAAGCAGTCTGTGGAGGAAAGCACCTTCCACTGGCCATAAAGGTCTCCTTTGTTTGGGCACATATAGCTGTGACTGGCTCTGTCAGTGCAGCCCAAGTGTATAGAGATAGTCACATCATTTAAAAGTATGAAATCCACCACCAAAGAAGAAACATGGCCTGATCCATTTTCTTAAAAAGAAAAGCAAAAGAAAGGTATGACATGGATGGCCTGAATAGGTATATGGAAGTATGTAAGTTTCAGGAAATATTTAGTCATTTAACAGTACGCAAAAAAAAGTTTTTGACGATGGAGCCCAACCAGGACAACAGAAAGGCCAAACCAGAGGACATTCCAGTAAGAAGCTGTTCTGCAGAGGTGTGGTCTGAGGAAACCTAGTGCCTGGAGTCTTTAGGTAAAATCGCAGGCACAGGCAGGACTCCTGGGTTTTCTTCAGAGACATTATTTAAAGACCTGCATGTGAAGAAAAAGGAACTTTTTATACATTATTGGTGTGAGAGTAAATTGATGTAATCATTATGAAAAGCAGTATGGGAATGCCTCAAAAAATTGAGATGAAAATCCCTTATGATCCAGTTATTTCTCTGCTGTGTATTTACCCAAAAAACGCAACAACACTAATTTCCAGAGACATCATACATTTATTGCAGCAATATTTACAATAGCCAAGAGCTGGAAACAGCCTAAGAGTTCATCAACAAATGAATGGACTAAGAGTGTGGTAAATACACCGTGGAATATTACTCAGCTATCAAAAAGGTGGAATCCTGCTAGTCACAGCAATGTGGATGAGGTCAGAGGGAATTATACTTAGTGAGATAACCCAAAAGGAGAAAGATACCTTACATCACACATATGCAGTATACAGAGAAATGAGCAAACAAATTAACCAAATCAACAAAAATAGACTTTTGGTCAATAAAAGCAAGTTGGTGGTTGCAGGAAGAGGAGGGCAGGCGAGCTGGGTAGAGGAATCAATTGCATAGTGAAGGAAGAACAAATTATGGCAAACTTGATGTATTCTACACAGCTATATAATGTTATAATGTAATAGTCCTTCAATAAAATTAAATTAAAAAAATAAGAGTCATTTAAGGCTCAAATTTAAAACATTAAAAATGCAATTTTAACCATTTAAAAATGTATAGTTCAGTGGCATTAAGTATATTCTTATTTTGGGGCAACCATCACCACCATCCACCTTCAGAATTCTTTTCATCTTGCAAAACTCAAACTGTCTCCATTAAACAATGACTCCCTAATCCCCCTTCTACCCAGCCCTGGCATCCATCATTCTGCTTTCTGTCTCTATGAATTTGATGCTAAGTACCTCATATGTGAGGAACATCGTTCTATCTGGGACATTCTAAGTACTCACCCTATCCTTGCAATAATACAGCACTTGTTTTAAGCAAATTCAAGGTTCCTGATGTACTCAGTAAAATATAATAGATGTGGGAAATTTTGCAATATATTTAATATGTATGAAAACAAAGTAATTTGGTGAATGGATACAAACCATGAATCAGCAAATACTGCAGGTATGTTTTGCTCTTAGGCTTCTGTGTGGATTTTTGATATATACTTTAATGTTATTTCTGACTACTCTATAAGATCATATAATCATATAAGTACCTTGTAATATTTCTTTTGTTCTTTTAATTTCTTTATACCTATATGTATATGAATGTAGATGTATACATACATTTAATACGTTTTATTGAAGTCAAATTCAAAAATAGAAAATTAATCCTTTCAACAAGACTCACTCGGTGGCAGTTAGTTTTCTCACAATGTTGTGCAACAGCTACCTCTATCTAGTTTCCAATTATTTTCATCACCCCCAAAGGAAATCCCCTAACAACCAGGAACACTAACTCGTCGTCCCAGGGCCGTCATTGAAGAGATGAGTCTTTTCCCATTGAATAATGTTGGCACTCCTGTTGAAAATCAACCCAACCTAAACAGATGGGTTTACTTCTGAACTTGCAATTCTATTCCATTGATCTATATGTCTATCCACACGCCAGGATCACGCTCTTGTGATTACTGTTGCTTTTTCGTAAGCTTTGAGATTTAGAAGTGATTGAGATTCAGGAAGTCTTCTGTACTTTCAAGAGTATTTTGGATCTTCTGGGCTCCATGACATTCCCCGTTAATCTCAGCACTGCCTTTTCCATTTCTACAAATAAAAGCCATTGCAATTTTGAAAGACTGCATTGAATTTGTATATTATTTTGGGTAATGTTGCTATATTAACACTATTATCATTTCCATCCATGAATATTGGTTGTCTTTCTCTTTACTTAGACCTTGTTTAATTTCTTTCAGCAGTGATTTATAGTTTTTAACATACAAATCTTTTACCTTTGCAGTTAAATTTATTCCTAGGTATTTTTTCTTTGGGGTCCTATTGTAAATGTTTTTTTTTTTCTTTATTTCCTTTCCATATTGCTTATTGCTGGTATGTGAAAACACAACTGATTCTTGTGTGTTGATCTTGTACTCTACAATTTTGCTGAATATATTTATTTTCTCTTGGATTCTTAGGTTTTTTTATATATAGGATATTATTGCCTGTGAATATAGTTTTCACTTCTTTTCCTCTTTGGATGTCTTTTCTATCTTTTTTTTTTCTTGTTTAATTTCTTGGATTAGAACTTTTAGTACAATGATCAATAGCAAGAATGAAATCATGCCTTTATATTTTATTCATGATATTAGGAGGAAAACCTGCAGTCTTTTACCATTATGATGATATCTATGTGTTTTTCATAAATGCCCTTTATCCTGATGGGGAAGTTACCATCTTTTCTTAGTTGTCTGAATGCTTTACTCAATAAAGAGTGTTGTAGTTTGTTAAATGCTTTTATTTCATCACTTAAGATGATCATGTGGGTTTCTGCTTGAGCATTATGATGTATTACATTGCTTTTTTATGTTTAACCACACTTCTCTTGAATTACTGGGATGAATCTTTCTTTCTCATTACATGTAAGACTTTTAACATGCTGCTGGATTTTGTTTGTTAGTATTTAGTTGAGGACTTTTGCATCTATATTCATAAGGGATATTGTGCTTTAGTTTTCTTGTTTGCACACACATTTTGTGTGGGAGTTGTTTGTGCAATCATACATTCACATACATTTATAATTTACCACAAAGTTGAGGCTACTCCAGACACTTGAAGCAGAATGTTCAAAATAAGTATACTGTTGTAAGATGCTTCTAGAAGAATGTCCTGCCATGGCTGCTTTTCTGTTACAATTCTTAAAGATTCTGGCTGGGGTAATTTGTATAAAATGTCCACTCCCCATTTATTGGTTTGCATTCAGAGTAGCAGTGCCCTGTTTTAAGTTCTCCAAACTTTAGTGTGTATATAGCATATCTAGATGTGTTATTAAACTTCTGATTCTATAGATTTGTCATAAGGCAGAATTTCAGGTTCTGCATTTCTAATAATCTCCCAGGGGATATGACTGCCGCTGGTCCATGAATTACACTTTGAGTAGCAAGGATGCGGCCATGGGTTAGATTCGGTTGAGCAAGAGACTTGTTCTAAAAAATCATATACTAAGTAATTTCTATGACAGTTGGGGAGCTATACTATTGTTTGTATTAACATTATTTCTGAATATTCTGATGCTTTGACTACTGCATTCCCTTTGTTCAAAGCTCTCTAATTAAGAAGGTATCCATATTAAAACAAAAATTCTTCTGAGTTGTGCAAGGAATGTGAATGTGTGTGCCTGTGTAAGAAGAGCAACGATTTTGTAATGCAGTAACTTTTGATCCATCACATGACCTAAACCATCAGTCTGTATAGTTTCTACTTGATTCTACACAGTAGATAGCAAGCAAGGCCAGGCCTCCTCAATTCTGTGCAGCTGACAAAGTTTCCAATGTGTCCAGCTCCTGCTTTTGGTGGCTATTTTGGAGAATGAAGGCCCCTTTGATTTTGTGTTTTCAGTGCATAGTGCGTCCTGCCTGTTATGCCCTGCTCCTTTATCATCATTGGGATGAATCTGTTGCATGAGCTCTTGCATTCACTTGTTACCAGGCTTCCAACTTTGTGGCCTACCCCGCCCAGTTTCAAGTGTGCAGGTCCATCCTGGGCCCATGCTCCTGTCTCCTTAGCAAATTTGGAGAAAGATCTTATAGACATATCCATATATCTGCCCTACTGGTTGAAAGGGTGTTGCCTGATGGTGACACTGGTGAGAAGGCAGGATCCTCTGCAGGTATGGGAACCCTGAGCATGGAAGGGGGAGTGACACATCAGTCTTGTAATTAGGATTTAAGCCAGCTCTACCTTGCATGTCCTCAAACCACTTGCGATCCTTTCTGTTCTACCCTACTCTAGTCCCTTCCCAAGCACAAGTGGGCATTGCCTCCACATTCCCCCATCTCCTAGAGTAATCTTTTCTCTTTTCCTTAAACCCAAGAGTAGCTCATGTTTCCCAGGAATTGCTCTTATTTTAGCAGTACTGGATAACAATTTTGCCAACCCTGCTGTCTCAAGGTTATGCCAACAAAGAGTCCTACAACCTCTTATATTCTCTCTCTCTCTCTCTGTTTCTCTTTTAAGATAGTGACTAGAAAGTGTAATACAAGAATGTGTCCTCCTTATGAATAGATCATTCCAAGTCTATCCTTGTGGACAGGACAGTGGTCAGCAATCCTACGGTAGAAAACTAGAAAGTTGGCAGAAGTTCCTATGGAGGTGGGGGCAAAAAGCATCAACTCAGCACTATCTGGGCAAACTAGAGCCACAGTCTTCCAAATCTGGGTTGGTGTCCCCTTCAAAGAAAGCTGAAAAACTTTGTACTCTCTTGTACTTTTTAAAGTTGATGTGTTAAAAAAAACTGATAATCTTAAGTAGTTGCAAAGGAGTAATTTTCCATGTACAGTATTGATATTTAAAGATAAAATTTTTATTTTCTTCTATGTATTTTATGATTTCCAGTCTTGCATCTTTAATCTACTTTGAATTAATTTTTGTGCATGGTGTTAGGTAGTGATCGAGTTTTAACCTTTTGTGCGTGTCTTTCTAGTTTTCCACATTAGTTACCAGAGACATGTACACCCTCCCATTTCATTGCAGCATTCTTTACAATAACCAAAAACTGGAAACAACCCAAGCGCCCATTGACACATGAATGAATAAAGATGTGATCTAGCTACACGATGGAATACTATACAGCCATCAAAAGATGAAATCCTGCCATCTGCAGCAACACGTTTAGGCCTGGAAGGGACCATGCTTAATGAGATAAGTCAGAAGGAGAAAAACCACATTGGATAATATCGCTTATATGTGGTGTATAGTGATATCAAGAAAACAAATGAATTAAATTAAACAAAAATGACTTTAAAACATGAACTAGATCAAATAACAATAGACTTTCAGTCAAAAAAGCAAATGAATGGCTGCAGGATGAGAAGAGGGAGGGTGGACAGGCACACGAATTAACTGTGGAGTGAAAGTAAAATTGAAATAGTGGCAAACTTAAAGTATTATGTAAAATGTTGATTTACCGTGATGTACACTTTCAAATGATATGTTAAAATGCAATGTTCCTTCAATAAAATTAATTAAAAATCAAAGCAAAGCTGTTATGCCATTCTTTTTGCTATATCTAGTGAAATATTGTAGGAAATAATATATATTGTTCAAGTCTTTCATTATGGTCAGGACATTTGCATCATTCTTTGAACTTACTTTTCCCATTCCAATTTTCCTCACAGAATTTCATTTTAATATAAAATGTATTTATGCTTGAAAATCTCCCATTGATCTCCCTATCATATATCTATGCTATAAAAATAACATGTAAATAAAAATTTTAATTTCCCAAATTCTTTATGACACCATTAAAAAAAGTTCTAAGTATAAGGACTTTAAAAATTTTATTATGAACCCTGTAAAGCAACATTTTATGAGAGCGATTTAATATACTTATTATTAATACACATATCATTGGTAAATGGAGCTTGGTTTCTGTATCTGCTCTGTGCCAAAGTCTTACTTTTACAGATGTTGGTAGTAAGAAACCTTGTTTATGCATATTAGTTAGGACTGCAAGGAATATCCTTATATCATTGTTATTTGGTTTAAAATGTAACTCCTTTTGAGTTACATACCCAAAATGAGATAATCTCTTATCAAAAATTATTTGGTGAATGGACAACAGTTTAGGCTCCCCTTCAATTTCAAAGGAAACAAATGGAAAACTACTTGATTGGGAAAAGCATTCATTACCTAATTATAAGCGTGGTCTACATTCTGAATCAATTACCAACCTTTGACTTGTGCTTTTACTTGCCTTCTGGGCTGTTTTGCACCGGAGGGCAACGCACTATCACAAGGAAGAGCAATTTTTGTGAGAGAAACAGAAAGCCACAGGACTTTCTGTCTCTGTTCCCCTCCAGGCGGATCAGTGATAGAGAGGAATGTGAAGTGAAGTCAAAGTCTGGCAACTGATGCCCTAAAATCACTGGAGTGCCCACCTGGCCCTTGGAAAGCATTCCAGGGCCTACAGTAGGCTAGTCAGTCCAATATCCAAAAATCTCCATCAGGCTGGACAAAGAAGCTCTTGTCATGTGTTCTGATGGCCCAGACCCGACACTATGTCCTGCTAGATAAATAATCTAAACTGCCTGTGTCTCAGTGTGTGTGTGTGTAACCAAGCAATTTGTTTCCATAATTCTTTTTCTTTTTTTAAAAAAATTTTCTTATCCTTTATTATGGCAGAACCATTATCTCATTATGTACATTTTAAAAGTGGCTTTATTATTTCACATTACTATATGCTTTTTAGGATACCGAAATCTCATCTCAGTCTGTGCCTGTTCACGCACACTCACCACCAGAGACCCAGTACTCTATGCCACCACCTTGTTAACTCCATGATTATTTCTAAGCTGTGTGGTTGGAAATGCATATGAGCTCCAGGACTATAGAACTCAGGGAAGAAGATTAGCCACAGGACTCACGGTAAACCCTGGTCTAAGTTAGATGTTGGGTCAATCTGCCTTAAGTTGAGAGGAGAGAGAAGAAAACATTTTTTTTTTTTTTTTTTTTTTAAGACTAGTTATTTAAAAATAGTTGTCACCTTTCAAGAAGCCCTGGATCATTTTCTGTAAGAACTGATGAGCTCATTCAATGTCGTGGCTAACGTGCAGCCACATATAATTAAGTTCTGACTTGCTGGGGTTCTGTTGGAATGCTTCCCTTCCTGCTATCCTGCCGTGGGAGGAGGAGGCCAGGAGAAAATAGATGTGGCGTGTGGCTATGTGGGTTCACAGACCTTCCCTCCATCATCCCTCTCTGTTTCATTGGAATAACTATATACTCTATTAAGGGAAAAGGAGTATTTCATATGTGCTCTTATTAAATTTACATACCAACCTGTGAAGGTAGTATTATTATCCCAACTCCACAGATAAGAAGCTGAAGCTTTTTTTGGTCAAAATTAGGTCTCCCCATCCTGCTCTGTCTCATTATTGAGTCCATCTTTTTTTTCAGCATGCCATGGGGCTCACTTCAGAGAGAAAAACATCTCCAATTTCTCTTCTCCTGGCTACTAGCCAGCTCCCTAGCCATGGCAGTTACCCTGATGGGAGTGTGAGAAGCTGTGACTGCAGGTGACTGTGGTCTTCAGACATGATTAGCAGATGTATGTCTAGAACCATGCTTCCCAACTATTTCCACATCACACCATACACAGAGAAGAAAAACATGTATTTGGCACTTTGGATTATAGAGAAGAAGGTGCCCAATGCTGGATGCAAAGGGTTCATGACTTATCCAGTTGTCAAAGGCAGCACAAGAGTGACCCAGTCAAAGCATGGGTGTTGTGCTCTCGGACATCAACGGGCAGGGGTAAATGGTCTGCAAGGAAAAGTCATAGCTGCAATGGGGGCTCTACAGAACTGCATCTTTTTCTGGGATAAGACAGATAATCTTATTAGAATTCACAGTGATGACAGGCTTAGTGTCCTCAGAGCACTGGTGACTCGGAATGGTGGTGAGGAAGTAAGTGCAATGACGCTTTGTTTTGTGGGCACTCTTATCTCTGGGAGTGGAGACATGGCACAAGATTACCTACAGATCACAGCATTGCTCACTGTGTTGACTCATTCTCTTTCAGCTGAATGACAATACAAAGGTTGTGTTGACAGAGATAAGAATAATGTGAAGTTTATGACTCTCACTTTGGACACTATTTCCAGGGAAGTAGAGAACATATAGATGTATGTACATATTCACATGCATATGTATATATACATATGCATGTGTGTATACATATCTAAATGTTTGTATATATGTATATGTATGTGTATATATATCATCTGTCAATGTGTATCTATCTATCATCTATCTACCGATGTAGAGAATATATATGACACCAAAGGATGTTGAAGGCAGATCTCCCTACTACTTGAGTCACACTGAACAAATCAATCAGAACTGTAGCTGTCTGTTTGCTCATCAAGTAAAGCAGACTAGACTGAAGAACTTTCTAGATTTCACTTTCTGTGATTCAACAAACTTAGTTACTTTGAAACCTCTTTCCAAAGAGCCTGTGTACTTCATGGAACAGGTGAGTGAGAAATAGGAGATATTTTAAGATTCTTCCTGGATACTTGAAATAATTAAACTTAAATTTGAATTTTCAATAAATGTTAAAAAAAAATCTTGCTCACAGGCAAAAATGTGGAACTTGTTTTCAATGCAGAAATATCCATCTCAAACAAAGGGAATCAGGACAAAGAGCACCTTCTTCACTTAAAACCCAAGATTAAAGTAAGAACCACTTAAACAAAATATAAGATCTGGTATCATTGCTTAAATCCAAGTCATCTTCTTTGTAATACAGTTTGTATGGATTCTAGGTCTTACCCTGAATCACATCCTCTTGGGATGAGATCCTGAAATCTGCATTTAAAAATTTCCCTGGGCAATTCTGATGTGTCATGCTCAGCACTTGGGAATGTTCTAGCAAAGTGAAGCTATCTATGTATTGTGACTCTGATGAGCTAATTATTGGCTAATGTGGAGCACTTAGTATTTTTATGGGCATTCTAAAGGAGTGGGACTGGGAGTGGGGAAGATGATGCTGACCCAGACAAGCATGGATTCTATTTGCTTGCATTTGCTTATGTCTGTGAAATTTTGGCCTTGCATTTTCGATATAGAGGGTTATGGTGTTGGTACCTTTCGTTGTCTCACCCCACCTGTCCAGATACCCCCCAAATCTTGATCCTTAATTTCTGAACAAAGCTTCCTGTTCTGAGTTCTTGTCATTGGAGTGAGGGTGGGGTTTCCTGGTGAGCTTGGTTTAGTCAGAAGCACCTTTTCAATCTCGTTATAGAGCAAACCTGGAGCAATCAGGCAACTTAATTTTCCATTCTAGTCTGGTCCTTTCTTATTGGAATTAAAGTGTTTTCTTCAACAAAAGGCAGCAAAGGTTTAAAAGGCATCTAGAAGCCAAAGTGCTCAATATTCACAGACTACATAGCCTCATCTTGGCTGCCTCAGAGAAAGGGTTATGCAAGATAGAAGGTGATTCAGCTGCTTTTTCTATCGCAAGCAAAAGCATTAGTCTAACTCCTTTCAACTTCTTAATATCTCAAACAGATTGCTCCACATCTTCATTATTCAACATTTGAATATTAATTTGGCTACCTGCGGCTTCTACTCAAATCATTAAGGCCTTGATAATTTTTGGGATCCTTTCCCTGAAGATTTGGCAATGAGAGGCCAGAAAATTATATCCACTAGTGAGGTGATTACTAGCTTGTGTTTTAAACTCTTTGAGAAACAGAAACATCAAATTATCTTTACTAATAAGGATCACAGGGAGGACATATGTAGAAACAAGAAATTTCATGGAAATGGAAAGTGTTTGGAAACTGGAAAAGTCATTGATCATGCAATTGGGTTATAATATTACTCCCTGGCTTTCAAAGTCCATGAACTTCAACTAGAGTTCTGCAACATCAAATATGAGCTGCTCTCTGGATGAATTTCTGCCTGGATTGACTTGTGTGCTGGCCACCCCAGTCTGCTCACTGTCCTACAGATGAATTGCCTTTGAGCTAGGTGTTGGTCTTTGGTCCAATATGGTTGGCGGTGCTGGGTAAGGAAGACATCATGTGAAATATGGCCACTGTCTTAGGTTGGACACCCAGAAGCAGATTCTGAGGTTTGGTATGAAAGTGATTTGACAGAAAATAACCTGGAAAAACTAGTCAAGAAATGAGGTGGGCTCTAGAAAGGAATGTGGTAGCAAGCAAAGTCCCCTGGAAGGTAATTGTGGTTCAATTCAATGGGAGGAGGGTCTGTCAAAGCTCAGAATTGTCTTAATCAGGGCAAAGGAACCAGGTACAAATTCTTAAGCACTTCCAGTTCTTCTTGGGAAGGCAGAGTGGATTCCAGCAGTCTGAAGGAAATTCCTCTTTGAAGAGATACAGAGGCCACTGTTAGGAGCGAAGAGCACAGTGGGAGCCTGTGCTGAAGACAGTGGTCATTGGGTTTGAAGGGGTGTGGATTAGAGTCCTAATAGCATCTGCTGCTGTCACCTAAAGAACTAGCTAGAAAGGCTTCCTTCAATAGGGTACTGTGGTCATGGCAGATTCCAAAGCTGAAGAGAGTCTTCTATGAATTGCCCAACTGTGACAACAAAGGAAGTTGGAAAGTTAGGCTCAGATTGTAAAAGGTGCAATGAGTTCTCTAGTACCTTTGTCTATAGCGTGGCGTCCTCACAAACAGCCAGCTGGAGCTAACATAATTCAGACTAAAGTTCACTCCAGTCACTCTAGCTATTTCCAGTTTATAAACACAAGTCAAACTGTAACCATGTCAACAAAAATGAATTAACTTTCTTATTAAGTCGCTGAGAAATGTCATTTCAAATACCTTATATAAATAGAGCACATCTATCTATATCCAACTCCATTTTTATTTCCACGAACTCTTAGCAGATTACAGAGGTACACGATTTCTCCATAAATAATCTGCAAACTAACCTTTCAGGAATCCCTGGCTGATAGTGCTTTGCCCACTTAGAAAATTCTGAGAGTCTGGGTTCCTTTCTAATTGCTGTTATCACACTGGAGCCTACAACACAGGGGCTGTATCATCTCACCACCAGATGGTAATCTCTTTAAGAATAAGATCAGGACCCTACTCACAGTGATGTAAACATTTAATATCTGGCCCTCTGAGGGAAATGTCTGCATATATATGCACAAATAAGTTTACTGTATGTTTTAATGTTATCAAGAATGGATGGCACACAATTTATAAACAACAAAATATATAGTGCTGTGTATTATAAATTCCACATAGCCAGTGGATTTTCGCAGAGTATTATTATTGATTTTTACTAAACTCTTATCTCTGGCTGGCCTATAGTTGCAGTTGATGAGTAAGAGGAGTTCCAAGCTAAATGTTGGTTGATATTTTCACTTATGTTAACAAATAAGTCAGAAATGAGGATGTATGTTGGAACACAGCTCAGTAACTAGAGGAATTTCTTTGTTGAATCAAATCATTGCTTTCAAATACTGGAAGAATATAGCTTCAAAATTTTGTGCTTCTCACGGCTGTAGACATGAGTCATTTTAAAATTTAATCTGCATTGTAACATTTTCTTCATTATTTTCTTGAGTCCAGACAATTAAGGAAACAAATTACATCTTGATTTGTGCTCTTGATGATTTCCATGGTATAAATACTCCCATCACATTCAATTCTAGTTGGCCAACAGGATGCTACTGAACTTAAACTCAAGAAGGGGTATTATCACTTGGTAGTATCTTCACCACATAGAGGCAATAGAGGAAAATAATTCCAGAGGACAAGAAATAGTAAAAGGTTGTAAAAGAGTTAGGAAGTGATGAATTTTGAGTATGTATCACCATAGTTTTAATATGATTTATTTAATTATTTATTTATTAGGCTTAGTTTTTAATAACAACCATGTTTAAAACCAGTTTACAAAATTCCTGAAAACTTAACAGTGGGCTCTTGCAAGGCACTATGAACCAGCCTACCACACCACTGCCAGTTACCTGTCACAGTTCATTACCTTGTATGCTGAGAGCTAAAAAAAAAAAAAGTTCAGTGATTTAATGACTAATATTAGCCTAGTACATAGGAGATGTTAACTCTCCATTTAACATATTTTATCTCCTTGATAAAATTCTAACAACTTCCCAATGGTGAGTTTATAAACTAATTTTTCTGAATCAGTAAAGGTTTATCTGGATGAAATACCATGTATTTCTGAAAAAGACCAGCCTGCTCAGATCTGTTTGGCTCTTTCTGCTTGAAACAGTCATGCAATTAAGGCACAGTCTCTGTAGAACCTTAGTGAGATTATTCCAAAATAGCTTCAGACCCTAAAAGGTCAGATATTCCAAGTACCCCTGATATATTATCATTTTAATACCTAATACAAATACAAATGTGAAATCTATGCCCAATACTATCCATAACCCAACATTTACCATTTTATGACTCTTAACAACATTAAACCAAAATTTCCCCCAGCAAGTATTCTGTTTGTGTCTTTATCTTTTCCTTTAGATGATCAGAATTCCCTACTGCACTTTATATGAGTCATTTATATTGTTGATCATGATTAATTGATGACATCAGATTCAGACTGTCAATAAATTCCAGGACCTTCTAAATGGAACAGTAAGATTAAATTTCCAGATGATTTAAGAAAAGGGATCAATTAATTATCTAACTACTCAGTTGTTGGCATGGTTGCTGGTTAATTACTCCATAATACACTTTACTTGATAACTCCAATCTTAATTGTTCTTGCCTGGAGCTTTATTTTTTGTAGGGAGAAAAAGTTCCATTGCCAACCCCTGTAGAAGTAGGTGCCATTCAACTTAGATGGGCTAAGTACTCTTAGCTCTTCTGGAACCACTTACTAGTGATCTTCCAAATGTCAATCTATTTTCTGGAAAGGTTTTCAATGGAGTATGTGTTTAATTATCTTCCTTCAGTCCAGTGAATCATCATTTCTGAGAGTTTCAACTGAACTGGAGTAATTTACCCAATATTATACCACAACAAGTGCTAAGGAGGAAAGCTGATTCCTCTTTCTCCAAATGCTTGTTCATTTCATTCAACAAAAATGCACTAGGAATAAATCATATAGCAAGCTCACAGCATGGTAGGTGCTAAAGATAATGAGACTATATCAGAAAAATGAATAGCTATTTGATGTAGGGGAAAGACTGTGAACTTTGGGACCTGATAGACCTAGGTTAGACTCTAATTTTTTAACCTCCTACTTAATGTGACTTTGGTCAATGTATTTAACCTGTAAGTCCTGGTGAAAGGGAAATAATATTATCAACCTTGTGGAGTTACTGTGAGGATCATGAATGATGTTATGGAGCTGGCATGGGGCAAATGCATCAAAGATGATTCCTGTGACTCAGGAAGAACATTGCCTCTGTCCTCGTAGGGATAAGAGTCTAGTTGGGGAGAAAATATGGGAACACAAGTGACAGAAAGATAATGGTTTTTTTATGAACACGTAAGGAAAGAGAGCCTCTCATTTCCCACTTCATCAGGAGGCCATAGGCAAAAAGATCACCGTGGGCATACCATTTAGCTTTTGGAATCACGGCTCTTCACTGCTAGACAAGGGGCTGGAGGTTGGTGTATAAACGTGACTCAGTCTATGTACCTTGGCTCTCCGGAAGTACTCCCAGCAAGGTGTGCCCTGTAATTTCATGCTATGAGAAAGCCTGCTCAATTAAAAAATCTGCCAGTGATACACACCCCTGAAAAGAACTTAGTAACATAAGCAAAAGATAACAATCAACGATAGTGAAAAAAACCTTATTGGTGTTTTCAACGATAAAAGTCTCAATGAATGCATCACACATTCAATTAGCTTTTGCAATAAATCCTCCATGAATCACTTCTCTGTAAATACTAGTATTCCATTAAGCCCATTTGGATCCCATGCCTAGTTGATAGATCTCAACATTACTATTTCTAAAGGTAACAATTCCTAACACAGCACTTAAGGACAAGAAGATTTTTGATACTGATGGTGTAAATTGGAATTAAATGTTGCAAAGTCTAAGTAACTTCCAAGAAGAAGAAACTAAACATTTCAAGACTTTACATTATTCTAACATTTTACACTACAAACATGTCGATTCCCTCTTTCACTTTTGACAATGCATATCTTTCCAATTTAGCTATATAAACAGCCATAAACATGGAATTATGGAATAAAAAACTTAGTAGGAACAAGCAGACAGCTGGTTGTAAAGGCAGTATTTTCATTTTCCTTTTCGGAAACACTCCTCCGAGCTCCAGCACGTTCATTCTCCTGTATACCTCGTTCTCATCTTTTAACTTCTTTCCTTTTGCTTCCTGAATTTTCACACGAGCCACCCTTTGGCACAGCGACCTCCCTACCTCCCTTCTACTCTGAGACAAGGTTACAAGAGGAACTGTTATCAAATTCCAACTGAGTTAGAATCTTTTCATGCCGACCTCAAAAAATCAGTTATTTTAATATTGCTTGCACACAGACAAAAATAGGGTGGAAGAGAACTCTAGAAGCAACAGTGAGAAAATCATGGATGCAGAAATATTATAGGATGTGTTTGTGGCCCCCTTTGAAGGGTGGGGGGCTGGAGGAGGGGCTGCATGTTCACACAAGTTTGGGATCATCGAGTGGTGGGGGTAAGGGCTGGAGTCAAGTTGGAGCCAGAGTACATGGAGGAACTTGGACGGCAATCTGAGGGGTTTTGACCTCGTATAAGTCCCAAGGAACAGAAGGATCTCTGAGCAAGATAGATCTCTGACCTTTTGCTTCTGAGTGCATGTCATCTCTGTATCAGCAGCAACGGTGGATCTTGTTCTGCACTGGGACTGTGACGTCTGCTCTCCTTTCTGCTACAGCACGTGGCGGAGGACTAGATATGCAGTAAGTATATCAGATAAACATGTAAGGGGCTGCTGTAGAAAATCTTAGATCTTGTGAACATGGGAGTGATCATACAAATGCCAGGATTTTTTTTCTCACCATTCATGTAATGGTTTGGAATCAGACAGTCAGATACAGCCTGACTTTCAATCTCTCAGTAAAACAGTGAGCTCAGTTGTTGGGATGGGGTGGGGAGGTAGATTGTTCTGCTCCTTAGAAATTGTCTGAGGCACAGTGTGTCTCCTTAGAGGCACAAATACATTTTCCTCAGTACGAGGCACCAGGATGTTGCCAAGCCTTCAATGGTAAGCAAAATAGACCTGGCTTCCCCCTTCTGGACAACTATATTCTGATGGGAACGCATGTTAAAAAAATCACACTAGTAAATACATAAATAGGAGCTGTTATTTGTTTATGAACAAAAGGAGCTGGGGCAGTATAGCAGGTTAAGCTAATTGAGTCTGAGTGACTGATATATGGTAAAGACATTTGAGGGGTAAAAAGTTATATAGGCAGAAGAGAAAGCATGTGCAAAGGCCCTGAGGTACAAAATAGCATGGAGCACTGAAAAAGTGAACAAAGACCAATGTGTCTAGGACAAAGTAAGTAAGATGAGGAAAAGGAGGAGACCAGGCCAGGGGTGGTAGAAGGATCCAGTCATTTAGGATACTGGGCATGTTAAACAGTATGGATGCCATTTTAAATGCAATGGAAAGCTGTCTTTAGTGGAACAAGATTAGAAACTAGAACCCCAGCTAAAGCATTAGTCCCATTATCTAGGCAAGAAGTGTAGTGACTTCAGCTAGGATAATGGTGTTAGAGACAGAAAAATGAACATACTTAATTTGTTTCTCTGGAGATAGAATTAACAAGAGTTAATAATGAACTGGAAGTATGGATGTCAGACACTAGAGCATTAAGAAGGTCTTCAAAGTTTCTGTTTGAGCAGTGGTGATTCTATTATGGAGAAGGTCAGATTCAACACTGTGCTCTTTGTCACAGAACATCCCTAAGAAGACTGAGACACACTGCCTACTTTCAGGGAAGGTACAATGGAGTTGGAGGTCCAAGTCTACATCCAAAAAACCTTAAATCGAATGTGGAGTATTCAATGTAATTGAAAGTCAGATGAAAGAAATTCAGGTGAGAAGTGGGACAGTGAAAGAGAGCTTCTGGAAAGAAAAGAAAGGCCAGTTTGGGGGCAGGTGGTCATGAAGGAGCAGAGCATGAGGAGTGTGAGGAGTGGCATGGGCAACGTCACAGAGAGTGGTAACAGTAGGTGTTGGTGGGCACATCAGGAAGCGGGAATGGTCCCAGACATTCCCTGTTTCCAGGCCTTTGCTTCCACTGCCACCTGCAATGCCCTTTCTCACTCAGTTTCCAATCTCTCTATTGGTTCCACAGTGCACTCACTATGCCCTGGATGATGTTTGCCACATCGCATGGGACAGTTGGCCTCACTCATACATTAGCTCATTTTTCTACTCTCTAGATTAGTTATTTTTTAGGTCAGAGACCTTGTGTTATAGTTTTCTTCTTTCAGTGCATGGCTCTTAGTAGCAGGTACTTACTAAATAATGATTGAATGAGAGAATTATAGCTCGTGATTTTATAGAACTAGGAAAGGGGATCTGAGGGACAAGGGTTTACAATGATTTTCTTTGAACATTGGGTTTCTGCTGCTTATAAAGAGATCGTGCTAAATATTATGGGACATATTTGGATAGATAAGATATCTGTTCATACCAAGGAGCATACAATCTGGGAGAGTCACTGTGGAAGCAGTGGCGACAGGTTGCCTTGCATGGAATGTGTCAAACCAGCTGGAACACTGAGTCAGAGATGTAGACACAGGAGCTAACAGCTTAGATATGGAACTTGACTCTTTGGGTACAGGGATTGTTATGAGATTAGGAAGGAATCCATGTATAGACCTTATGGATATGTACTATTTATTTAGGAGTATGAGAGGGGGAAAGAGGGGTAATATGGGTCAATAAATTGAAGAGGCAGGAACGACTAAGTGTTTAATCTAATAACAGCAATGGGTATTTTGGAAAGTGAAAGAGAATTTTCCTAGGGAAGAAAAGAAGTGGAAGATACAGGAGAGTAAAGGGAATTTTTTATATATCTGGATGGTGAGATGCACTGTGATTCAGTATTAAATGAAAGAAATTTACTTTTCCTAAGAGTAAGAGAAAGAAATGTGGAGTAGAAAGGGAGGGGAAGACTAGGGCATGGGTGATGCATTGGTCTTCCTATAGTACCATGAGCACTGGACATCTAGTGATGAAATGGGAGTTTTAAGGGAGAAGATACTTTGTCAATTAGTGAGATGCATAGAGTTGAGCAAACAAATTTCTGAGGAATAACATCAAAACTTAGACTGAACACGAATGAACTGATGCCCAGTGAGCAGTATGTGCTAAGCTGGTAGCACAACTTGAAGTTTAGGAATAGGCATGAGAAGACAGGCTCTGGGCATGAGATGGCCATAGGGATGGAGACAGTGGGTTAGAGCTGAAGGGTGAAAGACAGCTGGAGAAGGGGTCGAGAGCATCCTTGATGAAGAGTGATGAGTCGAATGATGCGAAGCCCCACAGACTGGAGAGACTTAGTGACTGTTAGGCAGGAGGATGTGAAGCTAGCAGATAAGGATGCTGGACAGTAAAGCAAGCACTATGCTCCTTAGGCAGCATTATCAAACTGGTAGTATTTCATTTATTGTTTCTGCATTTTCATATTTGTGATGCTTTCCTGTCCCACTGATCATCTCACACTCATTCTTTCACTTAACAATTTCACACAATTATCTGTTGCAACAGGTATTAAGTCACAATCTGTAGATACAGAGATGACACAATGCACATATCCATAAACTTACAGACCTATTGAGTTGAATAGCTGAATGCAGGGTGTTTTGCTTTATTTTCTTTGTAATCACAGGCCAATAGGCATTACAGGAGGTTTCCATTGCAAAATGAAACTGCCAGGTGAGACAACCTTTTAATTCTGGCAAAGACCTGATAATCACAGAACAATTTTTTAGAGATGGAATTCAATATTTTAAAAATCATTCAATTGGATCTTTGGAGCACAGAGTTGACCAAACTAACCTGAATTTTTAATCAGGAAGTTTTTAATTGTCACTGACTCAACATACCATGCCAAAGACCAAATCCTGCTATAATCTTAACTGCTTATTTTTGAATAAGACAAATGAATTTGACATTTAATTAGCAATGATATTGAGCATTTTTGTGTTGCAAAGCACAAAGACTGTGCATCAATTTTAAGGAGTTTGCAGGCAATTAAATCTATTTTAGGACTGCTACAGGCATTTTGGCTGCATTTCGGAGCAGTTACTGGTAGCCTTTTAGACTCGTGGTAGCATTTACGTCTGTAGCCTGTCAGCAAGACCCATTTAGAATTCTGAGAATTAGTGCAAAATGTAACACACCGTGCACGAGAAATTGAATAAAAAGTAGCCCGGGGTACCCTCCCGACCCATCCCGCCCAGGCCAGGAATTGAGTTGCTGTTAAGAAATCTAGAAGACAAAAGGACAGGTTTGGCAGTGCTCTAGTGTGGGATCTGGGGGCCTAGGTTTGACAGTTTCCATCCGGGAGTCAGCTTAATGTATTAACTGATGATCATAGGGTATTGCTTGTAGTTTTCCTACTTGGGAAACATATCATGGATTTATCTCCATTGTCAGAGCTTCCATGTTACTTAACGTAAAGTGGTGCTGTGGGATTCCAGCTTTTCTACTTTAGGTTCCTATGTGTTCAGTTAGCCTGTGTTAGCCTCTAATAAACCTGGAAAAGAGACAGATCCAAATTCTAAACTGCCAGAGCTGAGGCTCCCAACCTGTAGGCACTGTACTAAGGTCTATTAGGGGCTAGTCAGATGCCTTATCTGCAGTGAGCCCTCCAGCATCACCCTTTGATGGAGTGGCACCTAGGAGTTCCCGAGACAAACCAAGAATGAGGAACCGAGCTTCATTTTCTTCAGGTCTTTCATAGTTAAGTCCATGAGGTTTCTTGCTGATCACACATTTAGATGCTACACGAAGTTTGACAGCTCTGAGTTTACTACTTAAGTGACCTTACCTAAGTCAGTGAACTTCTCCAAGCTCGAGTTTCTGCGTAAACGCCTGCTCTATGAGTGTAAGGAGGTTGCATAAATGAAGTGACGCATGTACACATGACCCAAGGCCTGAATGTAAGGGCTGCTATTTACAGAACTATTTACTAAAGAGAGAGGGAAAGCCAGAGAACTTTTCCTTAGAGGGAGTAAGCAGGGGACGACCACTACATAACCCCACGGATGAAGCTCTGCTGAACGTGACAGGTGGAAATGTGGGCGCTTGTCAGCATCCTGCACCTTTGAATGGACCACCAAGCACTTCGCAGCTGGAAAAGCACTGTATTAGGTGCTGCAGGAGAGGCAGGGGGAATCTGCTGCTTTCCTTTGGTTTGCCCTTCATCTTTCACCTCGCAGACCCAGCTTGTCTACCTCGGAATCGCGGTTACTAAGCGCGAGAGCGTCCATGGCAACTGCCGCCCGCAGGCTTTCCCTCTGTTTCTCCAGCACCCAATAGACTTCCAGCGAACCATTCAGGGGCGGCCGTTGAGTGGTCCGCGGGCCCTGACGTCATAGGTGGGCGAGGCGGGGCCAGAGCCGGAGGGGTCAGGCTCCGACCCTTTGCGGTAGGTAGGTGGTGGGGTAGCGGCCCTTTCAGCTCACCGCCCCTTCCCCGCCTCTCGCTGGGCATCCGCAGACAGGTGAGTGGTCGCGTCTGCTCCGGCCAGCCTCTGGGACCACGCCTGTAGGGTTCCTCTTTCCCAATCAGGGCTCCACCTTCTGACCTAGGAATTCCAGGTGAGTCCTTGGAAACCTTGGAATCACCGCCCCCAACCCCCCGCCCCAACTTTATTTCTGTTTCCAGCCCCTAAAAGAAAACCATACAAACTCACAAGAAACCTCTAGCTACTATCCCATCCCATCACAAATTATGTCTAAATGCCCCACCTGGAAAGGGGCACGCGAACCTCCGACACTGATAAGTCTCACACTCTCTGCCCCGGTTACGGTGTTGTGCTTTCCACGGCGGTGCCTGTGCCCCAAGCCGTATTCTTCGTTCTCCCTGCTTCGTGAGCTCAAGTCTTCCAAATGCAGCCAAGGGGAGGGCGGTCACGACCCTCACCTGGAAGCGCAAGGAGAGTTCCTGAAATGCTGATCCCGGCAGGTGTTCCCTCCCAGGCCTGGTGGTTTCTGTTTAGTCTGGTTGCAAAGCTCTCCGTGTATCCCAACAGTTCAGACTGAGCTCCTTTATGCTAATGGTGGTATAGAGAAACATTTTGGAAAGGGGTAAACTTACTCATTTGGTTATTGTGGAAAACACACACACACCAACAAGCAATAGTTTTACTGATAGGCAAAGTATTTTGAGTATATAATATTCCCCTTTTTTCTTTTTTAAAAGGAAAAAATTCACGCATTAAACAGATGCTTAAGTATGCATGTACTCAGGTTCATAGAAAGCAAAACAACTATTAAAGGCACGATTGAGGCCGTCTCTGTGCCTCTTGTGTGCTACCCCTGCCAGAATTTAGTGTTTGCTTACACCGCTTATTTTTATACTTGTAGTGTTTATGTGTTTATCCCCAAACCTATGTATCTATCAATGGATCAATCGATTGCTAGAGTGTTCTTTAAAAAGTTTATATAATGGAATCTTGCTGTCCATCCTCTGAGTCATTTTAACTGGCATGTGTGAATTCTCCTATGGATTTGCTACAAAGTGGTGTATGCTACTCTTGTTGATGAGTTTTTAGGCTGTAGTCTTTAAGAATTATTAGAAACATTATATATTCTAAATGTATACATCCTTGATTTTCTCTAGGTATATATATAAAAAACTGAATTGCTGAGTCATAAGGAATTTTCAGCTCTCAGATACTGCCATATAGTTCTCCAATGTATAGTAATTTGTGTTTCTACCGTCACTGAAGAGAGTTCCTTATCAATTTTTTTTTAGAAGAGAGAAATTATTGAACATTTCCTGTATCCTTATTTAACATATACACAAAATAAGATCACTTAAACATTGAATTCTGATACAAATTTTCTAATTCTGCTATTTTTTTAATGGGGCCATATTTTATTCTGCTCCAATTTGAGACTGTGAGTAATTAAATGGATAGGGCCAATGTAGCTAAAGGGGGTTTGTGATCTTTCCAAGTCTATGCTTGTCACCCACCTGGCATGAGGTGTGGAACAAGTCATGGAAACTTTCTGTACTTGTCATGACTTCTGCAGAAAATGATCTTTAGGTTTATGATTTTAAAGTCTTGCCTAAATACACTAATAAAATGTGTTTATCCAACATGAGGTCACCTTTGGATTATTAAAAGAGTTTGCCCATACTTATAATCTCTGTGTGATTGATTATATTTTTAGCATGTTAACATTTATGAAAGATTATTATAGCATTTTCCAGTATGTAAATAAGTATTTTCCTCCCATTAAAGGAACAGAGTCAAACACTGTAACATTGTAGCACATCTCTTAAATTGCTTTTTGGTTATTAGTAAGAGTATAATAAAAAACAATTGCATGATGTAGGGCGATGGATTTTTCCATAGTTATTTTTAATCATTTTTCCAAAGAATTTACTCAGTTTATTTGCAAATAGGAGCTATTTATAGGATGAGTTAATTATCTTAGCATATGCTCTACAGTCTCAGTCTAAAGAAGTGACTGAGTTAGAATTTGGAGTTTTAACATCATAAAAGGCACATCACCACAGTAAGCCATAGGCATTTAAAAACAAGTATTACTTCTTCCTTAAAAGTTTGGTAGAATCACCAGTGAACCCATCTGGAGCTGACATTTTCTTTGAGAAAATATTTTAAACTATAGATTCAATTTCTTTAATTATTGTAGGGCTATCCAGATTATCTATTTCTTTTGTAGTCAGTTTTTGTTATTTATAACTTTAAAGTATTTTGTTCGTTTCATCCATGTTTTCAGATTTATTGGCAAAATGTTTTATTGTAATATTAGCAATATTGCTTTATCAACTTCCTAATGTTTTAATAATCCCTCTTTCATTCCTGATAATAGTAATTTGCCTTCTTTGTATGTTGCTCACTCTAGCAAGAGTATATACATTTATATATATAAAATATAAATTTTTATATATAAAATATAAATATAAATATAAATATAAATGAAATGAAATTAAATTAAATATAAATATAAATTTCAACTACATTTTGCAATTGTAAAATTACAATTTAAAATATATCATGCTTTCATTTTCATTCAACTAAAAATATTTTCAGATTTCTCATGTGACTTCTCATTGACATATAGGATATTTAGAAGTGAGTTTAATTTCCTATTATTTGAGAATTATCCAAATATCTTTCTGTTATTGAGTTCTAATTTAGTCCTCATATAGCCAGAGAACATACTCTAACATTTCAGTATTTGAATTTTATTGAGACTTGTTTTATGGTTCAGAATGTGTTGCACCACGGTAGATCTTCTCTGGGCAGTTAGAAGTTGTGCATAATCTGCTCTTGTGCATAGAGTTGTCTATAAATATAAATTTCTTCTAGCTGTTACTTTCAAATATCCTATTATCTAATTTTCTACTCATTCTATCAATTTGTGACAGATGAGTTTGAAATATTCAACTATAACTGTGGATTTGTTCTTTTCTCATATTTATGCCAGATTTTGCTTCATGTGTTTAAAATTCTGTTAATGGTTGATGAACACTTAAGATCATTAACCCCTCCATCCTTATTTCTCTATCTTTGGTAATATTTTTTGTTCTGAAGTCTAGTTGATATGGTATTTATTTTGTTACTTCAGTATTCCTTGATTAGTGTTTATGGCATATCATTTCTATACATTTATTTTATATTTAACAATTGTTCTAATAGATAGTGTGCAGTTCAGTATTGCTTTTTAAAAATCATTGTATCTGTGCCTTTTAATTTGATTGATAAACTATTGTAAATGTAATTGTCAATGTGATTCAGTGTGCATATATCATCTTACTATTTGTTTTCTCTGTCTTATTTTTTTCTCTTCCTCGGATTATTTATGTATCTTTTGCAAATCTTCCATTTTATACCCTCTCTGCTATTGCTTATTAGATTTAACTATTTTATTTACTACTTAGAGATTGCTTTAGGTCCATGCTTCAAAAGCTTTTTGGTCTCACAATCCCTTTACACTCAAATGACCTCATGTCGAGGATCTCCAAGAGCTTTAGTTCATGTGGATTACATTTACATATAGTTATTATATTAGAAATTGAGAAATTAAAAATATTACTTTTGATGTAACCATAACAACCCATTATATAACAAAACATTTTTTTATCAAAGACTATTCTTTTCTAAAACAGAAGAATCTAGTGAGAAAAGTGACATTGTTTTGCATTTTTGACAGTTCTTTAGCTGGTTTCTCTTATCTACTGCATTCAACCTGTTGTGATATTGTAATATTACATATCATGTCACCTTGGAAAACTCCGTTGTAATTTTGGAGTGAATTAGAATGCAAAAGGCAAATAGCTTCTGAATACATACCATTAAACAATTTTGACCTTGTCACCTAGAGACTTAGGCCATGGGTTTCTGGGTCATATTTTAAGAACTGCTGCTCTAAAGTTTATAATATGAATTTTAAACTTATTACAGTGTATGTTTAAATGACATTATTCTATTTTAGCTGTAATACTCTCACAATAATACATTTCCATTTCAGCCTTCCCATCATTTGTGCTATTAATACCATATTTTTATTATAAACTCTACAATAAGTTTTTATAATTTTGACTTTAAGCAACTATCTTTTAAAGAAACTTAAAATTTAGAGCTATTTTTTATATTAAAATACATGCTTGCTATTCCTGGCACTTCATTTCTTTGTGTAGATTCAAGTTTTTATCTGATATAATTTCCTTTAGTCTGAAGAATTATCTTTAAAAATTTTTGTAGTGCAGTTTGATTGGTGATAAATTCTCTTGCTTCTGTTTTTATGAGACTATTTTATTTCAGTTTTATCTTTGAAGGTCATTTTCACTGGATAAAGAATTCTAGACCTACACATCTTTCAACCCTTTAAAGATATTCTTTTGTCTTCTGTGTTGCATTGTTTCTGGCAAGAATTATGCCCTAATTATTATATGTGTTTCTTTCCACCTAATATAGCTTTTCTCCCTGACTTTAAGTTTTACTCTCTATTGAAGATTTTCAGCAATTTGGTTACTGTGAAATCTGGGGTGATGGTGGTTGATGGTGTATGCATATGCATATGTGTGTGTTTATCTTCATGGAATATGTGTAGCTTCTTAAATGTAGAGATTTATAGTTCCAATCAAATTTGAAATGTATGCAACCATTATATCTTCAAATATTTTTGTGTCTTCCCCTCTGCTAGGAGTCTCCAGTACAGGGTGGTAGGCCACTTGCTATTGTGCCATAGGCTACCAAAGCTCTTTTCAGTAAAACTTTTTCAGTTAAAAATGTCTGTGCTCTGTTTTGATTAAATTTTAGTTCATTGATTTTCACTTTTCCAGTGTCTAATATGCTATTACTTCCACCTAGTGAAATTTTACAATTTTATATTATAATTTCTATCTCTAAAGGTCTATTTGGTTCCTTTTTTTTTTTTTTTTTTTTTTTAATTCTTTTTTTTTTTTTTTTTTTTTTTTTTTTTTTTTTTTTTTTTTTTTAAGTCCATATTTCTCTTAATTATGTTCTTGTTTTTCTTTAAATACTTCAACAGAGTTTACTATGCCATTCGTAGGTCTACTTCTTTTGACTGATCTTTCTCCTAATTATGTCACGTTTTTTTCTGCTCCTTAGCATATCTGGAAGATTTTGATTGGGTGCTGGGCATTGTCATGCTATGTATTTGAATGTCTTGATGTTGTCAGGTAAATATTTGCAGATTAGTTTGACTTGTTTGAGACAGGTATTTAAGCTTTGCTAGAATAAGTCTTCAGTACTTTCATTCCAGGGATAGTTCAGCCCTACCAGGGGGTCTCCATCGAGTTCCTCAGGCAATCACCAACATCACTTCATTCTAGTCTGAGCTCAAAATGTTACTCCATTTTCTTTGAGCTCTAAAAATCATTCAGCTAGCAACCTTACCGTCGTTCTTTGCCAAGGTTCGTGGAATTTCCCTTGACATATGTGCAGTCCATTGCTCAGCAATGGCTCAAGCAGATCCTGACACAGATTTATAGACCTCCTTTTCTGCACAGATCATTTGGATCCAGAATCCTGTCCCACAGCTTCTAGCCAGCTTGTCTCCCCAGTTTCTGATCTCCTCAACTCAAAAATGCTGCCAGGGCTTTGAATGACTTTTGATGTGTTTTCCCATAATCTGGACATTGCCTAAAGGAAGGCTACCAGGATGACTAGAGGTATCATTTGATTTGTTTCTCTTCTCTCAGGAGTCAGTCTTGTGCTGCCTATTGTCTGATATCTGAAAACAACAGTTTTCTAACTTTTCAGATGTAAGAGGCTATGTCTGTTTTTTGTTAGTCTATTATTGTTAGAGACAAAATCTATTTTGAGTTTCAAAGTATTTCTTAGGTCATGACACTCAATTTTCTTGACCAATAATGACCCCAAATATAAGACATTGCCATGCACTTGTCATTTATTCAGCCTTCCTGAATGTCTTAGAAGATGGCTGGAGCTAGAACTTCAGTCATGGCTGTGGAGTATTGTTTCTCCATGTAAAACTTACTGCCATACATGGGGAGCTTGACATCTGTGAACCTTAAACAACTGAGCTTTATGCTTCAGAGTCCAAATTGTAAATAATAGCCAGTCCCTAAGTAAACAAAAATATTTCTGGTATTTTTGTAAACTATATTGATTTTCTCAATTCATGTGTCTCCTTTGACTTGTGAACCTCTGTATCTACACATATCACCCCTTGGCTCATGGTTCACTGTTTGACAGACATGGGTTTAGATGATTCAGGTTTTCAGCATAATAGGTGTTGGATAAACACATATGGTAATTTTGCACTTGAAATTCCATAGCTGAATGACTAAGTGAACCCCTAACTTCTAGATCTTTTATCATCAAGAATTAAGAAAAGTCAAGTAGTCCAACCCCACTTTTGCTGAAAGAAAAACTGAGGCTTCTTGCTTAAAGAAAACTGCCTGGATTTTTTCAAGAGTTGACTTGAGAAAGTGGTTAGCACTAAGTGTAGCCATGATGACCCTAAGGTCTCAAGTTACTTTGAATTTGCTTTTTTTAAAAAAGTTTCATCACATGTGCTTTAAGTAGATCTTGAGTCAATCACAATTGTACAAATAGATTTTGTTTTGTGATTTGGATACCATAGTCCTTAAAACACAGTTATTTAACTAATCTTTGAATTATTTTTTTCTGAGAATGCTATGAAATCGTATCTTTTTTCTTTTTTCTTTTCAGTAAATAGACATTAACCCCAAAGCAGAATAATGTTTAGTTGCTGAAATGTATGTCATAGTCATATGACATCTTGGCATTCTGTATTAATAAGGATTCAGAGTTCAAGGCAAAAAAAATACTTTTCAATTGGTGAAAAGGATGACGTGGCTCTGTATGTCTAATGAGGGAGACATCCACAATGTGCATTTTAAAAAATGCATGTTCTGAGTGATACAGATAATGACTCAGATATTTCAATTTTTGTGTTCAATAGTTCTCTGCATATATATAAATGGTATATACATATATATGTTTTCGAATAATACATATGTTGGTGTATGAATAGGAAAAAATCTGAAAAAATGCAACTATTAATGATGTATTTACCATGTCTACTTCTGAGGAGTTTACTTTTGAGGTGGGAGGAGAATGTATATTTTTCTTTTACTTTATGTATTCCTCTGTATTTGTCATTTCAAAAGCTTAACTTTTGTTGAGTGTTTACTATGTGCCTAGAACTGTTAAGCATTTCAAATACTTAGCATTATCTTAATACTCACAACACTGGGGCAACCCTAGACTGTTTATACTTAGAGGTACTTAGAGTGACAAATTGCCTGGAAAAGGGGACCCAGTTACTTGCTTTGACTGTGTTTACATACCAACCATATCAGTTGTTACCCAGAGTGGGATTGTTTAGGATGACTTAGTTGGGAGAGGGGATGCTGCTAAGCTCCCCTTACTGCTACTACTGTTGACAACAGTCCAAAAAAGTAAGTATAGCTCTTATTCCCAATTTAGAAATCAAGAAATTGAGGAACAGAGAAGTGAAATAATTTTAGGAAATAGCAGCTAGGAAATAGCAGAGCCAAGATTTGAATCCCTATCTGTTAAAATACACAGTTCAGGTTCTTATTAAAAAAAAAAAATGAAAAACTCAAATGGCCAATCAAAAATGTGATTTTAAGATATTTTAGAGATTCAGTGATGAGAAAAGTTTTGGAATATGTTAACACTGGTACAAGTGGATATCAAATTAAAACAAATAGCTAATGAAGTAGGAAACAGTGCTATGAATACTAAGACATATGTCGACATATGTGACATTTTATTTGTAAGTTTTCACCAGAGATTGTGTGACTATTTTTCCTTTTTTCCCCCTTTAAACAGGAGAGATTGACAATAGTGTCTGAGCGTCATGGAGCTTTTAGGTTCCACTTTAACGGCAACTTATGCCCATCCTAGACCAACACCAACCAACTTTCTGCCAGCCATCAGTATCATGACATCAAGCTATAGGGACCGCTTCCCCCACTCCAATTTGATGCACAGCCTGAGTCTTCCTTGGAGACCAAGCACATACTATAAAGTAGCCTCCAGCTTGCCGACATTGGCCCCATACTGCACCAGATCTCAGAATGTTTGCGAGAGCACCATGCTCCCCTTTGTTTCCAACAGAACCACTCTCTTTACAAGGTATACTCCTGATGATTGGTACAGGTCCAATTTAACCAACTACAAAGAATCAGATACATCCCTACATAATTCAGAGAGACTCAGGGTTGATACATCTCGCATGATTCAGGACAAATATCAGCAAACAAGAAAAACCCAGGCAGATACCACCAAAAATTTGGGAGAACGAGTCAATGATATAGGATTTTGGAAATCTGAAATCACTCGTGAGTTGGATGCAATGATTGGAGAGACAAATGAACTAACTGATGTTAAGAAAAAAATGGAGAGAGCTTTGCTAGAGACAGAAGCCCCTCTTCAGGTAAATATGACCTCATGATGAAAGACACAATATTTTTCTGATTATAACCCACATTTGAATTTCTAAAGTTATTTATCTATTGAATTATGTTTCATTTCACCTGTAGAAGGTAACTTCCATCAATAAATTTCTAACTGGTCTCAGTAATGATGAAACCATTGTCATTTTTATACATTATACAGGAAAGAATTCTGAATGTAAAACTGAAAGGTGAAATTAAAGAAACACCTTTAGGGCACACAATGTTTAATAGTGAAAATGCCATTTTTCCATTTAATAAATAGGCTGCTTGGTCACTGCTGTCTCAGTATCTGGGGGGGAGGGGAAACATTCTTTTATTCAATGTTATTAAATGTTGCTGTGTATGTTATGGTTACATTTCAGGCCACAGTAAAATGATCAAATTGGATAAAAAAATCATTTGAGGAAATGGGATGATTTTGATTAAATAGAGAAATGGCACTGAGTTAAGCCAGCTGGTGGTCAAGGAGGCAGCATTTCAACTGGTTACTGGCCTTGGGTCAGGTTTCTGAGTGGGTGCATATCACCCCTAACACTCTGAGTGTGTGATAGGCCCTCGAATACTGTCATATCCTTTACCATTTAAAGAAGACTTTCTGTATTTGAAGATGTGAAAGTGACAGAAATTATTATAGAAATTATATATATTTTAACGATCAAAGCTAACACCAGTTTTCCTGTTCCTGTGACTTATTTCCCATGTGATAAGCCTTTTGCACTATGCCTTCGTTATGCCATCAGTAGTAGAAGAATTTAGAAAATCAAGGAGTAGAAGTTTAATAGGTTGAAGAATTAGTAGGAGACTGATGCATAATGTTACTTCTGATTTTGCCCTCTCCTCAATGAACACAAGTACATGCAAACACAGACAACCATCAGAAATCCTGAGAAAGGTCAATAGCATACTCATGGTATCTTTTTGATGATTTCAATGAATTGTTTTTGTTTTTCGCATCACAAGTCTATCCATACTTCTATGAGACCTGGAGAAATTTTGAGGATTCTCAGTGTATTCTACATTCCTGTCTTTACTTCAAAGTCTTCTTAAAATGATAGTCACTTATGCTTTTAGTTTCCAGGATATTCTAGTTCTCACTTTAGTACTCCTTTCAAAGATGACAGTTGTCAGTGAGATTGCCTAATTGGAATTTTTTTCCCTGCAATTTTTGTCCAGATGTTCTTGTGTGTTTGAACTTGGCTATCAACAGAGCATCAGAGAGCTCTGATTAAAATTAGAAGTAGCCACATAAATAAATTTCAAAAGACAAAATACAGAAGATTACCTTAAGAAAAATATATTAAATGTCAATAATAAACAATTAAATCAATGAAGTAACCGTCTTTGACTTATCATACTTGCAAAAATGAAACCTGCTAACAGGAGTGTTGGCTAAAGTGTAGAAAATGGACACTTTCCTAATTTGTTGGTAGGATTGTGGGTCAGTAGAAACTTCCTGAAGGCAATTTAGTAATACACATGAAAATCATCAACAGTTACCTCAACTCATTAATTCACCTTCTAGAAAATAGACTATACTGTTAAATGAATTAGAGATTCATGAAAATTTTTTGTTTGATATTGTATCTAGAATACAGCGCACATAGCATTATATTTCATGCTTTAAAATTCTAACATTATACACTTGTCTATGTGATAAAATAGTTTTCAAAAAAATATTTTAGCAGTTGCATAATGTTCTTTCACACATCATTTATTGTTAGCAATCTGAGATGTTCTCCACTGGAGTTATTAACATACTTTGTCTCAAAGAATATTTTGTGGCTAGGGCTTACCATTTGATGTCAAGCCAAAAAGCATAAAATTTTAAGAACATTATAATCAATTTTGTTAAAAAATGAAATAGTGAAAAGAAGCATGGCTGCTTTTCTATATTATTTCTCTTTAGAGGATGAGACATTATTTTTATAATAGGAAGACAATGAATGGTACTTTAAAAATAATCATTGGGTTTTCGGGTGTCTTAAAAATTTTAATTTGTTTTGTCCTTACTCTTCTCAGTAGAAAATATTTGGAAATGAAGTGTAAAATAATATCTTGAAGATTATGTTTCAGATGATTCGATTTTTTCTCTAGAAGAATGAATGCTAAATAATTTTCTCAAATTAGCACATATGCTAATTTGTGGGGATGAGGTAGATGCCACCTGCTTCATTTTGTTAACTTTCCAAATTAGAATTTTTTCAAACTATTTTGCAGAGCTAGCTCTTTTCCTTTTAATTAGCAGTAGGGACTTACTTATTTTCACAATTTGTTTTCCAACAAAATGGCTTGCAAAGTTGGCATTGGGAGCACCTATTAACTTCTTTTAGAAACAGGTCATCAGAAGTGCTGATTTTAGTAAGCTTGCATAAGTGTTTTTCATTATTTATGTATCTGTAGGTAGCTCGAGAATGTCTATTTCATCGTGAGAAGAGAATGGGAATTGATCTAGTTCATGATGAAGTGGAAGTAGACTTGCTGACGGTAAATATGGAGGAAATGCTTTAATAGTAAGAAATTTAGTTGCAAACATGTGTTTAATGTATAGAAACTAAAAAAAAAAATGATGCTACATAAAGTCACTGCTAAGTAAGGAGTTAAAGTATCAGATTTTTATAGAATTAGAAAAGATACTTTGGGGGATTATAGAAGTGTTCACTGAGAGAATTCGAAATATACAGAAAAAGATACAGAAAGATAAATATCACCTGAGATTTAAGTAGACATAAATTGTTAATTTTTAATCTTTTCATAAACTTAGACTTAAGTAGACATCACCCAATTTGAAAACACGTGTCTTCAAGATTAGAATTTTGCTGTATTATATGAATTTGAATAGAGCTTTTTTTTTTGGTTGGATAAATGTTGAATGATATTTATTCTTAAATATAGATGTGTGATATTTCATTCTACTCTTTTTTAGGACATTTTTAGGTTCACAGCAAAATTGACGTAGAGGTTAGAGATTTTCCCTATACTCCCTGCTTCTATACATGCACAGCCTTTTTACTATCAATACACCCCCCCAAGAATGGTGGATTTGTTACAATTTATGAACCTACATTGACATATCATCACCAAGGTTTACAGTTTGCCCTTAGGATTCACTGTTAGTGTTATAGATTCTTGGGTTTGGACAAATGTAAAGACATATGTCCCATCATTATGGTGTCATACAGAGTCTCATTACCCTAAGAATGCTCTTTGCTATTCATTTGTTTCCCTGCCTCATAGTGCTTTATTATATTGGGGTAATTTTCCCCTATCATTATATGTCTTTTTAAGACATGATCTTAATGGTCACTTAGTGTTCCAAATGTGAAGGTGTTATAATATGGGAGATAATATAGTACTCACCTTAGGATAGACATACAGATTAATGAAATGGCACTGGAGATTCCATAAATAAACCTTCACACTTATGATCAATTAATCTTCAACAAGGGTGCTTAGACAATTGGTTGTCTGCAAACAAAAACCTGAAGTTGGATCCCTACCTGACATCATATAAGAAAAACTGAGTCAAAGTGAATCAAATACTTAAATGTAATGGCTAAAACTGTAAAATGCTTATAAGAAGACACAAGTATAAGCATTTGTGACATTGGACTAGGCAAAAGTTTTTTTAAATCTGACCCCAAAAGCCCAAGCAAACAATAAAAACATTACGTAAATTGGAAGTCATCAAAATGAAAAACTTTGATGCTTCAAAAACATCAACAAAGTATAAAGATAATCCACAGAATGTAAGAAATTATTTGCAAATTATATATCTGATACAGATTTATATTTATAGTATATAAAAAACTCATAATCACGTCCAAAAAATCAAAACCAGACAGATAGCCCATCTCAAAAATGGAGAACTGAAGAGGGAGTTCTCCAAAGTGGATAAACAAATGGCCAATAGGCTTATGAAAAAATGTTCAAAAATGTTCATTAGTCATAAGGGAAATGCAAATAAAACCACAATGAAATACTGGTGCTTATTCCACTAGGATGGCTACACTGAAAACAGAGATAATAACAAGTGTTGGTAAGAATGTGGAGAAATTAGAAACCTTGTATATTGCCGTGGGAGTGTAAAATGATGCAGTTTCTTTGGAAAATGTTTAAACATAGATTTATCATATGACTCAGTAGTTGTACTCCTGCTATCTATGTAAGAGAAAAGAAAACACATGCCTAGGGAAATACTTGTACATGAAGTTTATAGCAGCGTTATTCATAACAGTCATTTAAAAATAATATCTATCAATTGATCACTGATAAATTAAATGTGGTCTATCCATGCAATAGAATGCTATTCAACCATAAGAAAGAGATACTGATAGTTCTATAACTTGAATGAACCTCAAAAACATTCTACTATGTAAAATAAGCCAGTCACAAAGAACCATATTATATTATTTATGTAACATGTCCGGAATATAGGGAAATCTAGAGACTAAACATACACTGGTGGTTGCCTAGAAGATGCAGGCTCAGGGGTGGAAATTGAGGGCGAAAGCTAAGGGGTGTGTCATTTCTTTTGGGAGGTAATGGGTAATGTAATTTTCCAAAATTGGCTCTGGTAATGGTTTTGTCACTCTATAAAAACATGTAAAACCACTGAATTGCAGAGTTAAACGGATGAATTATGTTAAATGTGAATTTTATCTCAACAAAACTGTCTTAAAAAAGCTCATTACTTTAGATATTTATATTTTCTAAGTAAACAACTTTACCCCAAAATAACTGTCTCTGGAGCAATTGTTCATCAATTACGGAGGTACCTTGGTCATTTGAATGTATCCTGCAGCTTACTCAAAGTCATCATATCACTGCATCTTTTTTTTTTTTTAACCAAAATGGATATCAGTTTTCAGAACATTCAAATAAACATTAGCAAAGACACTAAGTAGCTTTAAAAGGCTACTTTCAAAAAATGTGGGTACAGTGAAATAGTTTTTCATATTCAACGAGTGGTACCAAATTCTTACAGAAAGCCTTCTCTTTGGGAATTGATCATGGCACTCCCATGTTGGTCCATCAAGACTGGTATAATTCCTTTCATTTCGAAGCCAAGTAAACCTTCAGAGCAATCTCACATGCATCCTGGCCTGGTCTTGTTCTTGGATGCAGCTGGGCCTGCCTAGTCTGAGGCTCTGGTGCTGGTCCCTGCTGACTAGTTAACGTCCCATAAATATCTTTTCTCTCCTTCGTGTTGAAGAAGCAGAAAACACTCCAGCCTCAGGGATTTCCTGAGACTATTCAAGCAATGGCATCCAGATATATCAGTTGAGTAGAGCTGCTACTGGAGAGAGATTTTAGCTTTTCAGGTCAAAGGAGACATTTCAGCAGGGTTCATCCTAGGAAGCATCTGCTCTGAGATAGTATTGAATAGAATCCTGCTACCAGCATGGAAAGAACATTTGGGTGGACTCTCGTCACCAAAAGCAAGAATTGCCTTCCTCACCTAGGATTCTCAACTCTAAATAGAGTATGGGACAAAGTCTGCTCCCCACCGTATGGTAACTGACAAGAATGCAAATTGCTAAGGAAAAAGCTCTTCATACCAAACTCAAGGATAAGTGAGAATATGAGGATAGCATCATTAAACAGCATTGGCTATATGTAAATAGAATATCTGCTCTTACAGGTAATCTAACTAGTGTTTTGGGGTCCCAGATTCAATTCCACAATGTGTTGAGGCTTCCCCACACCAACAAGCAGGTGTTGGAGAATTCAACTCAATTCCCACACCATCTGCCCAGAGACAGAATCAGGTTCCAAAGTTAAGGTGTCAGTTTCCCAAGACTCCCTCCATTTCAGATGCCAGCCGAAAGCCCAGGCTGTTACCTATACTTCTAACCGACTGTTTACAAGCAGAGTTTCCCAGAACATGCTCCTCAGATTCAGTAAACTTGCTAGAGTGACTCATAGAACTCAGTCTATTTACTCAGCAGGTCACCAATTGATTGTAAAGTATTTTATTTAGGAATAGCCAAATGGAAGAGATGCATAGGACAAGAAAGTGCACAGAGCATCCATGACCTCTTCAGGTATCCCATTCTCTCCAAATCTCCTCATGGTCACCAGCCTGAAACTCTCTGAAGCCCTTCCCTACTTAAAACTTTTTTAAATGGCATCTTCATTACATAGGCACCATTGATTAAATCATTGGCATTGGCAAATGAACTCAATCTCTAGCTCCTCTCCCTCCCAGGAGATCAGAAGGTGGGACTCTCATGGCAGGGGTGGTTCTCCAGGCAACCAGATCCTTTTCCAAAAGTTACCTTTATTACATTTATTAACATAACAAAAGACATAATAGTCATCTCTGCACTTAAAATTTGAAGGCTTATGAGAGCTATGAGCCAGAAACTGTGGCCCAAGTTCAAATGTGTATGAGAAATATATTTTGGTCATCTAAATGACCAAATATTTACTACTTATAAATCACAACATTACTAGACACCATCCAGGCTTGTCCTTTAATTTCAATAATCTATGTCAACTATTAGACTGTGGTAATTTTCTTACTTTCCCAAAGCCTAAAAGGGCTCTGTTAACATGGAGAAATAGAACCACATATATTGTCTCAACTTTCTAGAAGCAGGAAGCATTGAAATCCAAGAAATGATTATATATCCATAATTAAGGGTATATCTGAGTTAGGACAGGCCCACATTTGTGGTCAGAATGCACACTTCCTGTTGTGTGGCCCATGCTCTTCTATTGAGAGCAGAGGGGAGCCTACATCTTACATGATGATTAAGTTCTGCAGTCGTATAAATAGACAGAGAGAAATATGAAGGCTGAACAACACTAAAAACTAAGAGTGATACACAACCTAACTTGAGAATGTGTGCGCAATCTTTGCTCTCTATAAAGGCAGGGGAACCTTGATAAAAATGTGTGGTGGGAATTTAGTTTTCCTTTATTACATTAATTCAGATTATCAAAGAATCAGACAGTAGGATTACCACTGAAATACACACACTCAATATTTTTATGTTAAGCAACAGAAGAATAAGAGTATATAGTTGAGAAGTAATATTAGAATAGAGAATACCTTTGTAATCAAATTAATGAAGACAGAAACCAAAATAATATATTGGATAGATTTGATATCATTCAAATCGCCAATATCTACATATCAAAAACACCATGTACAAAATATAAAAGCAAAGACTAAACTGCTTAATATATATATATATGATTTTGAAAGATTGAATTTCAAGTATGTTAAGAACCCTTATTAATTAATAGAATAAAAACAACAGAAGAAATAGACAAGCAGGCATTTCATAAAAGAAATCAAATGAACAAATAGTCATAACATTAACCTGCAAATTGTAGTAGGTTTGCTGTTTTTTTTGGGAATCCTATTACATTGGCCAAGATTGTAATGACCACTTGGTGTGGGAGGAAAGGAAACACACTCATGTATTGTTTCTGAAAGGCAATTTGGCTGTTCTTGTCAAAGTTTTGATCAAAAGGATGCTTTCTGGTGGTGTCTAAATATTTATTGAAGTTGTGCATCATAGTATTATTTAATGTTGTGAGGAAACATTCAAATTTAAAATAAAAAGAAACTGGCCACCAAATGGTATGTATAGTATGATCACTTTGCCTGAGAATGATAACAATGCACATTTTTAAAGCCCTCTTGGTGCTTTCTGAGTTTCTTGATTTTCTAATATGAATATGAATTTTGGAGGGAAGTAAATATTCCTTTAAAATATCTCTGATACAAGGGTGTTGTGTAATACAGCCTAGCAACATCGAATACTCCGGATGGTTCAAGCGGAGTGGCGTGGCTAGTACAGGTATTTGTCAAAATATAGCAGCGGGGCTGCAAGGTATGAACAGGACAGAGGGGAGGCTGACAGTCTCCAGGTTTGGACAAAATTACTGGGTCAGTTGGAGGTTACATGCCCTGCTAGAGACAAGCCTCCTTTTGGCTGTCCTGTTTCCTTCCCTGATTTGCTTTGTCTCGGAAGGATAGTTAGTATAGAGGAAGTCCCTGTACTTAAATTCAATCTCGTACATCACCAGAATTGATGAATTATTTTATTATTTTAATTAGGGACTAGAGATAAAAAGGAAGAAAACGCTTCCAATTTTAACTCTGTCCAAAGTTGCTCCATAATATAATATTGCTATCTGTGCTTTAAATGGGAGATCTCATCATCTCATTTAATATTTAAATCTTCTTATCATGGGAGCAGATAGGTAAATCAGTGGTGTGTTATTGTTTTCTTAATATCACAATGTGTCCAGACACTAAGTTTTTCTTAATCGATGCTTCGCTACTTTGTTGACTTTGAATGCTATACTCCATAATGAAAATATTTCATGTTTCTTTTTTTCAATTGAGTAGGAAGTTGATATTATTCTGTGTTGTCAAGAAAGGATGAAGCTGCATTTGGATAAAGCTACTGCCCAACTTGCGTAAGAGCTTTACCTCTCTCTACAATTTAAAAACTATCGTGAACTATACTTCCATGCTTCACATTCAGATTTCTCTTAACTTCCTATAGAAGGATTTATTACATAGTGATACACACATGCATACATGTGGCCACATGTGCACAGAAGCATTTTTATTCAAAGGATAGGATGAGTACTTGGAGTACTTGCTTTAAGCTTTTGCTTAAAGAAATAACTTTTCAGTTGCTATAGAAAGGATTTCTGTCCTCGCTTAGCGTATGGCTAAGATTTCTTTTTACTCAGAAGACTTTCATTCTTTGTTAAGAGATTGACTTTTATATGTTCAGCCCAATGGGTGGGAAAGTAAAAATTGTGGCTCACCGACAAGTTTATTTTCTAAAGACTCAACCTTCATGGTCTTCCTGGCAAACTCTGTTACATCCTTCTTCATGATCTGCTCATACTTCTTCAGCATTCACTGCCTCCCATTGCATTGCAGTTGTTCACCCATCCCACTCTGTCGGAATACAAGTTCTTATTTCTTTGCAATGGAAGATAGTAGGCACCTGATCTTTATGGAGGGAATTAGGGAGGTGAAAATGATAATCAAAGAAAGGACTTAAATGCTAATAATAGTTATTAGCATAGATAAAATACTGGCTAAGACTATTGCCTAACATGAATAGAAAGATCAATGTTCACTGATTGGAAATCAATACTGTTGAATATGTCACACACGGGAAATGATGATTCTGTTTATACTGTGGTCAGGGGTAACCCCCAAAGGAATAGTGTTATGAAGGTGTTGGGACTGCTCATTGACATTGACACTGTGAAGGTTGGTGAGGCTTACATGACTGACATCTCTATAGAGCTGCTCTATAATTCAGATTGGTGACGATATGTAAAAGATAAGTTAAGGATGATTGCACTTGGTTTGGCTAACTGTGAACTTTACTTAAGCTTGAAATGCAAGGTAGTGCAGTTCCAATATTAACTTCTGGCTTCTGCTACCTAGGAATGACAGAAATGCAGCTTTAGTGTAGTTCAAAGAAGTGTTTCTGTCCTGTTTTCTTCTGATCCAGTTCCTAGTTCTTATTTTCTTTCATAATTTAAAATCTGTTGTCCATCTTCTTATTTGTCCTTTGTTCTTCTTGGCCCAGATGGTTCCACCCTGGAACACCCACATCTTCCTATTAGTTTCTGTTACAAATGGTTTTGTTGCTGGCTCTATTATAAACCTTTGTGAAAGTTTTGTTTTTATATGTTCCCATTTTTGGATCTATGCTGGTGATACTTTAGAGAGCTTGACTTGCCTTCACTGCACAGTGGGCAAAATGCCTGCCTAATTTTCTGGCTTGCCATCTGAAAGATTTGTGTGAGCTTGGACCCCTGACATGGTCTTGCAGAGGTGATAGGAGGAGGCCTTTTGGCTCCGTTTGGTTCAGAGAAACACTGAAGGCTTCAGTTTGGTCTCAGCTGAACATGGAATCTCATTAGACCCTAATATGACTGCCAAGATTGAACTGAGGTGAATCTATGACATGGACTATGAGGCAAGTCCATTGGATGCTGCCTTAAGCACTTTCCAAAGGAAGTTCTGAGGGGTGCGTTCAAGAAGAGGCTCCAGGCATCCCCTCCTCATCTAGGGCATCAGCCCAAGAAGAAGATAGTTCAAGAGAGGGTTGCTTGGTCCCAGCCTTCTGATCCCAGAGCTTCAACAAGATAACCCAAAGGGAGAGAATGAACATAGAAAAGCTTCCTTCCTTTTCACTCTTTGCACATGTATACTGTCTTAGAATGAATGTATTGTGAATGGCTTGCTAACTCATTTCTGCTTTACTATTAAAAAGAAAAAAAAAACCTCATAGGCCATATGACTTACCCTAAGGCGTACCCTAAGTTAAAGGGAAGCTGAAGCTGGAACTAATCAATTTAATGTAGACTAATCAATAATGTAGACTTTACTGAATGGCTCCCGTATACAAGACCGTTTTTGGGTGCTGGGAATACACCCAGTTGTCTGACTGGACAAATACTATCTGTATGCTATATGCTATAATCCAATTTTTATTTCTAACCCAGACACCTTTCTCCCAAATTCCAACAACCTTCTTGCTATCTCCACTTGGATGTTCAATGGACACTCAGGCTTAGTGCAGTACATCAGCTGGACTACGCCTTCTCTACTCTACTCACCCATATCCTTGCCAGTTTTATTTCATCGAATCCTGATATTCCAATTATCCACCTTGAGCTTTTTTTTTTTTTTTTTTTTTTTAAATTTGTTTACTGATGTTCACTCTCCCAGGGGATTCTCCTTATTTTATTTTTTAAAACCTATTCTGAATATCTCTCAGCTCCTTCATTGCTATTCCCTTGGTCCAAGCCACCACCACTCTCACCTGAGTAACTACTTTGGGCTCATAATGGGTGTCCCTGTCCCCTACAGTCCAGTCCCAGAAAGACCCTCTAAAATTGTAAGTCACTGATCTGTCATTTCACTCAGATGAAAATCTAACTCCCTCCAGTGTCCAAGAAGGCCTTGTATGATCTTAGGCTTCTTGATGTTAGTCTTTGCTCAAACATTGCTTCAGTGAGAACTACCTGACTATTCTGTTTGAAATTTGGGCACCCTTTTTCCTACTTTTTTTTTTTTCTTTCATTGTTCTGCTAACAAACTATCTGATTTGCTTATTCTTGTGGGTATAGCCTGTCTCCTCCCAGTAGAATGTAACCTCATTTAAGGAAGACATATCTGCTTTGGATCCCAGGCTCATAGAATGGTGCCTGGCATTCAGTAGGGACCTAATAACTATTTGCTGAATAAACTATTCTATGAATAAAGATGTGGCTCATTGGTCATCCATAACTGACCCCTAGGCCTGTCTCTTTGGTAGTAGGCTGTGGGGTTTCCTCTTTGACTGTCAGAAATCTCAGAGCTCATCAATGGCCTCTTCCTTCCCAGGTTGGTGGCTGCTGGAGCACACTGACCTGGGCCTGGGGAGTAATTACCTATTCCTGATCTCCTTTCAAGTACTCTCACTCCTGCCATGGAGTTTAATTTTGCTCCTTGCTTTCTGTCTCCTGGAAAGCACCTCAGGCCTAGCATGACCACAAACTGAGGTCATTTATGGAGGGAGGGAGGCTAACTTCTAACTTCTTGGGGAGTTACACTCAGAGAATGGGGGAGAAAGGGGTTAGGATGTAGGGAAGAAAAAAGGAAAGACAGGCATGGCTGTGGGGTGAGGACTCTAAACCAGTGCCTGGTGTGGAACAGTTGGCGTGCTAGGAAGATGGGTCCTCATGTTATTTCTCCAGATATCTGCCTTCTATTTATCTATAACCCTTCTCCCCGCAGCCTCACATATCCTGTGGGAGGAGCTGTATGGGCAGAGTTCCAATTACTCACATGTGTCAACAGTTCCAGAGAAGGCTCCTTTTAAGTGAGGAGTTGAGCATAGTGCAGGAGGAAAGATCCAAAGCAGCAGGGGTGGATGCCAGCACCAAAGGGCATGAATTTCCTTATATAAAATTGTTCCCTGAACCTGAAGCTCCGTTTCTCCACTCTGCGTTCTAGAGCTAACAGAGCTTCCCAGCACGAGCTGGAGAAGGACCTGAGTGATAAACAGACAGCTCACCGGATCGATGAGAAATGCCACCATCTGAGAAACACTTCGGACGGCATCAGCTACTTCCGTGGGGTGGAGAGGGTCGATGCCACGTAAGTCGATCACACACTTCTGAGTCCAATGTCATTTAATTCATTCTCCCTCCTTTTGAAATGTTGCTGCTGCCAGGTTAAAATACGAAGCATGGGGAGACGCGGACAATCAAAGATACCTGCTGCTTTGTACAGGTCTCCAGTGCGCGACCATATCCATTCCCACAAGCAGTCTACAGTTTTTGGTATAGGAATGTTTATCTTTCTTTCTATGATAATAGCCCCTGAGAAAACCTAGACGACACAGAGAAGCATGCAGAAAACAAAAGTGTTGCAAGTATATTGGATGCCGTGGACTTGAGTGGCACCAACTGAAAAACAGATGAACATTTTTATGACTGCTCTTTGTTAAACTTAACTCCAGCAACACTTTCTTCGCTCCGGCAGCATTCTAGGGTTCATGGTCTTTGCCAGTCACTCTCTTTAAAAAGAAAAAATCACCTTGATGGAAGTGGCATTCACTTATAATAAAAACATTCCATGTAAGTAGACATTTTGATGAGTTTTAACACATTTCTTTGCCTATGTAATCATGACCACAGTTGAGATACAGAATTTTTTCATCACCCCCGAAAGTTCCCTGCATCTTTCCCATGTGCACGTCCCCCCTGGCCCTTTTCAACTCCCAAACGGTTCTGTCCTGTGGGGCTGATCACCTCTAAAGCAACCCCCTCTCCTGTTCTCCTGAAATAGGGACAACACCAGTGACCAACTTTGATGTGAGATTCGTCAAGTGTGAATCAGATTCAGACCCTTTGTTTTGATCCTACCAAAATGCCCCTGACATGGCTAGAGGTGAGCAGGAAGGAAACATCTTCCTCTTCTCTTTAGGGGAAGTGAACTGGGATCACATCACACGCTCTGACTACTTGTTCCTCTCTTGATATTGGGTCTCCTCTATCTCCAGCATGAATTACCACAGAATGTCAGGGTAGAGCACATACAGGAGTTGTTTTGGGGTCACCAAGGCCTGAGCTCAAACCTCTAGTCAACAGTAAGTTGCCTTTAATAGTCTATTACATCAATAAGCAAAGAAAATACCACCCATAAACCTGCTACCTAGAGACACCCAAATGTTTTACCCAAACAATTTACTGTCAGTTCTTCCATGGAGATACAGACTTATATTGCTAAGTAATGGTATATCACACTTATGATTTGAATAGTTTGATTTTTCACTTTATGATATATCAAAAATACTCTGAGCATATTTACTAAATAGGAGTTTGCCTGTTATACAGCTTACTTTTTTAAGTGTACCATTACTAAGCTTTTTCTTTACTGTGGGACATTTAGGTGGCTTCCATTTTTCCAGAGATTGGCACAGATATTGCTGAAAATGAAGATGTACATCTTTGGCTGCATTGTTTCTTTAAGAGAACTTTCTAGTGCACTGTCTTTGGCAGCATGGACACTAACAGTGGGATGATACAGGAAGATTGGCCCCTGTGTAAGGGTGATGTCCATTTGTGAAGAGATCCAGATTTTGAGTCCTGGGAATGTGTTTCATAGCTTCGTGGCTGTAGTTACCAATGCTGTATTGTGTGTTTGAAAGTTGCTAAGAGAGTAGGTCTTAAAGCTCTCTTCATAAGAAGTAAAAAATGTGACTATGGGTGGCGATGGATGTTAATCAGACTTACTGCGATCATTTCACAATACATGCAAATGTGGAATCATTATGTTATACTCATAGAATGAATATTATGTTTATGTGCCAATTATATGCCCATAAGATTAATTTTCAGAGATGGATTTCTGGGCTCTACATATTGGAAAAAGAAATCTCTTGGTGTATGTGGCCTTTTTGCCCTTCAGTATGATGATGCCAATTCAACATTCCTACCTGCAGGATATGAAAGAATCTTTTTCCAAATAACCTCACCAGCAAATGGTCATCCTCTTGACTCTCTGCTCTTGTGGTAAAGGGTTATTAGTATGTTTTTGGTTTCATTAGTACTTCTTTAATTGCTCCTGAGGTTGAGTACTTTTTCATATGCTTATTAAGTTGAAATGAGTCATTTGCAATGAGCCTAAATAACCACTCCTGTCGTCATTAATCCTCTCAGCCCCTTCCCACAATTAGCAGATGACTGAGCTTTGTTTTGCATTTGTAGTAAAATAAAGGGGTAGTTAAGAAAAGTTTAAAATAGGCTTTGCTCTGATGCTTTTTTTATGTGACAATATCAGGTTTAGTGGCTTGAGTTTTCTTTCAAGGGATAAGTGGTAGCCTACAGATCGATTCATCTTTGTCACCATTGTCTGGTTCCTATTTCCTTATTCAGGGTCTCGGTTCCTGAGTCCTGGGCCAGATTTACAGATGACAACATTCTTCGTTCCCAGAGTGAGCGAGCAGCATCTGCCAAGCTAAGAGACGACATTCAAAACCTCTTGGTTGTTACTGCCAATGAGATGTGGAATCAATTCAACAAAGTGAACTTGGCTTTTACCAATCGCATTGCTGAGACTGGAGATGCTAAAAATAAGATTCAGATTCATCTAGCAAAGGTACATGAATCACTGGTGGTATCCCTTAGCTGGCCTGGACAGAGCAGGGTTCCAGGTACCACAAATCTCTGACCACTCCCACAGAGAAGCTGTAAGGCACACGACCTTCTGGCTCTACAGGTTGAGAAAAATTAAAAACAGTCCATAGCACATCATTTATTTTAGCCAGTAGCCCAGGTGTCAAGATGAAATTAGAATGCACTGGTTTTTGGAACACAAAGAATTTACTATGTAATTAAAGCTTCCTAGTATGTAATAAAAACAAATATATTATTATTAAAAGAAACAGATATTATTAAAGTTTGATGAAGCACTGTATGTAATTAGGAAGTGAATTTATTATTAGAATGTGATGGGAATGTTTCCTATTAAATTCTTTCAGATTCTTTTTCTGGACTATAAAACCAAATACAGGACACTATTAGGTAGTTCAAAATTTTTCTGATATGGAACTTCAAGTGTTCTAAGTATAAGAGTTTCACAGTGACAATAAAATGAAGGATTCAAGCATAATTTGTATGTTCAAGATAAAGAGTTCTTCCTTTATGTCAGTCTTATGGCTCTTATTTCTACAGATGATGCTGCATAGCCTTTTCTTTTTTAAGAACCTTACACCGTTGGGCATGTCACTCTAAGGTGATATTATCCAATTGGGGGCCCCTGATTTTCCAGCTAAAGCAACTTACCTTTCCTTCTCAGGGTGTCTTCTCTGGGTAACAAGTTTATTGACACAGACAGTATGCTACACACAGTTATGGGAAGAGAGAAGTATAAAATGTAGTTTTTGTTCCCAGGAAGCTTGTATTTGTGGGGAAGAGATATATGCATATGAAAAGCTCATCAACAGCTGATTTGAAGTTGTGGTTGCCAAATAATGAATACAGGAAGTGTTCTGAGGGTTTGGAAGATGTGGACGCTCCAGGTGAGGCAACATCTTAAACCAAGCCTGGGAAGGTAGCCAGAGACTGAATTCAGGTCTGTAAAGAGAGAAGTTTGCCTGGACAAAATCCTTCACTGGAAGACAAAAAAGAGTAGTTAGAAAGGACCTTGTGTATGTTGGGAGAGAAATTTGGGGATTGGAGCCAGCAAGAAGACTTTGATAGGAAAGTATCTGTTGGGCAGTAAGAAGTCATTCTAAAGGTCTTTTCAAAGGTTGACATGATGGAATTCTTTTGTTCACATTTCTATTTATTACTGTATTAGTCTGCTTCCACTGCTATCCTAAGGCAGATTGGGTGACTTAAATAACAGTTATTAATTTTTTTCCACAGTTCTGGAGGTTAGAAATCCAGATCAAGTTCTCCACAGGCTTAGTTTTTTTCTGACGCCTCTCCCCTTGGCTCATTGATGGCTTTCATCTCCTGTTTCCTCACATGGTCTTCCCTATGTATGTGTCTGTGTCCTAATCTCCTCTTCTCATAAAGACGCCAGTCATACTGGATTTGGATCTACCCATATGACCTAATTTAACCTGAATGTTTCTTTAAAGGCTCTGTCCCCAAGTACAGTCACATTCTAAGGTACTGGTGGTCAGGACTTCAACATATCAATTTGCGTGTGTGTGTGTGGGGGGGGGGAGAAAGGGTGGGCAGGGGATAGGATAGAACTAATCCTCCAACAGCTACATTCAAGGTAACATGGTAGGCACTTTAGGGCATGCACACATGAAGGACACAGTAACCTTATATCACAGTGACCATCTTATATCTGAGGGTGGGACTAGAGATGTACATGGGAAATAATATTTCATAAAAGGTACAGGAAGAACACTTTGGAGTACAGAGCAAATGCTATGTCTGCTTAGTAGAAGGAACAGTTGTTCCCAAAGGCAAGAGATAGGAATGACTTTATGGATCAGAGAACTCTGAGGGTGGCCTTGGTGATAGAAATAGTGTAATGATTTTCACAGGCTTGTTTAAAACTTGCAGATGAAGTGAAAGTTTAAGTGGCTGACTGCAGAATTTCTGACATGCACAGATGTGGGATCTGTGTGATTACATGAACTCTCTTTAAGAGAGACAGGAAGTTATAGAAGTAATCATGATCTGAGGATAAAACTTGCTGCAAGAGATGAGGAATAGTTAGACAGGGCACAGAAACCATTCCTTGAGGTTGGCTGAAAAACTAAGCAAGTTGAAGTTTTCAAGAAGAGGGAGATAACAGAGGGACCTCATCGTTGGCTTTGAGAGTACAGTTTTATGGAAGCAAAAGGCTTCCAGAAGACAGGTTATCTTGAGATTAAGTGGGCAGGAGTGTAGGGAGTGAGCACAGACTATTGTTGGATACATTTGGCAGTGAAACTGAGAAGAGGGTGGAGCGTACCTATCAGGAAGTACCCAGTTGAGATTGGATGGGGGAGAGGTGGTAAAGATATGAGGTTTTAAAATAATTTGGGTGATGCTATGGCCTGTTTCCAGGCCACAGGAAAGGGACTGAGGAAGAAGAGATTAGTGGGGAAGAGGTAGAGACATGGGCGTAGAGAGGTCAAGTCCTAGGACAAGGAAAGGACTTCATAGCATAGGAGAAGGATTGATTTCATAGAGGAGGGACCAGTGAGGGTTTGGATTTATGCAATCTGGGGGCTTTAAGAAAATAGCATAAAAAATCAGGACTACAGAATTACCAGTGCCCCTCCCTTACAAGTCATACACCCTGCAGGTGAACTTGATTTGCTTCAAGATAAATCTCCCACCAGCTGGAGATGAGTAAGAAGAGAGAACAGGAAGATGAAGATATTGATGTGAGGAGGGAAGTTAGGGTCCCTCAAACTCCATGGCCTCACTTTTCTCAGGGTTATGTGTACGTGTGCTGAAAATAACAATTTAATAATCGGTGATCTGGGGCAGGGAGTGGGGACAAAAGTTCTGATTGGACCATGATGTCATGATGCTGGTTGGTTTGGCCCCTTGCTAAGAGTTGAGGCAGTCAGCAGCAAAGTCCAGGCCTGTGCCCCTGCAGATTCCCTGGGGTTGGGACTGGGAAGGGACAAGACTCTGTGAATTGGCCTCCCAATCCCCTGGGGAGAGGGAGGTGCTCAGTACTCAGTGGACAGGTAAGAGGCAGGATGAGCATAACACCAAAGCCTCAGGTCTTTGCTGCACTTCCTACAGACCCTGCGGGAGATTTTCCAGACTGAAATGACCATCGAATCCATCAAGAAGGCCATCAAAGAGAAGTCTGCCTTTCTGAAGGTGGCTCAGACCAGACTGGACGAGCGCACGAGGAGACCGAACATAGAGTTGTGCCGGGACATGGCCCAGTTGCGGTGAGAGGGGAGGGCACGGGGGGGCCCCCGCGCTCAGGGCTCAGCCGTCCTGCACACTCCTTACAAAGACACCTTGTGCCAACACACCAGTCATCTGGAGGGCCTGGTAACCCTTCTTTAAAAACATCAGTAGTGGGAATTAGTGTTGAATGGGCATGCAGTTTAAGGTTGGGATGATAGAATGTTCTTGAGATGGAGCGTGGTGGTTGCACAGCATGGAGGTGTATTTAATACCACTGAACTGTACACTTAAAAATAGCTGAGATGGTCCATTTTGTGTCATTTATGTTTTGTCATGCTCTATTTAAAAAAAAAAATGACACCAACCTTACACACAGAAAAGTCTTACTGAACATTAAGACTCATTCCGTGGGGCCCAAGTGCCATCTGGGTTCCTTAGCACTTCCCTGGAGTCTCTGGAGTTTCTAGAACAGCCTCATAAGTGACAGAGTTCACTGGATTTCCTTTTATTTCTCACTGCTGGGGACTCATCAGAAAAGGAACTTGTGTTACCAGCTTCCCTGACCCTATCTCTTTTTATCTCTCTGCTTTCATTGGTAGATTTGCTTTCCTGGGCGTCTTTTGGCAGTTAATATCTGCTCTTCTCATTAAAATCATCCTCCGGATCCTGAAAACCCCTGATGGTCTCATTTAAGTTAATTTCAGATTGCTCTGTTCTCAGTAGAAATTGAAAACACCTGGTTTTCATCAAGCACATATCCCACATATACATGGCAGGAGGAATCTAATACTGCTGTTTATATACTAAACATTACATGCATTTAATTAGAATTATTATTTCATTTTTGAAGGTTCCTTTTAAGATGGACTTGTAAGGAATTGGCTAAGATCCCTTTATCCCATACACACAGGCTGGCTTCCCTTCTAATTTTCCACATTCTGCTCGTCTGTCTGCCTTTTCTTTCTGGATTCCATCATTGCTATTCTTAGGTCAAGAAATGCTCCATGCAGAGGCAAATCAAACTTATAGCAACGTGAAGGGATAAAGAAGTAGCACTTGAACTTCAGAATCCTGCCTGGTGTGGCAGGAAGATGCCTCTAGTGTGGCCTCTACCTGTTCCCATGAAAGAATTCCCTCTTCTCCATGAAGGATTTGTCCCTGGGGTGAGTTGACTTTGAGCTCTACCAAAGATACAAGTGTGGATTTCATGGAGGGGAAGAAAAGGGTGATCTTTGTAAAGTCAACTGTGATGAAGATAATATTAGAGGGATGGTGATTGCAATATGATGATGATGATACTTCCACTTATTGTTCTTACTATGCAGGACACTCTCTTGAGCTCTTTACCTCATTCATTATTGTCATTTTACACATAAGGAAACGGAATTAGGAGCAAGTTGAGTGACTTGACCCTAGTTTAAATCCCTGGCTAGCTCCCTACAGAGCTCAATTCGACTAAATCAATACTTTCTATTCCCCTATCTTTCACAATATGATGCTTTTACCATCCTCCTTTCATCCACCTCTGACCTCCTCAAGGCCCACATGGGATGAGTAGGCCCATCAGGTACTGTATTCTGGTCTCTCTCACATGGAGGGTGAAACTACAGGCCACAAGGAATTGTCACAGAAGAACGCGCTACATGCATAGCTTGCATGTTGTGTGACTTTGTTGCTAAGAAGTGTGCTTTAAATATATGTAAATGGCCTTCATCTCTTGCGTTAGCTGCAATTTTCCTCCAGGATTATATAGCCTTGTAGTTCTTCTAGGCTATATGTTTCTCAAAGTGAGTTCCATAGACTCCCTACTCATACATGACCCATTCCTTAGGAAAAGCTGCCTTCCTCTGCAGAGGCTGGACAGGCCTGGGGACAATCAGTCTGAAGTGTTTTATTTATTTCCAGAAGAGCCTTGTAGTGAGAGCACAACCATTTGGTCAGTTTGGATGAGAGCGTGAGTTGTGGCTTCATGCAAATATTAATAGTTTCACTTGGAAGAACAAAGGAGAAGCACTTGAACTCCAAAATCCTGCCTGGTGTAGTGGGGAGCTGAAGTTTCATTTGCAGGACACTTTTGCCGAGTCATCCGGTAGAGATGGAGAAAAGAAATTGTGCAGACTGCCATTCCACACACACACACACACACACACACACACACACACACACACACACACACACACACACACACACAGGGTTGCTTTTTAAAAGTTTTAAAATCGTGATCTGATTTGGCTGTAGAGTTATCAGACAATGAGGCATTCACAGCTGCTTCTAGAAGCTGAATGAGTTTTACTCTTTTCCTCTCTTGACAACTAAACAGAACTTGCTTTTCCTGTACTTCCTGTCAACTCCATCATATGTCTATTTCCTCTGCTCCTTTATTGACTTTTGGACAGAACTACTTTTGTTTCTGTAAAGATTGCTTTTTAAAATATTGTTGCCAAAATGGAGTAACGGAAGCAGAATTTAGGATTATTATTAGGGGAGGTGGTTATTTTCCTTATTTAACTGATCATTCTGAAAGCAGCCCTTTAGCTGTCTCAGAAAAAATAAGGACACTAAACTCAGAGGAGAGAAGGTTGAGAAAAGTTGTTGTTTTCAAGAGTTGTATTTTCATCACAAAGCTGCTAACCAGGTTCTTTCAAAAGTTATTCTAAACATTCTTGGCATCTCTGGGGGGCAGGCCAGACCACAGCTTTACTTAAATAAATGATCTTAATACCTTTTTTTGAAACGGCAGTAGCTGTATTTGTATTTGAATGCAAAATGTTTTCAGTTCTGTAATTCCTCCCAAATGGGTGGCTTCAGCAGAAGAGCTTTCTGCCATCTGCCAAGAGCAAGGAAACCCAGAGTGAAATGTGACCTTGAGAGATGATGGTATGTGTGTTTCTAAGGGCGAAAGTTAAGGACGATGCAGTACTGTCTCACTGCGTTCATGCAGCACCAAGGAAACAGGGGCATTCATTGTCTGCCTTCTGTATATCTTCAACCCTTTTTAAAAAAAAATGCATATTTTAATGCATATGTTTTTCAAAGTTTTCTCAAAGATACATTTTCCGTTAGATTGGTATTTGACTTTGAGTAGCAAAGACTCAGACCTCCCCCTGCTCTGTTCTCTACCTTTGAGTTCAGGAGGCCCTTCTGAAGCCAGAGGCAGAGGGACAGGGAGAGGAGGGAGACAGGAGGCAGGCCTGGTGTGATGATAAACATCCCACTGTCATAAATCTCACTACAGACCATGTGCAGCGGCCTCCCTGCAGCTCTGTTTCTTTGCAGTGATATTTTATATGCTGGGATTCAAGAAAAAAAAAGGAGACTTTCTTTTGAATCCAACTTGATCTAAACAACAAAGTATGCTTTTAGATCATTCTCAGATTTTGTGTTTACCAACCTGAGACCAAAAGAAACGTGGACAGTTACATTTCAATTCCCTTCTACTCCTATTGAAAAATAAAGCAGTTACAGGTTTTGCAATGAAAGGAGATGCAGAGTGGAGGGTGTGGGTGTGTTTTCACTGCTTGTTGTTACTTCTGTGAGTCTTTCTAGGCGCCAGCCGGGTGCTGAGCCCTCCACCGTCAGGCTGGCGACAGGTGCCTGAAATCTTCAGGCTCCAGGCCTATTTATCACCGGGGGTCTGCTCCGTGTTCTTGGGTGTCCCAGTGGGCATGGTCCTCTGGGCAGCTCCCTATTTCTCACTGAGACCCCTTCAACTAAGACAGGGAAGTTGGTCTTCACCCTGTGAGCTTTTTTTGCCTGTTAGCTGCTGGGAGTGTGCTGGATACAGCCAGGAGCAAGGCCTGTCAGGAGACGGTGCCCTTGTGGAGTGATGGTTTGCAGGGCACACGGAAACAGGCACCCCGAGGACTGCAAAGTGTCAGTGCTCTTTGAACACTGACATTGAGCAACTACCAAGTCCCAGGGCTAAGGGAAGGACTGCTAGATAAAATGTCTATTCACCTGGGCTTTGAGGATGGCATACACTAGCTGGATGAAGAGTAGGATTAAGAACATTCTGGGCTAAGGAGGCAGGAAAGGTGAGGGCTCTGAGGTCAGAGACAGAGCGAGGAAATGCCCCAGTGAAAGGAGATGAAATGGTGCAGCGGCACATGGTGGGGCTCTTTGGGAGACTGGATTAAAAGGATTTTGGGAGTTTGAAGAAGAGGGCAATCAAGATGATCAGAGAATTTCTGGTTTCAGCAACTGCAAGAGGGGCACTCGGGTAGCTTGGGGTGACACATCTGCTACCTATCCTATCTCAGCCTGGGTCCCTATCAACTAGAATATCCACTAGGAGGGCATGGCCAGGCAATGGGCATGACAGACCAGACCTAGGGCCCCAGGGGCCCCCGTTTGACTACTGTAGCCTTGCATGGAGATGTGATGTGTGAAGGCATTTCAGATAGTCTCTTCAAGGATCAAAGAGAGTTAAAGTCCCTCAAATTGTGTTTCCTTTTTGAAAACACTTATTGTGTTCTTCCTGGCTTTGAGAGTCCAGTGTGTTCATGAAAGAGACATCAGAAAATGAAATAAAATATAAAAACCATCCTAATTCTTTGTGACATCCATCAAGGGATAGCATATGTTAGCATTTTGTCATATTGGTCACAATTCTGGTATCAGAGCTGTGATTATGCTGCAGATAATTTTATTTTTCTGACTTTTTAGGCCAACATTATATTGTGAGAGTTCCCTCCCCCTGCCTCAGGGACAAAATTCTTTCCACAAAAGTATTGCTTGCATAATACTCCATCTGTGCCGGGCTCAAATCCTAGGATCAGGGTGAGGAGGGGGGTGCCGCAGGAGACTGAGAAACTCAAGAAAGAGTGAGAGGATAGAAAAGGTGGGGACCAGGGGACCAACAATCTCTCTGTTGGACTGAGGGCCCTGACCATTATGGTTTCCGGATTTATTTCTTTGTTGGGTTCACACACAGCACTGCTTCAAGCAGGTTATGCAAGCAAGTTTATAGTTACATTGGATGCTCACACAGCCTTTGCTCTCTAACAAAATAACTGTCTCTGTCTTATTCTGGCGGCTGAACAGTCACAGACACACTGTCCCAGTGTTTTCACACGGTGACCCAGGGCTGGTGCTTGGGGCCTGGTGTCCTTGATGTTTTGCCAGCTCCCAATTCGTCCTTGCTCTACTCTCTGCCCCAACACATCTGGTTGTAACTATGGTTCATTATCATTTGGCATTACTATTTCCTGTTCTCTCTCAGTGCTACTGCATGCAAGATAATACTATGAGGAAATTATTCCTTTATTCGACTATAGCAAACGTTTGCTTTGCTTAATTTTTTTTCCTAACATATTTTGTGTTTAATTTCACTAGTAAGATAGGAATGAATTCTGACTTTAAATTCAAATGATACAGCTCTCTATGGAGTATAAAATGAAATCTCCATTTCTGTCATGTCTTCACTCCCTGACCAACCCCCAAACTAAGCAATAGCTGAGGATTAGTGGATTTCCTTGAAAACATTTACAGTTCATTCCTCAGTACAGGAGAGCGAGAATAGTTTTCAACAGAAAAATTATTTCTCTGGTGCCATCTTAATATTCGGTGAGAGCCCACTTTGTGCTTGGCATTAACCTGGCCTCCATGGCAGAGTTGCCACATTTTGCAAATTAAAACAAAAGAGAGCTAATTCAATTTGAGTTTCAGATAAACAATGAACACATTCTAACATATGCATACCCCCCCATATTGCAAGGAATATATATATATATATCAATAATATTTATGCTAAGTAAAAGTACCTATAATAGAATGCTAGAAAGGAAGGCAGTGCTGACGCACACTACCACTTGGACTAATAGTGCTTGATTCCATTTATATCGGGTACCTAGAGCCATCAGGTTCGTTCACAGAGACAAAAGGTAGCGTGGTGGTTGCCAGGGACTGGAGGATGGGAAGTCAATGTTTGGGAGTTAGTGTTTAATGGAGCCAGGGTTTCAGGTTTGCAAGATGAAAAGAGTTCATTAGATGGGTGTTGATGATGGTTACACTACAGTGTGAATGCACATAATACCATTGAACTATACACTCAAAAATGGTCACAGTGGTAAATTTCATTATGTTTATTTACCACAAGTTAAATATTTATGTATGTTTTAAAATATATACACACACACACACACACATATATATATACACTAAACATATAGCATATATATACATGTAATATATGTAGTAAAATTTACACATTTTTTTCTGAAATTCATTTTTAACTGGGTGTCCCATGTATGAGATAGCAATCCTACATTGTGGGATTGCAGCTAGAAATAGGTTGGATCTTATCCAAAGGGATTGCGTATGATGTGGTCAGCTTCCAGGGTCTCTGCTTCTGTCCTTTTCTCACAGGAAACTCAGAGGGTGGGGGCAGGAAATGGGGCCCAGGTCTTGATTATGGCCACTCAGTCTCCTGATGTCCTTCTTTGCTTCCTGGATGGTGGTACTTGGCTTATAAACACACGTGGGCGTGTGCCCGTGGACTGGGCAGTGCATCAGTCCCTGGGGCTCAATTTTCTCGTCTATAAAACCAGGAAGCTGGGTTGATGACCTCTAACATTTATTTTTCAGTTGCAAAGTTCTGAGAAGTGATAATATTGCCTTGTTTTTAGTGGTTTTAACATGGTCTGAATATTTTTTACCTGATTATGGACTCCTTTTCAATCTCTAGGGACATTCATAGCTCTTTGTTCATTGTCACAGCTCTCTTTTTATTACTATATATTTTATTTGGTTTATCAGCACACCCATGATCTGCTGAAAAATGAGCCCCAAAGTGAAAAAAAAAATTTAAAATAATTGGTTAAACATGGATGAATTTAGGGTTGTTTTCAGCTGGCTCAGGGGTATCACATGGTACTTAAAAGTAGCTGATGGGTAGTTCCATGCAAAACTGTAAGGAGAATTCCATAAATTCTTTGTCTCTCTGTTTCTTCATATTAATAGTATCTACTTCATAGTGTTGTTATGAAGATTAAATTGATCATTTAAGCATGGAAAAGTATAAATGTAAGTGTATATATATATGTATATATATACTCTATAGTATATAAAGTTCATGTATCTATAAAGTATAATATATGTAAATGAGTTGCTATTATTAGTGTCTTTTTATAAACCTTTCCCTATTCTTTCTTTTGATTAAACATGTGGTCTTACCCCTTGAATATTATTGGCTCAAGGGGGTCTTATAATTCCTCTTAAGGGAAAGATTTTCTGAATATAAAAATCACAAAGAAAAAGAAAGATTTGGCTTAGTAAATACTGAAATCTTATATATAAAAACATCATAAACAAAATTAAATGGTAAAAATCAAATTAAAGAAAACATTTGCCATAAACTTAAGAGAAAAATATTCAAATTGCCTAATACTTAAAGGGTTCTTTATAAATAAATAAGATAAATCCTGTTACTCCAGTTGAAAAAGACAGAGAGACAATTCACAAAAGAAATGCCAAATGGTCAGTAGACATTTAGGAAAGTTTTACTAATAATTAAAGAAAGGAAAACGAACACACTGTGATTAAAGTAATTTGAGGAGATGCTACATTTTCCTGTGAAATAATATCCATTTTCTCTTTCTATCTTGAAAAATGTGTATTTTTTTTCATCATCACAACATATCTAGAACTGCAGCTTTCTTCATGATTTCACATAGCTGTCTTCACACATTCTCGTTTTCATGATCTGTAAGTTTTTGACAGTCGTAGATATGTTTATTCTGGGACTTTGAGGAATTGCTTTGGGACATTGCTGGTGAGGCATTATTACTTGAGAGTACTCCATTTACTACACGGATATATTGGTGGTTTGAGCTGAATTCTAGCTCCTGAATAAAGTTGGGTGTCCCCCTCTTCCTAACTATAAAAATAATTTTAATGATAAAATACTGGTAGAAAAGTCCAGCTAAGGTTTGTTTTTTCCCCCGTTTTTACTTAAAAAGATCAAGTATTTAAGTTTTCTCTTTTTAAATATAATATTTAGTCCGCATATATATGCATACATTAGTGTGTATACATGGGCATATATGTATATTCGTATACACATATGGGGGTGTAACGTGCATCTGTATGAAAATTTGCTGGTGTCCCCCAAGTATGCATAGTTTGCCTTTGGGATTATGGGTATAATTTTGGGACTGGCCTTGGTCTGATACTAGAATTGTATACAAGTATTGCTCTTTTGTAATTTTGCAAGATGAAGTACATCTGCCCTTGGGATGACCTGGACGCTGCAAGGACGGTCCCCATGCACCCCTGCAGCAACCACACCTCCAGCAGGAATTCACTAATTCCCTCCCTTCATTCAGGGAATTGCCACTGAGCTAGTGTGCCTCCTGGTAACTAACCCGATGCTTTCTCCCTCATGCAGCCTGGTTAATGAGGTGTATGAGGTGGACGACACCATCCAGAGGCTGCAGCAGCGTCTGAGGGAGGCAGAGGACACCCTACAGGCGCTGGTCCACACCAAAGCCACTCTGGAGCATGAACTGGCGGTCAAAGCCAATTCCCTGTACGTGGACCAGGAGAAGTGCATGAGCATGCGCAAGAGCTTTCCCAACACCCTGCGACTGGTGGGCTTCAGTTAAGGATACCCACCCACCCAGGAGGGGCTGGAGACTCCTCCCGGAAGGTAAACCAGCACTCTCTGCGTTTAAACTTGGCGCTGATATGTTCACTTATTAAAGGAATGTATTGATAGAAACATTCTCATCTTCTGTCTGGAACGCCTTTTGTTTGCATCCAACCCTTAATTTTCTAAAATGTACTCGGTTTCTGGGTTATGAGAAGGATGTAAAGAAATATAGTAAGCGAATAAAAAAAAGGTTTAAAAAGGTTATATGTGTTATTCTTATTATTCTCTGTGTAATACAAGTTGTTGGAAAGGAGAAATGTATTTTCTCTCAGGTAGTGGGCATAGTAAACATACAGATAGGGTAGATTTTGAACTTTGCCTCAAAAAAAGAAGGAAAAGGCTTCTGGGTATGTGGCATTTAGTAGTTTGGACACAAACAAAAGTGGAAAGTGTATTATATTCTATAAATGCTATGGTATCTCAGCGTTTTAAAAATACTTGATTACAAGTGAAAAATATTTGCATGATATATTTTGAAAAGTAAAGAAAACACACATAACTGAAAATCACTCAGTACAACACTTAGAAATAATCACTGAGGTTAGCCAATTTTATTGTTTATTCTTCTAATTATTCGCTATGACTATTTGGGTATATAATATTTATTTGCAGATATAAGTAGTATGTAATATTTTTATAGGTATGCATAATATTAATATTTATATTTGAATATATAGTATTTTTGGAACCACACTGCTGATTTGTAATCTCTTTTCCCCTATTCAAATACTGTGAGTTTCCATGTCATTAGCTACTTATTCACAACACCATTTTTCAACTTTCCCTTTCTATCTCAAAAATGATAAATATTGCTTGTGGAAATTTCAGACATGCAGAAGAAGAAAACAAAAGTCTTCCATATTTTTTAAGCGAACCAGATCTTGTATTTTTCATGTCAAAAATGGAATTATTCTGCATAAAGTAGCCCCAGCACTTACAGAGCACTTATGTGTTCTCAGTACCTCACCCACCTCAACTTTTTGTGCCTTTCCCACTTGATAATATATACTTCGCATGTCATTAAACATCTCACCACAACTTCACTATAATGGCTCTCCAATATTCCATTATATTGAGGTTCTAGATTTTTCCATAACCTATTTCTCATTATTGGAGATTTAGATTATGCCTTCCTCTTCTCTACCATAAACAACGTAGCTATGATTTAATTTTGTTAACTAAATGTTTGTAAATATCTTTTTCCTTAAAGTGAGGTCCTAGGTATGGAATTATTCGAGCAAAAGTTATGCACATTTTTAAAAAGACTTTCACATCGTGTTGTCAAATTGCTCTCCTGAAGGTTTCTGTACTCCCATCAGTGGAGTATGGGAGGCTTTGTCTTTTGCGTCTTTGATGACCTTTCATTATTATTATTTTTAACATTTGATAGTGCAATTTTTTTCTTTTACCCCTTATCCTTGGTAACCAGTGAAGCATAGCATTGGTCACTGGACCCCTTTATTTCTTCTATGAATTGTTTATCCTTATTATGTGCCTGTTTTCCCTCTGAATATTTAACTTTTTTTCATTTATTTTCAACATACCCTCTATATCAAGCATGACATTTTTGTCATGTGTACCAAGCATCCAGTCTTTACAGGGCCCTTACCTTTGCATTTTTTTTTTATGGTTTGTAATATACAGAGGTTGAACTGTACATGTTTCCTTTATGATTTATGCCCTTGGATTTATACTAGGAAAGCTCTTCCTCCCTCAGAATTACCTATAATTTTTTTGAATTTCTTTTATTTCTTAAATTAAATTTAGCCATCTGGAATTCTAGCTTTGAGTCTTATGATCTAGATACTCTGAAATGGGAAGATGAGATTGCTAGAGGGAAATGCATTTTCTTTTTCTCTCTGCATGCTTAGCTCAGATCTATTAGCATCCCTCTTTGTATCCCTGTGTTCTTGCTCTGCCCTAATCACCACTATCCATTAATGTCAAATCCCATCCATTTCTGTCCTTTTTCCCTCTCTCCCTACCTGTCTTTTAAAACTTTTTCAGATCTTGTTTAGTAAATTTCACAAAACATCTCAAAATGCCAGTAGAGTTGACATACACATGATAAGCTTGTACTAAGGTTATTTTTGTGGTCTCAGTATATCATTTTAGAAATCAAATTGTAGGTTTTGCTGTTCTTCTTTGCTTCTAATGGAAATGATATATAAGTGCCACTAAAACACTTAGCAATTAGAGCAATGTTGATAGTATCATTTTTAGACAATAGTAAGAATAAGCAAAAGTTTCACATGTCTTTTATATGTGATATGTTTCGGGAAATATCTTGCCAACTTTTTCCATGAGTTATAATTTTGTTATCTTTTTGAGGAATATGTACTTGCGGAGTCCTTTTACTTAAACATATGTTCCCGGCATTACAAGAATGTGATGGGAAGAAACTGTAGTTTAGACACAGAAAACGGCTAGTTTTCTTGTTATTTTGGTGAACTGTGGGAAAGGCTAAATTCCACAAATAAACATTTGGTTTTTAGTCTAAAATGTTGCAGCTACTTTGCGAGGGCAAATAGTCTAATGCTGAAATGCATGAGCAGGCCAGACTCACCAAGTGTGAATCTGATTTAAGAAACACAGAACTTCAAATACCAGTACATGCTCTGGCTTTGTGTATTCAGAAGCAAACTATTTTAATATGATGTGGCATTAAGAAGGACTGCAGCAAACTCAAGGGCTTCCACCTCCCAAGTATCATTCAGATTTAGAAATGTGTGTAACTGTCCCTAAATAGCCAAGTCACCTATAATTTTAGTAATTTCCGTCTCTAGAGAGTGTTGTCATAAACACCTCACTTGGCACTTTTGAGTCCTGAATTCATGCTGTAAATAGCTGAGGTGGGGTCTGGTTAGGTTATAATTTCTGCTTGGTGCTGAAAACAGGGATGGATTCCTTTCCTTTGTATTCAGGGCTGACCCATGGCTCAGAGGAGGAGGTGGAATGTTGTGCAGCCTCCTGTCCTGACTCTTCCCTGTCAGCCTTCATTCTTCTAGCCCTGGTCCTTAACCAATGCTGCTTTCACCACTCACATTATTGCCAAGATCAGCCTTCCTTGCAGAGCACTCTGATGGATTTTCTGAAGCCTATATTAGTACTTAAGTATTCATGGAGAAAGAGACAATACTGAATCTTAGCACCAGCAATGAAAAATCTACTTTCCCTGTGAGGACCAGCTCTAGACCCATAGCATTGCTTATTTGGAGTGTTGACAGTGATTCTGAGGTCATGTGTGAGTGCGGGCAGGTAAAAATGTGGATTTCTGATTGGATATAGTTATCTCCAGGGTGTCCAGGATGGAGAAGTGTAGCATAAATACTGTCATTTCTGCTCTTTGTGGAAACCTATGTATTTACTGAGAACAAAAATCTATATATGTATTGAGGGATATTCACTTATTTGCAAGAAACTGGTGGTTTTTACCTCCCAACCCAGTCCACTCGATGTATGTAACTAACATAAAGGCTCCTTAGGAGACATGAAGCCAGACAATCTGTGAGGCAAAGAAACCAGGGTCACCGACAGGACCCAAGAGCACCACATAAGCCACAGCACTTTAAAATCGTGCTGGCAACCAACTCTCCCAGCTTCCTAAGTAGATGCTATAGATGTTTCTCAGGGTCTTGAGGGAAAAGAACTGTGCCCTCAAGTATTCATGTCCTGGAGAAATACCCTCTGCCCCATGAATATGGGTTGACTGATTATTTGAACTCACAGAAAGCCAATACCAAGTCTTAGCCTTAAGAAGATCTGGCAGCTTCTGTTGTTCAGCTCTTGAAAGCTAGCTGCTATGTAAGAAGTCTGACTACTCTGACATCACCATGTTGTGAGGAGTTTACATGGAGAAGCTCATATGGAAGAGAACTGAGTCCTCAGCCAATCGCCACAGATGAGTCTTGGGCTAGGCTGACACCACTGCGCAGCCATGTAAGTGAGGACATTCAGAATATTTCAGTTCTCCCAGTACCTCAGAAGACACTGTCTGAAACAGAACTGTCTAATCAGTCTACAAAATCATAAGGAATGATAAATGATTGTCATAAACTACCAAGTTGTGGGATAATTTACTGTGCCAAAGAAAAGTCTACTGGTTTGTAAAAGAAAAGTCTACAAGTTTCTACTGGTTTGTACAACATCCAATACCCAGAGAAGAAGGGAATCTAATATTTGTTGAGTGCTTGTTATTCTGTTACCATCATCTAACGTGATAATATCATGAGAAAGTTATTTTCACCACGCTGCAGACAAAGAAACATGATTCAGAGAGGTTGTATAACCCCACAGTAGTTGAACAACTAACAGAATGTTATCAGAACTTGGTGGATTCAGCCTCCTTGTCTGAGCTCTCAAACACCTCTTTATACTGTTACTTGATCTCCAAGAGGATATGATCATGCAGCCATAACAAAAGATGTGTAAATGACTGCATTTATGAATTAAGAATTAAGTATAGAGGCATTTAAGAAATGTTTCATTTTGAAAACATTTGTATAAAATTAAATCATATGTGAGATCTCATTGCTGGCCCTTGAAAACATCTTAAGATTTATACACATAACGGTAATAATGATGGTCAACTTCTGCTGAGCAGAAGTTTATAAATATTTTATCACCAGCACAGCTGTTCTTTAAGGTGCATAAATAAAATATTTACATCTAAAACTGAGGAAATTGAGACTTAAAGAAATAAAATAATCCAGAGTTAAACCACAAGTATGTTTCAGAATCAGGAGTTGCATTAGATTTGCTTCGAAACTTTCATTGATGCATTACTATATTGCCTCTTTTTAAACTGCTTTGAGTGAATTAGACACTCTCAGAGGTTGTTGTTTTATAAAGAAAATTATTTAGAAACTAACATGTTATTTTTCCCAACAGATATCCATGGGGCTATGACATTTTTGACTATCCATCTCATCAACTCAAATTATTAATTGTACCATAGTATTAAGTCCTGGCTCTGAAATTCTTCAATTCTATCTTTAAATAGAATTTATAGTCAATATCTGATAATCTACTCTGATTTTCTAGACAAAAAAACAAACAAACAAACAAACCTTCAACTTGGTAGAAGATACTCAATTCTAGAAATCAAATGCTTCTCGCGCAACCTTTTCTTAGCATTGTGTTGGTAATACAAATTGACAGAGATAGATTGTGGGGTTGCCTTCCCATATCCTGTCGGGGTCTTTGGCAGCATACTTTTCCTACAGAGCATGCAGTCTCAAAGTGTGGTAAGTAATTATGTTTAGTTATCATCTGCACCAGCATTTTGTTGCTAGCTATAACAGGTTCTTTCCCATATGTATGCATTTTGGTTTGTCACCTGAGTTAGAATTATAGCTATAGAAATAGCTAACTTCCCGTGAAGAGAAAAGAGAATTTAAAATTAGGTCTCTCCCTTTCTTACTTTGGTTTGGATTATTTTCATCTCATCTTGTGGATTTTAGGACCCTTAGCTCGCAAAATATATCTTTGCTTATACATAAGAATGCATTCATAAAATGAGTACAAAGCATTGCAGAGTGGCAGTGTTAGGGACTATAGAAAGGGGTCTAGTGATGAAATAAGGAGACAGAAGTCTATGAAACACCTAAATCTTCAGACACAGAATTATCTAGTATTTCAAGAGGCATGCAAATTCTGTTGGTACTCATAATTAATGAGTGCCTTCATAGGGGATGAATATTTTGAGATGTGTTTATTATTCAACCGTCAAGAAGAGGAGGTTAATATTTATCTCCTAGGGAGTGGGAAAAGCTCAAAGGCTCAGGGATGAAACAGAAGGACCCACTGGTGGTGAAATAATGACCATTTAGATGAATCTTCTCTAGCTAGATTAGACAGAAAGGCATACAGGGTATTAAATGGTTTCTAGAGTCACTATAAGCTGACCAATCTTTCTCAGTAGCTCCGAAACCACACTGCCACCAAAGAAGATGATTTTATTAAGACCAGAAAAATTCCCATTGAGTGGACAATCTACTATTTGAGCTAGGAGAGCCAGAGCTATTTCCCTCGGGATAAGAAAGTCTTCCCTTAGCCCAGCAGTGTTGACTTCTATAGTTAATCAACAAATGTGACATCCAGTAATCTTTGAGATGTTCCTTGAGCAACTATTCTAAACATAATTTAATTGCTGAAATGCTACAGTCATACCACATGAGTAAGATATATATTTGTGCAATTTTCAGCTATGGACATTTTGGGTTATTTGTTACTGCAGCCTAGCCTAGCCTAGCCTGATAGATCAGCCACAGATAACGAATGAGCTAAATGGAGAATGGTCATTTTTCCACTATGAAATTCAGACTCCTTTCTCCTTTCTTTCCCCGAATGTAAGTAGTAGTGCTGACTAGGCAATTGGGCATATGCCCACTCCATCCCTTGAAATAGTAGGCTGATGCAAATTCTTTTGCACTTATTTAGGATTAGAAGCAGGATATGGCAAGGCCTTCCAAGAACAAGTAACAACCATTCTAGAGGTGTAGCTGTTTCCAAGTCTATTCTATAAAAGTGTCAACACTCTCAAAGTCTCTAGAGCTAGGATAGCAAATTCAAATGCCTATGGGGTCAGTTAGGAGACACAGGTAAAGATTATTTAAGTTTCCTGGTATAGCTCTGCTATAGGAAAAACAGCAGTTAAATCATGAAGACAAACAATAGTTAAAATTCTGCTTCTGTGTTGGGGAAACAACAGAGAATGTCGGGCGCTGGAGAGCAGGCCTGGAATACACTGCAGAAAGTGTGCTCTGGTAGGAGGAGGCACTCTTCTGCTCTGGCCAATTATTCTGTGCAGAAAGGTGGTCCTGTGTGGCCAGGGTTTCTGTTCCCTAGTGCTGCAGTGTCTACTAAGTATAAAAAGTATTTTGGGGGTGCCAAGGACTAAAATAACTCCAGTGGGTCAAAAACAGTTGAGCAATAAGAAGAGAGAATCACTTTGTTGACCTCTAAGCATGAAGAAGGAGGAAAATTCCCTGTGTTCACCTTCAGGGTGGTCCAGAGGTATTATCACTACTCTCGTGCACAATTCTGTCTCTGTACTCTATTTACAAGGCTCTTGATCAATGGAGATTCTTCAGTACTGGACACACAGATACATGTAGTAAATCCCACCAGGTATGCCACTCCAAGTTCTTTGGGTTTGGTGAGAGTGAGACTAAGTAATTTTCCCAAGTTCACACAGCTACCGAGAACCCAAGTCCAGATTGAAATCCAGATCCTTTACACCAGAACGTTATTTAGGGTAGCAGTGAGTATAGATGTTATAAAGTTTGTGTACTGACTCTGACAGTTTTGAGCACCAGGCTAAGAAATTTGGATTTGATACACTGGCAGCACGAAGTCAAAGCAGCTTTTAATGAACTTCTCAGTGGAAGCTACTGAGGGAATAGAAAGAATAAACTCATATGGTATTAGATTGAAAAGATTGGAAGTTTCAAGAGGAACCATGTGTCAAGATTTTGTAACTTGGGCTCCTTTCTCTCATATCCAAAAAGTGTCCAGGAGATGCTGGAACAATGGTGGTATTGGAACACTAAGGAGGAGCACTTTTTTTGGAGTCCATGGAAAGGTGAATAGTTCATTTTTAGATCAGGGGTATGTTAAATGATAGCTGACTGAGTTGTTAAAGGGCTCAGGTGGTACCTGATGAACATAGGCCACGTGAGCTAACCCACATGGACTAAACCACCCCTATGTTCTTTGGATTTGGGGGAAAGCAAAGTTAGTAACAGGCAACATCACCACTATTATTGGTAGATAAGTGTGTATGGAAAGAGCAAGAAGGCAAGGGAGGAGGCAGAGAAGTTGCCCACCAGAAAAGTCAAATGTGGTCCAGGGTGGGGCAGTGGTGAGAAAGGAGGAAGGTGAGTCCAGGCCATGTGGTAGCTGATGTAACATTGTATAAGAGGTCACAGGAGGCTGAAGATCAGAAATAGATTTGAAGGGCATGAAGGAAGTCACAGATAACTTTTAATAGTTCTCTTTGGGGAGTGCACTGCAGCCAGATAACAGACATTTAAGAGAAAGTGGAGTATGTTCTATGGGCAGCTGGGGCTGACCAGTGATGAAAGGCGGGACAGAAATGTAACAACCAGAAAAAGCACAAGGAAGTCAAAGTAAGTTTCTTCAAAACAGAAAAAAACATCTTGTTCACATTTGTAAGCATAGGGAAAGAAGCCAATGGAGAAAGTGAAAAACAAAATGGAAGAATCATGATGAATGCATTATCTTCTAGTTGTAGATAAATTATTTGATAACAATGCTATTGTTTTTGTAAGATAAGACTTGTCTCATTTTACTTTCAAATAAACATTTTAGCTACTCTTATTTATTATTTTAGAATTAGTATTTTTAAAACCAGTAATTAAAACTGTAAAAGGCATATAGATCAATGAAATGGAAACCCCCCTAAAAAAAAAAATATATATATATATATATATATATATATATATATATATATGGTTCTAATAAGATACATTTTTCGTAGTAATAGGGGAATGAATGGATAATTTTAATAATTGACTATTTGCAAAAACACAAGTTCACATTGTAATTTCATGTTATGCTAATATAAATTCCAGAGGATTACAGATTTTTAAAAACCATGGAAGTACAAAAGGAAATGTAGGTACATTTAACAGTAGTCCAAATCATCAGAAGCATAAAATTCTAACGATTATTGACCAATAAAACTAGAAGCAAAGTCTCAGTGGTTTTGTCAGAAAGTATCTGATGGAGAAGTTCCTGCCAACACCTTCATACTATGTGCTGAAAAGACATTTCAAATGGGTACCATGTGATTTTAATTTCCAATTTGAGTGTTATTTTCTGCATCATAGCATCATAATTAGTATGCATAATGTTGATATATATATATATATATATATCTTACTTATATTCCCAGAGCGAGTTTAAAAGTTGGTATATGAGTAGTTTAATCCAACCATCAAATAAAACAAACACAAGACCTATGAATAATCCTCTTGATGTTCTTCCATAGTAATACTCTGTTTCATTCAACTTGTGTTCATGGATTAAAGAATTCCTTCACTAGGTCTCATTCAGATAGGTCAATTTATGCTGCAGTAATAAATGACCCCATATCTCACCTGGCAAAGTTCGTGTCCCTCAAAGTTCAGCTGAAGTCTCTGCTGCCTGTCTTCCTCACTTTAGGAAGGATTCAGGCTGGTGGGATGACCACTTCTGAAACATCGTGGCAGCAGGGAAGAGAGCCAGCCGCACACTGGCTCTTAAAGTTGGTTTTCTGCTCTCCTTTCTCTGACTGAGAGAGCCCACATGGCCATGCCTAACCTCAGAGGCAGTGGAGAGATGTGGTGCTGTCATGCACACGGGCGGCAGAGAACTGGAAATAGGTGACGAACAGTGCTAATGCCTTCCAGATGCTTCTGCTGCTGCTGCTTCAGCACATGTATGTCAAAAACTATGAAACTGGTTTTCAGAAAGCTGTGGGAAGATAATTTAATTCAAATCCGCTGATGCTTTGACAAAAGCGTTGATACTGACTCTGAAGATCCAGATTCCTTCAATTAAAAAAATATATATTCAATTAAAACTGAAATGCAGTATTTTTTGCTTGTTCTAAAAATATCTCAATGGGTTTATTAAAAGGTCACTGCTAGAAAAGGATTCAAAATCTTCATACTCCTATATAACAACATTTCTAGCAGATAAACCATTACCGAGTAGAAGTAAATTCCTTGGTCCAGTGAAATCCAAATTTAAAAATTCCTTGTCAGAATTCCCAGTCAATCCCTAAGTTGGGGTTATGTGTAGGAAAAGCAAGGAAATCTACTTGCTTATCACTTATTCTAGCACATGCAGAATCATAGGCTATATTTGAACTTGACTGGAATCCGCCTTCCTATTTATATTTAAGGTATTTTGAGCTGTAATATTTATATTACTATTTTTATTACACTTATTAACAAGCCACTTTTGAGACATTGATTCCTTTCTGTGAACTAGGCATTTAACACAACAAAGTAGTGATGACGACAAAAATAACAAAAGAATTATTTGTAAAGAAAATAAAACTAAGTGCTTAAAATAAGGAGGTAGACCTTCTTGTACAGGATGGTTAAATTGAATCAATATATATTTAAAGTATATCTCCTATTCTACGACACTATAGGAAATGTTTTCCGCATTGAATGGGTAGATAAGAAAGGTAATTTGCCAGCAAATTATGTTTTGAGGTTTTTCCTGAGTACAGCATTTAGAATGGAGGAAGCTCATGTGCTCTGGAGTCTGTATTTAGGTAACTTGTAAAGACAATAAAAGTGGAACCCTCTATCTTTGGCGACAGATAATGTAAAAAACCTTACCTGTTTGATTCTCAGAAAATGGAGAACAATCTGAAAAGTTTAAAGATAATGATTCTAGAAAATCTGATTTTACCCCCTCCCATACTATTACATAATTTCTCTCTCTATACTCCCAGCTGGTTGAATGCTTTATGTTTTTATTATTCACTTCTGACTAATTACCATAACATGATCAGAGGTTTAGAGGACATTCTTTCTTTCTCTTGGTGGAGTATATACAAATTTCACTAAGCAACTAGTCTACTTGCTTTTCAGCATTCACTTTCAAGTCTCATTGGAAATGTAATAGAGCATCAAGATGTGGTTTGATGAATGAATGGTACTTAACACAGTACATAAGGGTTAATCTGCAGCTCACAACCTGGAAAAAAAAAACCTGAAAGAGTTATCAACATACATTAAATTAACTCAACCCACAGAGATGTCTTCTAAGCTGCAAGGACACAGAGAGGGGTGACTTTATCCAGATCTTGATGAGGAAATACAGGAAATAGAATTTAAAGGTGACAGATGAATAGGATGAATTGTGACAAAGTATAAAGGGAATGATGTGGATAAAGGCGAAGCGAGGGGGTATGTTTCCTAATTGGCTAGAACAAAGGGTCCAGGGAGGGGGTTTGTGGAGGACATGCCTGGGAAGCCTGTTGGTACCATATGGGGGAATGATTTGAACTTTGCTGATTATCCCATGAGGAGACATTCAGGACTAAGCTGTGCTTTGGGAAGATGCCTTTGGCTGCAGTGCATGAAGTCTATGAAATAAGGGAGGGTTGAGGGGCTGCTGAGTTAGTGGTGGGCTGGATAAGCTTTGGCAGAAAGTGAATTTGACTAAGAGGTGAACTGAAAGAAATACAGTTCTCATTAAAAAACAAATAAAGAGGAAACCTAAACTCTCAAAGCCTGCACAGGAAGGAGATTCTCTTTTAGGGGAGGGGAGGGCAGACTTGAAGCTGCAATTCTCTTCTCCCAAATTTGTCTTCCCTTTGGAGATCCCTCATTGATTCCAAGATCCTATCACACGGTTCTGTGTAGGGATGCGTTATGGACTGAACTGTGTCCCCCTCACATTCAGATGCTCAGGTCTTAACCCCAGTGCTTCAGAATCTTTGGAGATGGGGTTTAGAGACAAGGGTCTTAAAGAAACAACGAAGATACAATGAGGTCACTAGGGTGGGCCCTCATCTGACGGGTGTCCTTATAAGAGGAGGATGTTAGGACGCAGACACACATGGAGGGAAGAGCATGTGAGGACACAAGGAGAAGATGGCTGTCTACAACCCAAAGAGAGAGTCCTCAGAAACCAACTGCTGACACTTTGATCTTGGACTTCCAGCCTTTGGAACTGCAAGAAAATCAGTGTCTGTTGTTCAAGACACTGAGTCTATGGAACTTAGTTGTGGATGCCCTGGAAAACTAATGCAGGGAGTACAGAAAATGACCTTTGAGGTCTTCTAGTCAACTCAAAACATTAAAAATAGGCTTTTGTAAAGTTTGGGAAATGGCAGAAGGAAACCAAACTCACAAACTACAATAAAATTAGTTCATCAAACTGGTAAAAACATGGCTTGCTTTTTAAGACCCATCAAAGGATATGTCCAGGAATGAATGCCTTTGGGTCCTCCTGCTGCCTCTCCTATCCAGAGGGGGCACCCTAGACTAGATCTGAGGTCATTTTGTCCTGGAGCCATGTGTACACATGTGCTGAGAGCAGGGTGAGGACTCAGACCACAGTGGCCTGTGGCTGGAGCTTGTGGCCAAAGAGAGAAGCAGTAGAACCCAGAGTCACCACCTCTGGGCTTGTCCACAAACCAGTATGGACTTCCTGAGCATCTGTATGGCTCTGGTGTCCCAGACACCTGCTGGGGGCGTGGGGGGCTCGGCAACAAGCAGGTGGATGAAACGGTGTGTCCCGGCGGCCCTGGAGGCTGCCTATGAGTGCAGCAGAACAGGCAGCTGCCGTCCCCGCACGTACAAGACAGGAGCACTGCTTGCCTCTGACTTGACAGAAACAGTATAGGAACATTCTCTGGCAAGGCTAACCCCTCCAGAGTGATCCAGGAAAATAGTTTTGAACACAGGAATTGCCAGGTCTGGATAAACATAGTTCAGTCCCTCAGATGTTTTGAACATGACTGAATGTTCATACCACACAGTCTTTCATGAGAGGCCTTCAAATAGTTCAGATGAAATCCTGATCCTCTTCCAGGCAGCTGCTGGTCAAGAGTTCTGGAGACCAAACACTGTGAAGTATTTATCCTTTCGTCATGAAGTGAACCAGTGAGAAGTGAACATTTTCCATTCAACTAATAACTCTGCCTTAAGCTTATGCAGGAGGCTCCCTGCATTGTCTCTTCTTGCTAATGGACTGAAGAAGTTTCTTTATGTCTTGAACCCCATTCTCTTTATGTTTAAAGTGGGAAGAACAATAAAAACATGTCTCCATGTGTATGGCATGTGAGTTTTGAAATTAGCTTGATAAGCCAGAAGAGCTCAACTTTGTCATAAGGAAGCTCTCAACTTCGCTTCACACAATCAGCATTCTAGAAGCATCACAGGGGAGTGTGTGGGATGGTAATGACCTGATGGTATTCCCCAGAGGTGTTTCCTCACTCCCCAAGTATTTCTGAGACATCCTATGATTTTGCTCTGCTATATTCTCTCTCTTTTTTTTTTTTTTTTAAATCAGTCTTGAAGTCCAAGTGACTCTTTAGGACTTCAAGACACAGATGAATAGTAGGTTGGACATTTAAAATGGTTAAAGTAAAACAACTGAGTTGGAAAACAGCTCAGAGAGATGTTAAAAAGCCGAAGTGTGGTGCATGCGAGCAGGAGGTTACTGCTGCGGGGTTCCTGTATGGCACGGAGGTTTGGTGCTGTGTCTGTCTTTCTAACTACATTTTCATTCTTTTGGCAAATATTAAGAAAGTGCTAATTTTATGCCAGGGACTTTTCTTAGGCAGAGGAATCAGAAAACAGTAAGACAATTCTCCAACAGCTGCAGACTTATAACCTAGCAGGAATTCAGTAAGGAAATAAATGCAATAAAGTATAATTAGATCGTTTTGACAACTGGATTTGGTATTCGGTGTGTCAGTAGTCTGTGAGTGCACACACAGTTATGCGACAAGCAATGATTTTTCTTTTAAAGATTTTATATTTTTAAAACAGTTTCAGCGTCACAGTAACATTGAGGGTAAAGTACAGAGATTTCCTATATAAGCCCTGCTGCTCACAGGCACAGTCTTCCCCATTAGCCTCTTCTCCAACACAGTGGTCCATTTGTTACAACTGGTGAACTTACATTTCTACGTAATGTTTCTACATAATTATCACCCGGAGCCCACAGTTTACAGTCAGGTTCACTGGTGCTGGGCGGGTTACTCTATGATTCTACCCCCTGGGGCAGACCCTCATCCAGATGTACTTGCGCCTACCTTCAGGGCAGGGCAGTTACTCAAATCAGTGTTGCCAGCAAGACTGTGGCTCACAGATGGTTGTAGAGCAAGGTTTCCTAGTACAATGACTTTTTCTAGTCAATAACGGGTTATATTTTGAAAATTTATTTTTATTATTCACCATCCTTCCCAAATGAGGGTTCTGTTCTTTATAAACTTCTGTCATTTGATTTTCCATCAGTCTTACACTGGCGATTGAAGAAAAACCATTAGGTTCGATGTTCAAAGAAAAACTTCAGTAGTCAAGCTCATGCCTGGGATGAAGTTGATGGTTCTAGGCTGGGGACTGAGTGTCCTGGAGGCCCAGCTCAGTTTCCCTACTGCAATGTCACTCAAAGTGTGGTCCACATCCTTCCCAGTGCTAGTTCACAAACTGTTACAGGGCAGTTGCAAGATTAAGACAAAAGTCAAGGGTAAGAATTTAGAAATGTTTACAGCAATTTCATGTTGCATAGCATCCAAGTACATGATCAGTGAACACGTTGATTTTGCAGGTCTTATAGTTTCACATGATGAATTAGAAATAAAGATACAATGGATGAAAAACAAGAACAAACATGGTGATTTGCCACCACTCTTTTGAGCAGTCCTGCTCTAGGCTGCCCCTCAGAGCACCCCACAAACACACAGGACTCTTTAGGTAACCATAGACTTCACAGAACCACAAAACTCTCAGAAAATACTTGAGAGACTCCATAGAGTCAGGCAGTTCCTACAGAGCCCCAGGAATCTTCTCACTCTTTCTACTCTTGCCACTCAACTCACTTCCCTCAGAGAATAATCAGAGCCAGTTCTTTAAAGTCAGTTTTCCAGACCCCGGAACACTAAGACCATGTAAAGTCAATTTGCTACATGATCAGATCCAGATTCACAGAGTGGAAGAATAGACTGACCCTTTGGATGAAGGGGACAGAAAAGCTACATTGCAAAAAGTATGCATATAAGGATGGGAAGCTTTCATGACCTTTTTTTTTTTTTCATTCTAATAGAAAAGGAAGAGGCCAAGTGACATTGTTTGTTCCTGACACATAATAGATGTCCAATCAATAGCTATTGAATGACTACTGATATAAGAAGCTCTCCATTTCCTTCGCCTCACATAGTTGGGATAAAGATGTTCAAAATATACTTCTCCAGAGGCTAGTTCTGATGGCAGATGGCCTTGGATGACAAAAACACTTAATCACCTTCTCTTCTGTTAATCTCTCATCATGGAAGAAGTCAGCAAAATCCAGCGATGCTGCTTAGCTGCACGATGGGGAGACTCTGGGTCTGATAACTCAGAATGACTGTAACAGCGTGGGGTCTCAATAACCACAAGGCTCTGTTGCATCAATAGTCAGCAGATGTGGGGTGAGGTTTAAATGGGTATGTCAAAAAGGTTTCAAATGACTAAAGATATGTTTGGGCTAATTAAAAGTAATTGGATGTATAAAGATTTGAGTTAGATATCAATGACTTTTTGAACTAACAGGGCTCAGCCTGCAGTGAAGAAATAACCTAGGGACCAATATACAGAGGTCATCTTTGGATAAGTTGCATAATATTGTAAAAGGGCTCTAGGGTGTTCTTTCAAAGATCAGGATGAGGCCACCCTGTGAACTGAAAAACTGTGCTCCCACGCCCCAAATGGAGAATCACATATAGCAAGGGAAAGCCTGAGTAGTCAATGGAAATGATGGGGCACCGTCTGACCTCAGACCAAACTACCCAACTCCTTACTTTGAGTCACAGCAACAAATTTCACTGGTATCCTCTATGGATGTTTTCTCTTCCCTGCTTAAGGAAAGTTAACTGGATTGGAATCCTTAGCTAATGCCTCCTGCCATCAAATTTGTCTCTTCATTTACAGAAATGTCTATAGTTATTAAAGAAATGGCATTTCTTTCTGGTGTCTCCATTGAAAAGAGACTAGAATGACAGAACTGGAGTGGGGGCAGGGGGAGTATTTCTAAGTGTGAGTTTCATGAAACTTAAATGTGAGAAGGAACCAGGGAACGAATGTTCATGGTCTAATAAATTTAGAAAATGCCTTACAATCTACTCCCCTCCTAGGGGCCCACAAAGATATATGAAAAGATCCAGGATTCTATCAGGCACAAAAGCGGGTCAAATAGATCACCCCCTGGGGAGACTCTTGAAAACACCCTGCTGGGAAAGAAAATTTAGACTTATACCCAATCATTGCAATCATTGAGGAGCTGACAGGGTAGTGAGATTCAGGTACTAGTGATATTTTGCTTTCATTATGTTACATACCGTAATGGATGGATAAGGAGAGAGCAAGAGGGAGAGATTTTCCAAGAAATAAGACAAAGTAGTAGGCTATAGGCCATTGAAAGTCATGTAGGCTATTCCTTTCGGTCAGATGGATTATACTTTTCAGTGCTATTTGACTCCTCTGAACCACATCTGACCATGTATTGGTTGTAGATTGTAAGGGTTCAAGTCACATAACTAAGCCAATGAACTGCTGGCTCATTCAGGGTCCCTCAAGATCAGTAAAGGCCCTGTACACTTCTTCTTCTTTTTTTTTTTTTTGAGTCTATTGATATGTTTAAATAAGTACAAAATAAGGTTACCAGATTCACAGTCTACGTATAAACACTTACATTTTACCAAACAAATTGTAAGGTGTACAATTTAATTCAATACTGTCATACATTCTGTGTGCCTGGACAGGTGACTCCATTTGGAGAAAGCATGAAAGATGAAGCAAGGTCTGGTGCAGGGTTCCCAGACCCCTCCCCGGGTCAGGGGCAGTGACTATTTCTGCCACATAAACCAGAAAAAGTCACAAATTAATCATGATGGCGATATGAGGCTAATATAAGTGATTATTACTTAGGATTAACACTATGATCTGTTCAGATCCATGCAAATTTATTTCTCCTTTTTTATGTTAGAACTGGAAACAGTGTGTTGAATTCTGGTGCCATACCTTTTTCAAGACTCGCAATCTTTCAAGTTTTGCCTTCATTGTCACTGAACTTGGGATATGTCAAAGATTATACATTTGATGGGCTTTTGTGGTTAGGAAAGCCAGTTCTTAACTTCAGATGGTTCATTTACTCTTTGGCTTCACCATTTACCAGCTGTGTGTCCTGGGGCATAATATTAACCTCTTGGTGCCCTGGAGGTTGTAGCGGTCCAACCCTATAAGGTTTGTTACAGGTATTAAGTGAGAGGCTGAAACCAGTGAGAGCCCAATAAATTATAGTCTTTTGTAACTTTCTTCCCACTAGCCATGTGTTCTTGATTTTTACTCACTTCATTAAATAATCTTCCTTAACATTACTTTTAATACCTATGGAATATTTCAACTTATGACTCTACCAGAATTTATCCAATCATTCCCTTACTGTTGAGATTTAGGATGCTCACATTTTCCTTCATCATAAAAACCACTGCAATCAATGACTTTAGAGTCACATTTTTGCATATCTAGGACTATATTAAGATGCATTTATAGACTTTTAATCTCCAAGTCAAAAGTTTAAGGTGATCGCCACAGGAGGCCCAGGCTTTCTACTAAAATTCCCTGGATTAGATATTTCCTGATTTTTAACAATGAAGAATAAAAACACTTGAAGATATGCCCAGTTTTCCATTGAACCTCTCAAAAGGATTTGACCTTTGTCTGTGAACTTCTCTGGCTGTCACTGAGGTTTCACACTTGATAAGTGGACAGGGACACAGAGATGAAGAAAACATCTGCTCTCAAGTTCATTTTAAGTGCAACTGCTGCTCCTGCAGCTCAGACAGTGGTGCACACAGAGCAACATGTCAGGGGGACAGTGATGCATGGTGGGGATGGCTCTTCCAGGGTCCCTTCCAGGATGATTTGTGCAAGCCTCATCTTTCTTGCTGGAGATTAATGTGCCATTTTGGGGTGGGAGGTCTCACTTGCCTGAATCAAGCAGTGCCTTGGACTTCCTTATCTACATGCCTCAATAGAAAGAACCTCTGATATCAAGCCCAGGCTACCTGCCTTGCATTGTCGTGTCTGGGTTATAGACACCATTCATCTAGCCCTCTCCAGTTCCCTCCATTGCCAGGTGGCAGGATTACCTACCTTCTCTGTCATGTGAACTTGTCCCCACCTGGTGCAGAAAAATGTCACTTAGGACTAAGAGTCTTAGACAAGTTTTAATTTGCAATTACAAGTACAAATTACTTTGAAATCCTCTTGCTTAAATCGGCCCCCATCCTTTCTCTGCTAGCTCATGAAATGTCAGAGAAAGGACCGTCTGGTTCTCCCCCCCTCCACTTGCATCTATGGAATCTGGCTTTCCTAAGCAACAATGCGGTTGAGGACAAAGACTTCTTTGTACTTCGTGGTGTCCCAATGACACAACGCAATCATTCTGTGCTTTCTCCCACAGGTGAAGGAGAAAAAGATGCAATTCATCCCAAGATACATTTGTACATTTTGAAGATGTAATTTAGGGAAAGGCCTGGCACCAATTTGACTTCGTGTGTCATTTAAGCTGTGTTCCACCGGTTTCTGTGGTGTTCACAGAGAACGTCTTCTAGGGACCTGGAGATGACATGTGCAAATCGGTCTGTTTGTAGAAGAATGTGCTCATGGAAATCAAACATTCTCCTTTGGGGTCCTTTCTTCCTCCCTTTTCCTCTGCCCTCCCCACACGCTCCCCCTCCCTTCCTACTGTCCTTCCAGGTCTCCCTCCCTTTCCCTCTGCCTTCTTCTCCCCTTAGTTTGCCCTTTTAATAACAAGATGCCCTCACCTGAGGTTAGAAGAGTCTGGTAAATCCAGATGAGGAAGTGGTTGACTTTAACAGACCCTTTCAGACCAGCTGTGTCCCAGCCTCGCCAAGAACGCCCACGCGGCTGGGCTGGCCACTGGCTGCAATGCAACAGGAAAGCCTTCATCTGTACGTAAACACTCCCCAAATATTGACTGAGTGCCTGGTGAGACAGATGCTGCAATGACCATTTCAGTAACTGGATAAATGCCAAATGCGGAGTCACCTCACTCTTCTCTTTGGGGTGTCTGCCTAATGGAAAAAGCACAGGTTGGGAAATCAGAGGAACTAGTTTCAAGTCCCAGCTCAGTCATTTACTCTTTGGTTCCTGAAGGAAACATTGCCAATTCTGCAAGCCTCGGTTTTTTCCAACTGCAAAATGGTCAGAATGATTCCCAGTCGAATAAGATACTCCATGAGGCAGCTGCGTAGTAGCAGCAGTACAGAAAAGAGGGTGTCTTCCAGCTTCCAGAGTCTTGGGTCCCACCCTCTGTGGATAACAGCAGCAGTCTTATAAAATACAGCTGTCAACTAGGGGCAGGACCTACCCCGTGTTGGTGCTGCATGGGTGTGCGACACAGAGGCTTTTTCAGAAGGATGCTGAAGGTTGGGGTGGGGGGTGGCTCAGAGGACTGGTGAACTGGTTTCGGTTTTAGGACATTTTCTTGCCTTCCTAATGGAAAAAGAAAGGTGGATATGTAAAAAGATATAATGTGTCAGTTATCTTTGGTCAAAAAAGGAAATTAGACTGTATGTATGTATGTATATATGTGCATATGTATGTATGTATATATGTATACATCTACTTTCTCTCAAAGCACAAATAAAAAGGTATAAAAAGGTATAGATGTGCTACGGCTGTCAGACAAAATTTGAAGGCTAGCAGGATGCAACATAGCAGAAGACACAGAGTGCAGACCCCACGGACAGAACGCCATTTTGAATTTGGTCATTTTTCCATGGATGTCTTGAGACAGTTGCTTGACTGTTTACTGTGACTTAGTTTTCCCCTCTTAGAAAAGAGGAGGTCAGTGGTGTCTATTCCATCAAGTGGTGGTAAGGATTACAATATTTGATTCATACAAAATGTTCAGAATAGTGCCCAGCACAGAGTAAGCATCGAGTAAATATGAGTCACTACTATTATTTTTATCAATGACTTTTGGCTGAAGGATGATTTATGGCTAAGAGGCTGAAGTAACCAGAACAGAAAAGCTTGATAGTAGAATTAGGAAATCTGATGTGACTTAACTGGGTTTCCTCAGGAAATTCATCAAATTCTCATTTTCCTTATCTAGAAAATGGGGAAATACATGTGATTTCATGACAATTCTGTTCATTATTATGGCAAGTGTCCCAGTGGGACAGTCCCCATAGCTCTGAGGACTCTGCTCAGCACCGAGGCCTGGGGTAGGGGTCCCATTTGGCTGAGAAGAGGGCCACTGGAAGGAGCCAGGTGACTGTGGGGAGGCAGAAAGCCTGGCCCAAGTGGATGGAGACAGGTGTGTTGGGACTTGGTGGGTGAGGCCAGTGAAGTGACGTGGTAACCCACTGTTGTGCCTTGACGACTCAGGGAGCATGTCACACAGGTTACAGCTAAAGCCAGTAGATTCTCAGCGCTTGACTGCAGGAGATGGGGGGATAAGAGACAGAGGGCAGGAGAAGAGGGTCTTGGAACATGGGCCCAGGGAAGGATAGAGGGTGGATAAATTGCCCCCAAACCAGTCAGAAGAAAATCCATCTTCTGTTCTTCTTCCTCGAGCAGAAATGAGCTTCTCAGGCTCAGTCCTGGCCTGAGGGGCAGCAGCCTCTTTCATGGAGGGCACCCAGGAAGGGGGTTGTCTAGGGAGGCCAGAAAACAATCTCTCCTCTCCTCTCCCCTCCGCTCTCCTCTCCTCTTCTCTGTCACACACACACACACCCACCAACTAAACACACGTCTCTTCTTCTGTCTCACAAGACCATGAACCATAATTTGTATAACACTGCACCTCACACAGGCCCTGACCTCTCTTTGGGCTCCACAACAGAAAGCAAGTGGAAGGAAACCGGGACCATCTGACATGTGACAATCTGGAACACTCTTGGGAATATTAAAAATTATCCACCCCTGAGCCCCATATCAGGCCCGGCCCAGGCCCAGGCCAGGTCATTTGCGAAGCTCTCAGGTGATTCTAAAAATTAGGCTGGGCTAAGAAAAACCACTAGGAAAAATAAAAATGATTTCAACAAAGGGAGAAAAACTTAGTCTTTCATTGGGACTGGAAAAATGCTGGCAGAAAGCAGACCCCGGGAGAAGTCCATTTAGTCCCCTCTCCCCAACACAGAAGCCCAATTGCAAATGACTCTGTGGCAGAGAGGAACTTCCTAAACTCTACCGGGCCTCCAGATGGGGACCCCTGATGTAAAAGTGAGGAAATTGCCAGAATATCAGAAAGCCCATTCAATGAAACCAAGTCCCCTAGTCTTGGAACTTGCTAGAGATGGAGAAAGGACACTTTTGACAGGGAAGAGCTGCAAAGAGCCAGAGGAACACCATGCCTTCCTTTGTCGGGCTTCTCCATACCTTTTCAATTGCTCTTCCAGTCTGCCCTGCCTGACAGGTTCAAGTGTCCTCAAGAGAGGTTTGTTTGCTTGAATTGAATTATCTCGTGAAAGTCAACATTTAACAATGATTAAGGGCACATGAAAAAGCTGGAAGAACATGTTTCTTTGTTTCTTTCTAACATTCTAGTACGGAGTGGGGTCTGGACAGTGAGGAGTTAGAGCAAAGTGAACCTGTGCTGGTGACTCTGAGACACTCGGTTTCTGGGGGTGATGGTCGAAACATGATCTGTGCAATGCTCGGGCTCCTTAAAATGATTTTTCTGAATAAAAATGGAAGCTATCTGTGTACATATAACAGCATGCAACATCTTCTTGGAATTGCATATTTCATCTTTGCAAAATTCACTGTCTTTGCAAAATTCACTGGGAGGGGGAGGGGGGAATTGCAAACCAGGGGGACTTCTTTCCTATGATAGAGGCTAGACTAGGCATCACAGGGTTCAGTCATACCCCAAGCTCCTCTTCTACTGATTTCAGGTTCTCCATGACCTGCAGGGCCTCTTAGGATCCTTGTGTTCTGGAAAACACACAAAAGCTGGGCACTGTCTCTTTAAATAGTAGAGGCTGAGAAGCTCTCAGGCCACCATGACATATCCCAGCATTGGACCAGCCCCTGAATAAACTGGAAGGACGCCTGGTCTGGCTTCAGTTACGGGGAGCAGTACCAGGGAACGTCTTGGGGAGCCTGCTTGGAAGCAACAGCAGGGCTTAGAGTCTGCCAGCTACTGGTCTCTCTGCCACCCTGTGGGGAGGGCCCGACCTTTGCATTCCTTGCATTTGACTGCAAAGAAAGCCTGCGGAGGAAGGGGTACACTGTTTGGCTGGTGAGTTTTACTGGCACACTGCCTCTGGGTGGTGTGTGCCCGTGCTGTACGGAGAGCTGCCCAATCCCCCACTCGCTGCAAACCACAAATGGAAAGGACTACCGTGGAGACTGTGTGTTTGTGTTGGAATTGACCGGATCCTTGCTTAAGAGTTAGAGGTGTGCTTTCGCTGGGAAGGTCAGAGGGACGATCTGACAGTGCCTAGAACCCCACGACATCCAGACTTGAAGGGAGAAAGGGGTCCAGATGTTCTTTCCCTCATGGGAAATAGCTCTGTGCATACAGCTGGTCGGTGACCTCAGACTGGTAAGCAGGTAACTTCCACCTGCCTTGGAGCCCCGGCTGCTCTGGGTGTGGCGTGACTTTTGTCTTCTGCCTCTGGATCTAGGCTGCCAGAAGCAGTGAGGGAGGAGGGGTTCCCAGGCTCCAAAGCTCACCAGGTGGTGTGACTTGTCGTTGATGAAAATTTGGGTTCAAAAGAAGGGAGAAATAAGCTGTGCCTTACCAGATGTTCACTTTTCTAGATTCTAAACTTCATCGCAAAGGGAAAAAGAGAGAGAAAGTTCTGAGTTAAATCTGCTAGCACTTGTAAAGTACTTAGGTTAGCACCAGGAACACAGAGATCACATATATATTGGCTAAATAAATAAAATGAAAGCCTGAATGGCAAAAAGGAAGGCAATAACTCCTTGGGCAATAATTCCTGACCTACAAAATGACCCTCTGAAGACAGAAAACACTTCTGTTTCTTTAGTCAGGCATTCTGCTTGCACATGTGATTTCAACCTGTGAGGGTATAAGATGGGAGACGGCCAAATTTTCCTTGAGGGGTTGTTTTGAGGGTTAAATGTGAAATAATAATGATGATGATAGTAATAATAATAATTGATTAGGCACTGATTTCTTATTATGTTCCAGACACTATGCTAACTGCTTGACACACTTTGTCTCTTTCAATCATCACCATAACTATTTAAAATAGGCATTACCAGTCCTGTTTGAAGATGAGGGGCTGGAGCTAAGTGAACTTCAGCTAATTGCCCAAACCCACAACTCTCAGAAGCCCGGTGACAGGTCTGTCTAGGCCAGAGCCAGCGCCCCTAATTATTGCACTGCTCACAGCCAGTGTGTGCAGTTGTCACCTGTCATGTGTAAAGTGGCATATATAAAACTGCTACATGTATTCTTTTTAATTTGATAATATGAGTTTTTAACAGGCTTTAACTTTTAAAGATAAGAATATACAATCAGCTACAATTGCAGCCACTTTCAAGCAGTAAAATTGTCTGGAGTTATTTCAGTCACTTCAGGGGGTGAGGTTTTATGACACAACAGGTAGAGGTGTGTGTGTGTGTGTGTGTGTGTGTGTGTGTGTGTGTGTGTAAACAGCTGCATTAGTAGGTAAAGACAATTCATAGCCACATTCCAGGTCCCTAGTCATGCATCAAGGGGGACTGCTGGAGGGTCTCATTTAGGGAGCACCTGTGCCACACCCTGAAGGGTGAGTTTCTCTCCCTGTAACGCTGGGCAGATCACATTCTAGGCTGAGAGTCAGCTGATACCCCTGGCAGCTCTACCCCACCTCAAATGGCTAAGCCCCTGCCCCCATGGCTAGGGACGCCAGACAAGGCTGACAGCCAAGCCAGACCAACTTTGCCTGAAACATACTCGGGAGCCCGACCCCAGGGCACACTGCCTCTTGGTCAGCCTGAGGACTCTCCCTCCTCCCCCTGACTCTCACCCAAGTTGTACCCCGCCTTCCCCGCCGACATCTGTTCCCTGAAATCCTGGGAGCCCTCAGACAGCCGGGGTGTAGACGCTGATAGTGCCAAGGTCAGGCGGGATGCAGGTGTACATCGCTAAGACCCCAGGTCTCCAGCATCCTAGAGGAGAGGGACTCCTCCATTGGTGAAGTGTCAGTTCCCTCATAAGGCTAGGAGAGGAACCCAGCCTAGGTCCCCAGTGCTGGGCACACCTGCGACGACCCCTGGTGAGCTTTTCCCAAGTCTGTGTGGGAGGGGCCAGTTTAATGGTCAACCCTTGGTCTCTATGAACTCGGAGGAATCAGGGGAAGGGGAAGTGAGAAAAATACCTGCTAGCTTCAAGTGAAAATCGCAGCGGTTTTGCAGTGATAGGCTTTCCCCAGACACACTTAAGGCCTCCAGACTGGACAATCTTCAGGCCTCCCTTCCCCCTGCCCCCTCTCCTCCCAGAGTCCCGCCCTCCAGCACACGCCGACCCAAGGACACACCCTATTGCAGCGACGCAAACAGGGCGTAGTTCCCGTTAAAGGGGAAAGCAGGGAGCCTCCCTCTGGCCCCTAGCTTAGCACGCTCAGTCCCGAAGCGCGGCTGTCTTTGGAGACGTCCGCAGCCCAGCAAACGCACGGAGTTTGTGCCTGAGGCCGCTCTGAGGATCCGGGACAGCTACCCCTTTGAACTGTGAGTGCTTTGGTAGGCAAAGTGGAGGAGTTGGAGAGAAACGTGAGCATCTTCCGTCGATGATGCCAGAAAGTGCGGAGCAGGCGCGACTTGGGGCTGGTTAGATCCCGGGAGCTTTCTGTGTCCCCAGAGTGAGAAGACCGGTCCCGTTTGGTCTAATAGTCGGTCTCCTGTCGCCCCTACAGTTTGTAGGGATAATTGTGGAGTGCTTTATGGTGCGTTTGGGGCGCGGGTGATGGTGTCAGAATATGAGGCAGGGCGGAGTAGTTTTTGCTCGATTTGGAAGGCACCCTCTCGGGGACTCTTTGGCAGAGCAGTCCCTGCGGCGGAAATCTGGACACTGCTGTCCCCCCACCCCGCCCCCTCCTACCCGATTTCTAGCCAGATACCGGCGCGTCCTCCTTTGCCGCTCCCTGGGATGGGGAATTACTGGGTTTAATTTAAACCTTCTGGGAAACATCAGAAAGCCTTGCTTATTTCTTCCAGGCTTTCTTTTGAATGCTGCTTGTGGGAATCAACGCGTAGCGTGGAATTGCGTTACCCAAACTGAGATATTTGGAAGGTTGTGTATGGCCCAAGATACTGTCCAGAAACGGGCCCCGAAGACCAAGTAGGTCTTTCATGGCCATACATTTCCTCCACCAGGTCACCCGGGGCTTCAGTTCCCTAAGGTCTGTAAAATGAGGGGCCAGGACCACACAACTTCGATTAAGAAAAAGTCCGGCCTGCTCTGACCAGCAGCATTTCTCTGCGACGCGGTGCTTTATCCCGCAGCCCTCCTTCCCGGCCGACATCTGCTCCGCCTGGATCCAGTCTCCAGGGCCGGTGCCGCGGCACCGCGAGGCTGCACCGGTCGCGTCCTGGCTCCTCGTGTCTGGGGCGCTGCGGGAACCCCAAGGCGACTGTGCGTGGAGCTAGTTTGCTGGCGCGGTGGGCGGGCAGCGCCCGGGCCGGGCAACTCTCTCTCGCCCTTCTTTCCTCTCCACTCCCCAGCTCTGCACCATTTTTTTCGGAGCTGCCAGTGTGTATGCCAGGCTGTGCTGGGACCAGAACAGCTCCCCTGCGCTGGCAAAAGTGGGTGGAAACTCGGAGATTAACGGAATGCGAGCGCTCTGGAATCTGGGAAGCCAGCCCTGGGCCGGGCCGCGCGCTCAGCCTCACCACACCGCTTGGGTGTCCCTAGGCCTCTCCAAGAAATCTGGGCGCTTACCCCCTCCTCTCCCTACCTCCACTCCGTAGGGGATTAAGGCCGGGTCTGGGCAAAGTGCTCTCTCCCCGCTCTGTCTCCTTCCCCGAGTATGGGTGCCCTAGGGAGGCGGCCCGAGTGGGGCTGTGTAGAGAACTGCTGTGGCGTCTGTTTGACGTTCTAGGAAAACCTTTCGTTCTGGGGTGACTTAGACGTGCGTACCACGTATTTTATTTCAAACGCAAAAGATGTTTGGTGGCTGGCGGGCCCAGCCGGCTTCTGGGTGGGGCTCCTACGGTCGACTGCTGCCCTCTCTCGGCGGCGTGGAGGCGCCCCCACCCGGCGGGCAGGCAGGCGGGCAGGCGGGCCCCGCATTCCGCTAACTCGGGACCCTCCCTCGGAGCGCTCCTCCCTCTCTCGCTCGCTCCTGCCAGAGCCCAGCCTCACGTCCAGCTCTGGCTCTCTCCTAGCAGGCAGAAACTCCGCTGAGCAGAACTTGCCGCCACAATGCTCCTCCTGTTGCTGAGTATCATCATCCTTCACGTCGCCGTCCTGGTGCTACTGTTCGTCTCCACGATCGTCAGCGTGAGTGCGCCCGGGCAACCTGGCGGGCGGGCCACCCAGGGCTCCCCCACAGCTCGACCTCCCTCTGGGTGGAGACTCCAGCTGTGCTTCCTCTACTTTAGGACAGTGTTCCTTGCAGACTAGAAGTCTCAGGCCAGACGTCAGGAGCGTTTTTTTTGTAGTTTCTGGCAATCTGCCCCTTTTCGGTTGTTTTGAATACAACCAGAGCAGATTCAGCGGTAGGAACGAAGCAAGGCTGGACCAGTTTTAGCAGCATAGGCCTCTCTTTAAGTTAAATAGTTCCAGTGCATGATTGAGTGGCCCTGAGTTTCATTTGATAAGTGTTTAGCATTTTCCTTGATGCAGGTTCCTTAAAGAAGAGTGTGGAGTATTTCTAAAGAATTGCTTTTCTCCTAATGCTATCTGTCGCATGGACTGTTTAGTTCATAAACTCCCTTTGGGACTTGAAATGGAAAGGTTAAACGGACTTTTTCCGGAAAAGAGCTCCCTGCTCTGTGCTGGGGCCATGCAACTTCAAGTTACCCGGCTAGTATGACTAGATCATCAGAACCATTTTTGTTTTAAAACTCTCAAGTATCCAGTGTATTTGATTTTAAACTTGCTTTCTTGACGATGAAGATGAGCACAAACTCAGGCAATTAGGTGACGATGGCTTTGACTTTTCGCTAGAAGGCAAGCCCCAGACATGGTGTTCTTGTCTGTTTCAAAGACTGAGAAACGATTGTCAGCGTGAGAAATAATGACGCTGGGAACTTGTGAAATGGTTTAGCAAATGATAAGTATTTTCAAGCATCTTATTGGTGCCTAATCTTGTCAGATTGACGGAAATGGTAAGAAAATGGGCTTAGAGAAGTAGCAGCATGAGGAATGTCATCCAGGAGACCTGAGTTGAATCTATGTCTCCTTCTATATAATACACAGCTACACACCTCTGCAGGTGTGTGTGTGTGTGTGTGTGTGTGTGTGTGTGTGTGTGTGTGATACTTTTCCATTTACAAGTGCTTTTCAAAGGGCAAATACTGGCTCTTCTCTCACCACATCTGAGCTGGATGGCCACCTCTGTTCCTTCTGGCATGATGGTGGCTTCTGGCTGTGCAACATGGGCAGGCCAGCGGCGCCAGGCAGAGCTGGGTTGATGGGGCTCTCTTCTTTTGGTCTCCTCCCTTCTCCTCTCCTTCAATTATCACTACCTCTGGCTGATTTTGGATGTCTGTTTCTTTCTAGCAATGGATGGTGGGCAATGGACATGAGAGTGACCTCTGGCAGAACTGCAGCTCTTCTTCCTCAGGCAGCATCCGCCATTGTTTCTTGTCATCAGCAAACGGTGAGACTGGCTCCATAAGCCTGACCTTATCTGTCTGTAACATGGTTTTCAGTCCAAGCACTTCATCTTGGAAGACACAAGCTGGAGAGTTGTTGTGGGGGTGGGTTTGGATGTGAGGGGTGCGTGCATCCCTGATGAAGGGAGATGGGCACTAATTCCACTGACTAAGCACAATGCTGGGTGTCGTTGTGCAGCTGGATTCTGACTGACAGTGGTTTGACTTAGGAATTTTTTTTTTCTTTCTCATGGTGTGAAAGTGATACACATTTAGTAGAAATCATACTTCAAAATTTGATCTTTTGCCAGGCTAGTGACATGTGGTGTGATACTCTCTTGTGATGCTGGCCAGTGGCAGTGAGCACAGCTCCTGCTCAGCCACAAGATCATGAGGGCAAGCAACTTCCTGCCAGAGATTCTGAATCTCCTCAGAAGAGAGAGAAACGAATGGCCCAGTTGGTACTGTAGCATCCCCATCATCTGCATTAATTTCTGTTCAATGCTTCAAACCTTCTTCAGGCCCAGTGTGCTTTCAAATGTTTAGGTCAATGATAAGAGCTCAAACAAACATTCTTTGTTTTACTTTCAGTACAGAATTCAGTAGATTAGAGAAGAGATCCAGTATTTGATTATAAACTAGGCCTCATGTTAGATGATTTTGCCCAACTGTAGGTTAATATAAATCTTCTGAGGCAGCTTACAGGAGGCTAGACTAAGCTCTGCTGCTCAGTAGGTTAGGTGTATTAAATGCGTTTTTGACTTAAGGTGTTTTCCATTTACAATGGGTTTGTTAGGATGTAACCCCAGCTGAATATTCTCTCTGGATCTCTCTACTGAAAGAAATGTTCTAGACCTCTCTCCTGAGCACTTCTCATGAGCAGAGAAATGTGGACACAGATAGGCTATAAAAGTGTCAGGTGACTAAACTTAAGTGAATCTCATTGGGACTTTTGAGCTGATCAGTGTCTTTGGTTTAGTAGCTGTCTCTCTCTGGAAATGTCTGTCTCTTCCTTTGCCGTCATGAAGGAGCTTTCCAGGGATAGTGGGCCAGCTTTTGGTTCCCTAATTACAAGATTGCTTTTCCTGGTCTTCGACCTCATTTAGCATAAAAACCTTTGAGTATTTCCTTGTGGCAAGATGAGAACTTAAAGCCACTTTTAAAGCCCTAAGCTGAGCCCGGAAGTTTCCTTCATCCAGAAGATTGTATTTCTCCTCTGTCTATCCTTAGCATTTTTGCGTGTGAGATACTGGAAACTAGGCTTATTTGGATTCAAGAGAAGGGGCTAGCTAGTTGGCAGTGGGGCAACCATTGAATTCCTGGAGCAACCAAGGGAAGACGCACAAGTAAATGAGATACTCACCAGTACCTGAGAATGTTCCCAGAGCATTGCTTGTCCCCAAAGCCTCTGGTGTCTCCGCATTTAGGGTTTGGCTGAAATTCCCTGAAAACTCAGGATCATCATCTCTGTACTCGCTACTGACACCTGGTGGTCACTAGTGGTTACTCTGCCCCACAGGCTTTTCCGCAGGCCAGGCGATGTCCATGTACCATTTCCAAGTGGCATTTGGCCATGTGGGTTGGCAGGAATCTTGGATTCTTAGGCCCTGAAGGGGGCAGTTTTGGCAGGCATGCTGAAACCCGACTGGATTTCAACAGAAATGAGGCATCAGAGGAACAGCTCTCTAAACTGTGCTGCAGGAAGGAAGGCAGTCTTTGCCTGGTAGTTGGTAATTGACTTGTGTTCTGCATCTTCTAGCTGGGAATAGTAGTTATCCTGTGGTAGCCGTGGATCTCAAAGAGACATTCATGTTATCTTAAGCAGGAACTTCTTATCTCTTAGCTGTTTTTAAGTGTGCCAGGTTCCTCTTCTTGGGTTCATTTACAACAGCTTTGGAATCTTTAGTGCACGTTCCAAATCCATGTGGCTGTTTTCCCCGGGATCCCAGGGTGTACACACCCCTCCACATCTGACTTCTCAGCTCTCAAAGGAAGGGCATTTTGAGAAAATCTGGACAGCCCTGTAAACAAACTGAATTTCCTTGAACCCAAGCCTTATTTATGTTGGAAGTTTCCACTTCAGCTTCTCTGATAGTGATAGTAGTCATCTCTGCCCATCTTCCTGTTGGGTCACCATGGGTGACAACTTCAGCTCTGCTGGGGTGAATCCTCAGGGCCTCTCTTGCCTTTTCAACTGGGTTTATCAATTTCCGTGGCAAGCAATAAGGTTAAAAAAAAGTAATTATAATAAAAAAAAATTAGACTGTCTTAACACATGAACTCTATTAGTTACAAACCCTTTATATGGTCTGTATTTGCTCTTAGAATGTTTGAAACAAGCTTTTTATTCAGGTAATGAAAAGTAACTTTATGCTGATGCCAACTTGTAAAGAACATAGTACTTTGAAAGATGCTTTGTATTTTATGTATAATAGAGCTTGAAGGAAGCCTAGCAGATCTTTCCTCTAAGCTGCCTCTTGATATTGCAAGTAGTTTTAGATTTCTTGCTAAGTGCCCTCAACTCTGCCTACCTTCCCATTTTCTAAATGCATTTACATACTTTCCGCCCCATCCTGATGCTGGCTCCAGGTGAAGATGATAAAAGCGTGGTGGAGTCTATTCGTCATGACACTGTATTGGATGCCTCTTGGACTCAGGGATTACAAGGACCTGAAAAAATTTGCCCTTGATGGTCCTGAGCTCATTGAGAAGTCAAGAGAGAAGTGCGGAGGGATGAATCACTGTGAAGGCTGCATAGGCCAGATGCCCACGTAGTGGGGGCAGGCAGGCCGCACCAGAGTTCAGGGGCGGAAGTAGAAGGCAAGTCTCATGTGGGAGGTAGAATTTGATCCGTCCTCCAAAGGATGGGCAGGATTTAAATAAGAACAGACAAGGAGGAGGATATTCCCTACGAAGGCAATGACATGATCTAAAGCAAGGGGAAAGCAATGCCGGATATGTGGTAGACCAGTGGACCAGTGTTCGGTTAGGCTCAGGATTAACTGTGTGTAACAGAACATCTTCAAATGGCAATGGTTTAAATAAGATAATTATTTCTTTCTGTTTTAAAAGAAGTCTGGAAATAGGCAGACGGAGCTAGATTGCTAGGTATAACAGCTCCATAAAATTGTCAGCAGAGGTAGCTACTTTCTAACTCCCTTTTTTTTTTTTGCTATCTCTTGGGTTTGGCCCTTAGCCTCATGGGCCGCAAGGCTTCTAGAGCTCTCTCCATCTCATCCATCTTCAAGCAGTGGGGTGGAGAAGGGGAGGAGAATGTGCTTCCCTCTGTTTTAATGGCATATCCCCCCAGTAGACCACATGCTTTTGTTTCTATCTTTTACTGGAACTTAGTCATTCAGTCGTACCTAGTTACCAAGGAGGGTAAGAATGGAGTCATTTGGATTTGTGGGAAACACAGCTTCCAATTAATGTACATCTAATTGCAAGTCAGGAAGTCTTGACTGAAATATCTTCTCAAAGGCTTTGACCATTCCCTCCACACTTCACTGTAAACTCAGTTACAATAGAGGCCTAGGCTCTGTGCAGTTTTAGAGCAGGGTCCAATTATGTTAGGATTCTCAAATATTCCATCTCGACTGTCCCTTAGGCTCCATCAGCAGTGACCCATAGCCAGAAACTGTAGAATGCTTAACCTTCTCTCTCTTTCTCTCTCCCTAGTCATTAACAAAGTCTTCCTGCTTCATGATGTCTCTTGGATCTTTGCTTTCTCCCAGTCCAGATATCTCTCCTAAACTCTAGCTACCTACCCAGTAGTTGAACGTGTCTCAGAGGCACCCTGTAAGTCAGTCAGTCTTTAGCCTCCTCCCTCGAGTCTACCACTATTGATGGTTTCTAGTGTTTTCGTGAGTGTCGTTCACCAGCCAGCGAGCTAGACTTCTAAAATGTACCTCACATATTGTCTTCTCTCCCTCCTCAGAATCCTCACTGGTGCTCCTGACCGCTGGTTATTCCCACGTCTGTGGACATACATGCAACCACTCATCAGACCCACTGCGGCCTAACCCCTAACCTCTTTTTCTCCCTTGTAACTCATTTTTTCATACTAAATTTAGGGTGCTATTTAAAAATATAAACTGAATCCTATTACTCCCAATTTAAAGCCTTTAAGACACTTCTCACTGGTTTTAGTTTTCAGATGAAAATCTTTCCTAAGACCCATAGGAATCTACCTGAATGAACTTTTCCTATTTCCTGTTATTTCTCATCTCCCATCTCTCCCCCACTTCATTAAGGAATTTTGACCTTCTCTTAATTTCTTGACTATGAACTTCCTACCTCAGGATTCCCCTCTTCTTCCTCATTTTTTCCTTTCCTCTTGTCTTCCATTCGGAAGTTTTCGTTGGATATCACCTGTGCACCAGTTCCCATTGTCAGCACTGAGAATGCAGGAGTGAACAAGAGCTTACACGTTCCTGTGTGAAACAGGCAATAAGCATGGATCATGTAGGGGCTACCAAGAGAATAAAACAAGGCGATGTGATAAAGTGGGATTGTGTGGGGAAGGAAGGCCTCGTGAGGCTGACGGGAGTTGACCATATGTAGTACATTTCAGGAAGGTTCCGGACAGAGGTACTGAGTGCAAGTTCAGTAAGTTCTCTGAGGAAGAAAGGAGCCTGGGAGAGTTGAGAAACCAAGGGCAGGACAGAGTAGGGGGAACAGAGAGTGCGAGGAGTTGAGTCGCAGGCCATCCTAGAGGTCATTCTAGGAGTTCTGTACCTATGGATATGCTTCTCATTTTTATGATTTTGTTTGGACCTACTCTGTCTTCTTTGTGTTTATCGATTGTCTGTTTTGTACCAAATTAGAGTAACAGTTCAGAGTATTGTAAGGCAGAATGTATCTTATAAAATGATTCCTGATTTATTTTGTTTATCCATTTGGTGGCATTCCAGCAAAGGCATCATCTCATTTCCTTGTCTGTGGCACAGCTTTTGGTCAGATTTTAGGAAACACAGGAGGCCCTCTGCATTTATGGGTTTATGTTTTGCAATTTAAAACCTTTGTGGCTCAGTCAGCTTGCCCACAATCTCTCTCCAAGTAATGACTCTTGATTTTACACCCATTGTGGGATGCGGAGGCCCTGCAGGCCAAGAAAGCACAGAGAATGGGATGTGGTATCCTAATGCCCATGTTTCAAACCTTAGGGTTTCTCATCAGATGCTAAGACTCAGTCAGGGGTTCATTTGAATTGCTTGTTTGACCCTGTGTCTAAACTGTATGGTCCTTGAAACTCATAGTTTTTAAAAAAATTTTAAATGGTATTCCTAGGATTTTACCAGATTCAAGAAAGTATCCCTTGTATTTCAGAAGCAGGATTTGGCCCTGCTGCAACTTGAGGTTGTGAATGTGGTTTTTCCGTGCTTGAGAGCAGGTTGTCAGTAGGAAGTCTTCTGAGAAAGCCCCCATGATGTGCGGTGGGCTTCCGACAGAAGGAAACTGGGAGGTCACAGAACCCATTCCTCCTCCTGCCTCACCTAGTCTCACCCTCTAGGCAATATGCATAGTAAGTGCTCTTCCTACAGTGACAGGAAGTCACTTCCTTTCAAGGGAGCCCTTTCATTTTCCAAGAGCTAACAACACAGTCTATTCAAGTTTTTCAAATATGCTGAATACATCCTATGTGTTACACATTGTTACAGAAGCTGAACACACAGAGCTAAACAGGAAAGACCAGGTCCCAGCTCAGAGTTACTTGGGGGAGTCTGAGAATGTACAATAAATAAATAACCATGGGTAGTGGGGAGTGCTTTGCAAGAGACAAATAGTGTGATAAAATGGAAAGTTGCCACTGGGGAGGAAACAGCTGGTCATAGAAAGCCTCTTCCTTCCATAGTCATGTGGACTGAGAACTGGAAGTCAGGGAGGCACCAGTCACGTGAAGAACATTTCAGGACGTCACAGCAAGGGCCAAGGCCCTGCGGCAGGAAGGAGCAGCCAGTGACAGGCTGCTGCTGCTGCTCATGCTCACTAGAGAGAGAGGGCTGAGGGGAGGCAGGAGAGGGAGATGGGGACTGGATTGCCAGGGCCTCACTGGCCGTGGTGCCGAGAAGGAAAACTGGAACATTGTTGAAGGGTTTTAAGTAGAACAGTGGTGTGATTGATTAGTGTTTTGAAAACTCATTCTGGTCAGTATATTGAGAATATATGGACAGAGACAAGAGTGGGAACTGGGGACCAGTGAGGAGGCAAGGGTAATGGCTGGACATGATGTTGGTTATGAGGAGGAGAAAGAGGAGGAAGAGGAGGAGCGGAGGTGGCTGTGGAGGATGTGATGATGCTGATGACAATGATAAGAATACTAATGGTTCACAGAGGTACTCTTGCGAGAGTACTGCATCCTCTCAAGAACTGTAGGAGGTAGGTGGTGGTGTGGAACAGAAGACAGGGCTGAGTCAGCATTTGCTGATGGATTGGATGTAGTTGTTTGGGGGAAGAATTATTAGAATGATGTTTAGGTTTGGGGTTTGATCAATAGTGTGCAGTAGATCTTGGACAGAAATAGAGGAGGCAGAGGAGAAATAGGATGTTTTGGGCTTTATGTTTTGGTCATCAAAGATGTTAGTAAAGTACTTGGATTTAGAAATTTGCAGCTCTATGGAGAGGTCCGGGCTGGAAATTCAAATCTGGGAGTCACTGGGCTTTCCAGGGGGGTGTTTAGTATTATGGTGCTGAATGAACTTACCTGGGGAGTAGATGAAAGGTGAGAATGGAAAGAATGGATCAGGCCCAGAGGCAGGTGTTGAGACACTCCTGTGGTTAATGGGGCACAGGAAGGAGACAGCAGGAAAGAAGTGACCAGTGACAGCGATATGGGAGGAATGGTCTAAGAGGTAGTCCTTAAGAAATTACTTTGTTGAAGCTGTCTGCCCCCAGGTTTGTACAGTCACTTCTGGTTGTCTCCATTCATGCCTGATGTGCTAGACTTGGGCTTTATCAGCTTGCTGATTTGTCTTCAGGGACTTAAAACCTCTGGAGTGCTCCTGGGCAAGCATGGCATGACCACAGTCTCTCTTCCACATGACAACTTTTCACATTTTGAAGATTACTGTTTTATCTTCCTGGGATTTTCCTTTCTCTGGGTGATGCTTTCTTCTTTCCATGGCTTCTGTGGTTCTGGAGAGATTCCTCTGGAGTCCCAGCTGTTATGGCCTTTAGATAAGCAGACATGAGCTTCTTCTTGCCCCTCTGAAGCTGGTGGTTTGGCCTGTAAGGCTGATGAACAGAGCTAGGGGGACCTCTCTCCCTTGGTCACACTGTTCTTCCTCCCTGCTCCATCTCTTATGGATTTGACATCTTAAGAAACTGAGCAGGATCATTTGCTTCAATGGCTTTCAAACATATTGAACTTCTCAGCATTTCTCATGCTCGGTAGTGAAAACAAGAGTCCTGGCTCTCTTGACCAGGTCTGCCTCTAACACACTAGGATCCTGGACAGGGCCCTGGGTGTCTAATGGGAGTGGGGCCTGGAGTTGGTGCCTCTCCATCACATGAGTCCGGGGCCTCTGTCCATATTCAGGATATACTTGTAACTTGGGGGGATTCTGAGAGCTGCAGTCTTTGAACTGGACCTTGGAAACTGGGTAAAACTTCAGCAGGCCTGGGAAGAGAGAAGGGCTTTGTGCTGGCGAAGGGTGGGTGGTTCGCTGTGACCTGTGGGGATGGGGGCTGTATTAGTCTAACTCTTAATTTCTGTGATGCTGGACTTTTCGGCGCACTTTAGAATTAAAAGTGGGCAGGGGGGCAGGGAGGGTTTCTTATAGGGAGAATTCCTTTGTAACCTAAAGGCCTTGAAAGCAGCCTAATAATCCCGTTATTTTTAATTAGACAACTTATGATTGGGCAAGTGAAAATGCCTTTCTCTTCTTCACTCTCATTTTCTGTGACCCAACCCACCATTTCCAAGTGGGTAATTCTTAACACAGAATTATCTGATAAATCATTTTGTAAAACACAAAACTGTAAAAGTTAAGCAGGCTTTTTTTTTTCTTTTTTTTTTTTTTTGAGGGGGGTTAGGCTTCTGATAGCCTTTAATATTTCGTTGTAATGTCTAAGGAGGCAGTTAATCCACATACCAAAGAACCCACCCCAGTTCTGTGGGGAATACCCCCTAACCCGTCCCTCCTGTTACTAGAGTTTTCTTACGAGAATAAAGGAAACCTCAACCACCCACTATTTTCGGGTGACCTCTGATACTCCCTTGGCTGTTATTATGTTCTCTTTTCAAGTCCATGAATCAGTTAACAGAACCAGACTGTGGTGTCAAATTGCAAATATACATTGGACTGAAAAGTAGGTCTCGTGTCTACCACCTGGCCTCTTCGTTAGGGATGCGATGAGCAGAATGATTGTAGCAGGTTCGGTCGGAACACCTGCACACTAAGTTTCTGTCTGCTGTTCACTAGTCGCCTGCCGTGGGTTTTGTTCTAATTAAATGCCTGATGATTCTGTGGTGAGACTCTCCTGTGTGGCCCTCTCCACCTCTGTGAACTCCAGGCCCACAGGTATCTTTCCTCTCTGGCCTAATGTGTCACAGACAGTTACCCTGAGACCTGAGTCCCCTTTGAAAGCCACCAGCTTTCACCAGGAGGCCTCTTGGGGCATTAGCTGTTTCTGGAATGACACACTGAGAAGAAAGGAAAATGGCGATTCGTATGTGTGGTAGCAGTGGGTTGGGAAGTTGGAAGACAGGCATCTGTGCCTTGTTGGTCAAGTGCTCCCGCAAAGAGTCCAGCATTGTGCAGCCGTGCAGTCCCAACTCTCACAGTTTTGACTCATTCCCTCAGATGGCCTTTTTCCACCTTTTCTCTCATGATCTCCCCATTTATGTTTGGGCTCTGTTGCAACCATCCTTCCTTTCATTCACTAGAAACCTGTTCTCTTGATTGAATCAGAAAGCTTTTATGAATTGCCTGGAGGTGGGACAGGCGATAAGAGAGGCAGGTGACTCCATGCTGGTAATGGAAGATGCAGGTTGCCGATAAACTGGTACATTTTAAAGTGCTTTAGCCTCTAACTCAGTACACTGTCAGCCCAGTGCTAAGAATACAGCTGAGGGGGCAGTTGTTTTTCCTTCATTGCTTAGCTGCCACTGCCACCGGAATCTGACCTTGAAGTCAGCTTTGATCATTGTGCAAACTCAAGCATCCCCTGGTCTGTCGGGGAACTGGGTCTGCTTGAGCACAGACCAGCACAGAAAGCTGTCAGCAGCCCTGTGCCTGACTCATAGAAGAATAGGTCTGCAAAGGGCTTTTAATTCCTGTGTTAAGCACCAGGGGTGGAGATTGACTTAACGTGCTGCCTCTGGGGATTCCACAGATACTAACCAGCCATTTGCTTTGGGCCAAGCACTGAGCACCATCTTGAAAATGACATTGGGTGCTGAGCATGGGCCTTGCTAGTGAAAATGGACTTGTACTTCGTGGGGAAAGAGCATCATGGTGCCAGGGCCTGGGGGTGAATTCAAATTTGCCACTTGAAATGTTGACCTCACATGAGGTTCAATCTCTATAAAGCAAAGTTGTAATCAACAGTTTTTCCCTTTCATCACAGTTCTCACAACTCTAATCATTATGTTTTGTACATCTGATTGGTTTGGCTGGAGCAAGGCTGGCAAATGAGAGCCTGCAGCTTAAATCTTGGCCCAGTGCCTGCTTTTGTAAACAAGTCTTAATGGATGAATGGTCACACCCATTCATTACATGTTGACTAAGACTGATTTTGTGCTAAGGTGGCAAAGCTGAATAGTTGCCACAGAGACCACATGAGCTACCAAGTGTAAACATTTGCAATTTGACTCATCACAGCTGACCCCTGTGCTGAAGGTAACTCATTATCAGCTGGTATCAAAGTTGTGTCAAAATACTTTCTGGAGTTCTGATTGGTGTCCTAATAGTGTGGCTTATGTGAATACTGTGGTCTGCCTTATACCCTTCCTTGGTGTGACCCAGTTGGAGATACCCCCAAAACCAGCCCCTGGATCTGACTGTAGATATTTACTTGTCAGTTCCTCCACATGGGTCTATTTGTATCATCCTTTGACAGAGCTTTTGTATTACTCTTCGCCTAATCTTTACGATGACCCTGAAATATATTAATACTTCATCGGAGAGAAAAGGACTCCAAGGCCAAAAAAAAATGTTAAGTAGCCAATTAAGCAGGTGGCAGCAGAACTAGGTGAAAGAGTCTGTCCCTTGGGTTGTTCTAACCCTATGCCAACGCATGACTGTGAGAGTGGAACTCAGTCTCGAGCCGTCATGAGCTCCATTATTCCCAGAGCTGTGTATTTCTACTCTCCAGTACTGCCCACCATTGACCCACTCTCATTTGGATGAATGATTCTGTCATGTCATTGGAACTTTGGAATCTCTTCGAGGTATCGTGGGCTTTCCTTTGAACAGTGAAGACTGACCAGGCCTTCGAATCTTCTGCCAACCTCTGGGGCTGAAATGGAGACCAATTCCTCCTGGCTCAGTTCTGACCACCCCACCCATCTTATGTGGCTTATGATTTGATGATATTTGAGGAAAAGGAAAGTCCTTTTTCTCCCTACATGTAGAAGCCCCATCTAGCCCAGGATTCTAACTGCTCTTTGAGTTTGGAGCCCTAATTTATTGACTTCCATGTCTTCTTTGCCATATAATCTTTTAAATCGGGTTCATTATTCAAATACTACACTACCTCATAAAAAATATTTTCCTTTTTAAAAATAAATCAATTGATTTAGACCAAGTAAAAGGACTCCTTGACTCTGCTTTATTCCAGTTCCAGTTCTAGGGGTAACCATTGCTATCGCTTTGACACATCTTTGGTTCTTTTTCTAAGGATCACATATACGCATGTATGTGTGTGTATATATACCTCGATATATTTGTATTTGTATAATTACATTACATTATGTATACACCTTATCTAGTCATTGTCTTGATCTTTCAAATGTTGCTTGTGGTCTGACTCATGACTTTTTAATGGCTTCAAGACTATGCCAGTGAAGGGATACACCCGATTTAGTTTCATGCTTAGGAATGATGCCGCAATGAATAGCCTTACTCATTTCTCTTTTAGTATATGTCCAAGTATTTACCCAGGATAATAGTGATTGAATTGTTGGGCCATTGTTTCATTGACATCTAAAATTTTAAATATATTCTGTCTCGTGCTAGTCATAAAAGGATTACTATTTTATTATGTTTGTGAACAGTGTATAAAGGTATCTATCACACAACCTTTGATTTTTGCCAATTTGATGGATAAATATTGGTATCACATTTCCTTGTAAATTTCTCTTGCATTTTCCATTTTGCTTGTGAGGTGTCAATCACTTTTTAAAGTACTTTAATATAAGTATTCATATTTTTCTTGTGTGAATCACATGTCCATATCACTTTTAATTTTTATGTAGCTCTTTAATGTACCTGGAACTGAATTGTGTGAATGACATGAACTATATAGATCTAATCTTATTTTTTGACAAATGGATAGTCAACACACTTAAAATCTGTTGTGTTCTTCCTCTACTAACTTATAGGTTATGTTTATCATGTACTAAATTCACATGTGTACCTCCAAAGTCTTAATTCTGTCCCTTTGTTTGATTTCTTTTCATGATGACTAGCACATTGTTTCAATTTCTAAAAAACTTTATGTAATATGTAATATAAAGCTTGTATTTCTATGTTTTGACATCTGATAGGTGATGTTCTGCCTCATTACTTTTGTTTATATGTCTATTTTGATTTGGTGGTGCTGCTTTTGGTGCAGTAAATTATTGCCTATTGTTTTTTAGGTGAATTTTTGAAGCATTTTGTCAAGTTCTAGTTGGGACATTGACTAGGATAGCATTGAATTTGTGGATTACTTTGGAGAAAATTAGCATCTTTACAGCTTCAGTGTAACATAATATATTTCTGTTTCCTTAGTACTGCTTCTATGATTTTAATAAAATTTGTCTACTTTATTGATTCCCCCCAAAAAAAGAGTAAGATTCTTTCACTTAAGATGAAATTTTACATTTTTTACTGAGTGACTTGAACCCATTTACATATACTATGATTGATGATCTAATTGAATATATGATCTTCATGTGTATGCTTTATTTTCTGTGTTTATGGTTGAAAGCTCTTCTTTTAACTTTATTATCTCCAGTACCAGCCAGAGGCTTAGCTTGAAACAGTAGGCAGTCAGAAAATGCTCATGGATCAAAAGTGTCCATAATCTTCTAATTCTGATCTGATTTGCAAAACCATTTATAATAACTCAGTTGTAATGGGATTGGGATTAAAGTTCAAGTTGTTGGTAAAAGAGGTTTCAAGAAGGATTTAGTTATGTGATTAAATCCACGGCACTTTTCCTATTCATGTAGATGGTACATGTATAATTTTGAGTTTTCTCTAAATGCAAGGTCTGGTAGTAGTTTCTACTCTTCATGATAGTGGTGCAAAGATCCAGGTAAATCTTTCAGAACTGGAGAAGGAAATCCAGCAGCCATGCTCCCTTCTGAGTATACACTGAAGGGCATTTCCCAGCAAAAGTGAGTCATCGCTTGCTTCACTTCCAGATTTGAGTCTCAGATTTCTTTGTGTTTCCAGCTTCACTTATCAGCATGCTAGATAATTGGTTTATTTAAAAAAATAATATTATGGCAGCATTAGCTTTATTGCAGACTGCTCCTTGGAAGAATCACTGTGTTGGATAAAGACTGAAAGATCTAATTAGGGATATACAAAAAGGAAGTCAGGATGACTCACAACCCATTACTCATCATTTTATTACCTTAATTCATGAAGAAGTTGAAAAAAATAAAAGCAGCATCTGTTCTGGTGTCATGGAAAGAAGAGTGGATTGGAGTCAGGGGCCTCCCAGATTTGGTTGTACCAAGTAGACTCATGCAAACAACTTCAGTACAAGGGAGCTGCATTAGTTGATTTCTCACATTTCTTTTAACTTCAAAATGCTTCTAGTCTGTCTGGACAAACCTTATGTGAATCTTTAGTAACAGTTAACCTAACTTGCACCCTTAAAATTCTGCTAGGAGCTACCTGTAACTCAGACCAGATACATTTTATTCAATTACTGATAATAAACTATTTAGATTTAACTGCTATAGCTTTTTAAACTGTGCTAAGCATGATGTTTTTCTAAACTGTTACCCATTAACTTACCCCAGTGGTTCTTTGACCCTCAGGGGACAGGTGGTCAAGGCCAAATGCAGCTTTTTAGGTGGGCAAGGTCAAGTGCTGAACCAGGTGTCTTCTCCCTTCTTTCCTGAAATGATGTTCATTTACAATAGATGGTGAACAAAATTCTTATTGACATTTGGTTGGAAACTTGGAGAGTTGCTTTAAGGTTAGGAGTTTCACAAAGATGCAGAAGTGTAATCTGTGGGATGACTGAGTGCCATCTCTCTGTACTGAGGTTAATGATTGTGACCAAGAGTGACAGGAGGAGACACAACATGACTGAGAAAATGGACTTTCATAGCTATGTAAAGTATGTTCTTCTGCAACAACATTTTCTTCCAATTTTCTGCAAAATTACTTTTGGCTTCAACAAGATTTTTTTTCTTCTCAGTCATCCTCATGACCACTGTGTCTTCTTGGGGAATACTGTTATTATAAAGAGTGGTTTTAAACTCTTCAGAGAATACAGGGTTTCCAAAAACCTCTCAACATTCCCTGAAGGCAAGAAAAGAGAAGGCAGTGGGTGGGGCTGGCTTTCTTTAACACCTGTAACACATTCGGCAAAAAGAGGGGAAGGGAATTTAATATACTATATTTAGTTGATTCTAAGCTGCCATCAATTCTAAGTACACCATTATTTCTCAAGAGGTTTTCGTGAAAAAAATAAAACATCATAAGATTTATTTACAAATTTAAAAAATATTAAAAATTAGAAGTAACAAGGAGTGAAGAATTAATTTATTTTAAAAAATCTACAATACATAATAAGGGATTAGCAAAATGAACAGATTTTTTAAAATTTAATAAAAGACCTATTGTACTTAGCAACTATCTTTTCAGGTAAAACTTTGGCACCTTTGAATGTAAGCCACACTCAATTTTGGGACACATTAAAATGGCCCAAAAAGTGTGGTTCAACATGGAGAAATTATGGAATTTTAAACGAGTTTAACACTGGATTGTGAGACTAGATAATTTCTTACAGCCTTTTCTTAAATTGTTCACAATTAAACATGTATGACTTACATTGTCTGAGCTCTGTTCACATAAGAGAGGGCTTCTGCTGCCTGGGAGGACTGCGGCTTCCTGGGGTCATGGCTGAGCCCTCCCTGGCCAGGACCAGCTTTACTCACTCAGTGTCTCCTTCTCCCAGAATGGCTGCAGTCTGTCCAGGCCACCATGATCCTGTCAATCATCTTCAGCGTTCTGTCCCTGTTCTTGTTCTTCTGCCAGCTCTTCACCCTCACCAAGGGGGGCCGGTTTTACATCACTGGAGTCTTCCAAATCCTTGCTGGTAAGTTGGAGATGATAAAATCCATGTGGGAGCTGCACCTATACAAAGCTGCAGAATGATCACATAGTACCAAAATATGGTCCTAGAGTGACTGAGGTTGGTGAGTCTGCCCACTGGATGATTTACATAAAGGACAGGTGTGTGTTTGTGTTTGTGTGTGTTTGTGTGTGTGTGCATATCCCTTAGAATTTGGAGCACCCTACTTCATGCAGTACATGCAAAGTAGGACTTGGAGGCTCTGGAAGGAAGGTCCCTATCCACATCAGATCCATCAGCAGGAATGAAGCTACAATCTGGGCACACAGTGGGAGGTAAATGCTGAGGGTGTCAGTAAAGCAAAGGCAAGTCTTGAGGAAGGTTTCTTGTAGATTGCACTAGGTTCCAAGGAATCATCCCTGTGTCTGCATAGGACACAATCCTGATATTCTGCTGTGAGTCTCCCACCTCCTGCCAGTGATGAAGCAACACTGATAGATTCTTACTGTCCTTTACTCCAGCTTCTATATTCCACCAGGTTTTAGCCTTGGTCATCTTCTGGTGTCTTTATTTGGCAGCCCTGTGTCACATACCATCATTTCCAAACATGGGGTCATGACAACACAAGAGCAGTCTCCTTCCTAAACTGCCTTTGGGTTCCTGCATTGGACAGGTTATCCCATATGCACAATATGCTGAATGCTAGAAGCTCCTATTGAGGAGAGTGACATTTCCCAACTTTGCTTCTGTAGTCTGGCCAATGTTTTACTTGATCATCTCTTATCCTTTTGTCCAATTGACTGAATCAGCAGGGCATTGGAGAGAAGTAAGAGGCAGAGGTAGTGGTGAATTTTATAGTTCAGATTAACAACTCATAACCACCCTATGTACCAGAGGAGGTCTGGACCCTGTGGAATGTTCTAGATTCTATTGCCAAGTAGGTAAAGACATAGTATCTTCTGTTTTAGTTGATTGTCAGAATATCCATGGTCCTGAATAACCACCATGTCAGGAGTATTCATTGGAGTGTTGGAAAGAGCCCACATGCCCTTAATGGAAGGATAGATGGATGGGCAAGATATCATGGCTCACACATGCGTCACAAAACTTTTAAATGTATCATTTTAACATTCACAGTTTGGGGATTTCAAGGCCAAATAGTGCTTTGCTACTTGCACAGGTTTTATTAGAACAAGCCAAGCACCTGGACTATTGCCAGCTTTAAGTTGTTAAATATGTAGTGAGTACTAGTCATCATTAGTTGCTTCACTTCCAGAAGTAATACAGAAAACTAGAATGTATTCTGGGACATTGATCTTGGCTCACTGTTTATGGTTTGCTATCCAGTGATGATCACATCCATTGTATCAATGTATCCTCAAGATAAATTAATATAGATTTGGAATCTGAAAGTTTCATAAAGTCCCTTTATCTGATTTGTACAAGCTTGTTATTTTTCTGATAAATAAATGGAGCTGGGAGAGGATAAATGGACACCCAGCTCATGCAAGGACAATTGAATGCATGCATACCCTCTTGTACCACACAGAATGAATATAGTTAGTATCGCCTTCACATTTAAAGATGTAGAATCCACCGATGTTTTTAAGGAACACAAAATCCAAGGCAGAAATTGTGCTTTTTTATTGCCTCTCATTGAACTGATTTATACTAGAAGATCAATACAAATTTGCACCACTTATTAATCCCTGGCTCCCACGCATGTGTGATGAATGCGCATCAAGACTCTTCAAACTGAAACGTGGTGGACAGAGGAGAATGAAGTTACTGCTGAAGGGGATGCTCAGAACGGGCAGCAACTTCATCTTCATTCTTCCCACCAAGAGATTTCAATTTTAAATTCTCAGTGTCTCTTTAGCAACATCATTTTCTGTCACAACCCAAAGTCCGGATACGAGAAACATTAAGCCACACATATTGCCACTATACTCTACGTTAAGGTGTTTCAGTTCAGCCGAATATTGTAGCTGGCTTCCAAAGTTTATTTGCTATACATATTCACTTCACTGTTTTGATCATCCTCTGAATGCAGTACATACCGTCTACAAGTCTGAAATACTCTAAAGTTAAAAGCCCATGATTTGTACTTCCTCTCTGGGCAGATCTAGCTGCTTATCTCTCATGAGACCTAATTTTCAGTTAATTTTGACAACAGTCCATATTTGGGTGGGGCATTATCTTGAACCACAGTAGCAGTTGGACTATATAAGTCCTAAGAATGTCCTCTTCATTGTTAAAACCTGTCAGGATGATCTGAAAGTTAGTTGTCCAAGAACCTCACATCTCTAAAATACTGCATTTGAACTTGTATCATTTTAGTGGGTCTTTGCACTAATGTTAAGAACTGCAAGATTTAGGAACTTCCCTTCACTATGTTCTGACTCTTTTAATGCCTGGTAATTCTAAGTCCACTTTATCATGGGTGTGTCCCCACTCAAAGCCTCTAGGAAGCCAGTGACTAGAGCAAAAATGAGAGGAGGGTGGTTGGACATGAACTTGGTGATAACCTGAGAAGTTATAGCTTAACATCAAGGACCATATCAGGAAAGCTGAAACAATCAAATAAAACCCCAAAGTGGAGAAAAGAAAAGAGGGATGGAGGGAGGAAGGGAGAACAGAAAAAAGGAAGTAGTCCCACAATCACGGCCTGTAAAATCTGGAGTCTCTGCGTGCTGTAGTAGCTGGGCACCCCGCAGAGGAGATGCGTCTTCAGAGTATGGGAGGAATTTAAGAGACAGTCACCAAAATCTGCTGAGTCTCATCTCTGCACAGCCTCCCTTTGGAGGGCCCAGCTGTGGTCTATAGATCACCTACATGACCACAGAGGCAGGTAGAAAGTGTGTGTAGCGCTTGGGGTGACCAGATTTAGCTGTCTCTGCCGTGCTCTAGATTACAGCTCTGTGTGTGGTTAGAAGTCCCCTGTCTGCTACATCATCCCTTCTGCATTTTATAATAGGCTTCAGGTCTCTCATTTAAGCACATCTTTCCTTAATTATATACTTAGGGTTGGTAGCTTCCTGAAGACGTATTGAGAGGCACCTTCATACAATGCGTTTCCATTTTAGCCGCACCTTAGAATTTTCTTTTTAATAAAAGGGGTGTGCTTTAAAAAAAATAATTGCTCCAGCTTCATGGAGAGTGTGACTTAAGATTTCCTGGGTGGGGTTATTCCTTGGGGGACTCTGATAGGCATCCAGGCCTGGGAACCACTGGTGTAGCCATTAAACTACCCCTGACTCGGCTCTAAGATCTCTTAGGACATTTCCATACAGATAGCTAATCCCATTCATGATCCGCAGAGTCTCTGAAACCCTCTTCTTAGAGAAGGGCCATCCTGATCCTGACTGCATTTTGAAATTGTTCTTATTTTTCAAACCTGCAGGCATGTGTTTCTAGACAGTAGTTACCCTTTCTTTCTCTCTGTTGGGTTGGGTTGCACTAAATGAGGAAACTGCAAAAAATTCCTATGGATACAGACCTGAAAGAAACATGTGCATGTTCTAATTCATTTCACGTCTCACATCCAGCAATGCATCCTGTGCACAGAGAAGGCCCTGAATAACCTACTTGCTGGATAATTGGATAATTGTGTTTTCTTGGCAGAACCAAACTCGGGTCACATGTGTAGTGACTATTTATTGATTAAAAAGAACAGATAAGATGGTAGAAGGAGAGTCATGAGTGAGCTTGATTTTTTTGTTTGTTTTGTTCCTTTTGTTTAGACAGGTTGATATAGATAACAGGACATTTAGAAGACAGGAACTGGGGGATGAATAAAAGCATAGTGCCCTCCCTGTTCTGAATGGTTCAGTTAGATACCAGGCTTTGAGACCCTCCTTGTGAGTATATCCTTCCAGGCACTGCACCAGCCATGCCCAGAGCAGAATCTAGTAATGACATGATGCCCCTTTCTCTGCTTTGACTCACCAACACAACTGCAACTGTGCAAAAGTCAACTCATGCACCTTCGTGCCTTTTGTCTATAACTCCCCCCCAATCCACCTCCCGCCCTCCTGCTGGAGTGTTCTTTCTAAATGTTCATATCTGCTGAGGGGCCCTCAGACTTCCCACCACAGCTTCCTCAAATGCCATGCAAGGCCTTCCCTCTCTCTTATCATGGGCTACTGGTGGTTTTCACTGAATTTTCTTAGTCTCCCTTGCCTCACTCATGTTCTTCCTTCTCTGGGAACATCTTTTCCACTTTTCTTCACCCGCTGCCTTTACACTGCCTTCCTTTAGACCCAGGTCAAGCACCATCAGATTATTCTAGGCCCTAAATTTGGGCCCAGTGCCTATCTATGCTCCCAGGTTATCTGGTGCCTTTCTCTCTCCCTCTCTTGAGATCCCATCACACAACACTGGAAGTTCTTACTAATGTGTCTGTTTCGGGGTGACACTCACCCCTTGAAGGTAGGGGCCGGGTGTCATATATCTTAATACTGCCAGTCTCCAGAACATATCAAACCCAATGAAGATACGAATTCCCTCACTTTCTTCCTTTGTCTTCGCCCCTGGGTAGCTTCTTCCCAGAGATGCTGGATTCTAATCACCCACCTGGCATTGCTATCACTCTCAAAAGGGGACTTGAGACTCCCTCTTTGAAAGGACTCAGGGAGCATTTTCAGGGCATGTTGAAGACTCAGCCATCTTGAAACAGGGGCAACTCTTAAGTGTTTTCTGGCAGACTCAGTGTCCTTCCACTTAAATCTGACCTGCCCTCCCAGACTCGGGTCCCTGTCGGTGCCAAAGTGCTGACTGCTCATCTCTACGAGGAAGGCAGGATGCCTGCCCGTGTCCTCAGACTCACAACCCCCCCCCGTGGGGGACTTTTCCTCAACACACCTCCACATACTGGTTGCCGAGTCAGTGAGTCACAGTCCACTCATGGGGAGGAATATTTGCTTTTTGGGAACTATTGCAGGACATTAAATGCTGTGCCCTAGGCTGCAGACTGAAGGCTGCCAGTCAAGAGTCATTCCTGTCTGTGGTCCAGGGCACGTCTGTCTGTTGCTCTGCATGCAGACAGTCTTGTAATAACACATTCCTCAAAACACCGGTCTCCTGACAGCTGTCATTATAAAATGTGTATCCTCATTTTGGCTTTGTAAGTCATCTAAGCTATGTGCTTATTGACGTGAAGCTGAAATTCACTTACACTTGAGATCCTACTAGGGTGAATGTCATACAAATGAAGGTGTCTGGTTAGTCACTCTGCTCTGAATCCTCCTCTGTTCGGTTTTCTCTTTGCGAGTGAAATTTGGGCACAGTGGGCCCACATGTGACCATGACATTTTTCATGTTGAGACACTCATTCTACCTGAAAGTCAGCCAGTGTGAAAAAGCACTGTCCTCCCTTTTTAGCACTGATTCAGTTCACTCTCTCCCTTGGTCATGCTTCCCTTTTTATAGCCCTTTCCTCATTAGGTAGGTCAGATATAGCCCAAGAGACAACTTCAGTATTTCTTCAAGGTAAAAATAGTCACTTTGGAGAGGTGAGTCTCAGAGCTTTGGGGGAAGACAGCTGAGGATCACAGAATGCAAGGCAAATCAAGTACATTGCCAGCAGATCAAAACTACGTCAAAGAACAATTTACCAGCAGCTAATGGTTTCCCTTCTGACAGGGACATCCTCTCAGCCTCTCCGACTCTGTAGGTAGCAGGCCCTGGATTGGATGGCCCTGTAGGTCAAGACTATTATGTGGCTTTCTCAATGGAGGCCAGTGAGTGGGAGTTTTCTCCTCTGACTTGCAGAAGGACAATTTTATCAGGGCGGTGAATGTGGCATATTCCCACTTCTGCACTTTGTTCTAACAAAGTTGCAGTGTCCAGTGAAATAGAAGTCCAAATAGCAGTGAGGTTAGATGTAGGTGGTCCAGGGCATGGGGAGCTGTGTGACCATAGGAATCCCACACGGCATGTTGGGTCTATAATAGACTCACTCAGGGCCTCTCACAGACCCTGTTTTCAGAGGGGAACAGAGCGGGCTTTGTGAAGCTCCAGGCAGGAGTGCTGACGCCACCGGACCCCTCCCTTCAGGGGGATGCTGACTGTCATTGTGGGTATGGACTGTTACATTTGAAAACTTTCCTGTTTTGTGAGACCGAGGTAGAAGTGTTTCTTCATCTCCCTGCACCAAAGGGCTGCATTTTTGGGCAAAAGGGAAGAGTGAGCAACCTGGCGTGCGTGTGTGCGTGCATGCACATTGTGTGTGTGCCTGCATGTGCTAGTGTGTGCGTGCATGTGTGCATGTGTGTGTGCATGTGTGCGTGTGTGTGTGGTTGCAGGCAGCAGTGCTGTGGTAGGTGTAGGGGTCCTGCGATGGCGAATCAGCCGTGGTGGTGCGCCCAGCAGCCCCACCTGCCCACGGCCACGTCACTGGCCCTCTCTCTCCTTCCCCAGGTCTGTGCGTGATGAGCGCAGCGTCCATCTACACGGTGAAGCACACAGACTGGCATCTCAACTCTGACAACTCCTACGGCTTCGCCTACATCTTGGCCTGGGTGTCCTTCCCTCTGGCCCTTCTCAGCGGTGTCATCTACGTGATCTTGCGGAAACGCGAATGAGGCGCCCAGACACGCCTAAGGCCTGAGCATTCACGAGGAAGGGAGGAAGGAAACCAGAAACCAGAAAAAAAAAGAGCTCGTTCACAATCCCAAACTCAAACCAAACCAAACAGAAAGCAGTTGAGGGGGGGGGGTTAGTGTTGACTGAAGATGTATATAATATCTATGGTTTGTAAAACCTATTTATAACACTTTTTACATATATGTACATAGTATTGTTTGCTTTTTATGTTGACCATCAGCCTTATGTTGAGCCTTAAAGAAGTGGCTAAGGAACTTTACAACCTAACTGTATAACCAAGCTCAGTATCTTGTTTTGTTTTGTTTTTTTTGTTGTTGTTTGTTTTACCCAGAAATAAAATAATTCCATCTTGCCCCTTCCCTTTCATCTGAAGGAAGATACCTCCCTCCCAGCCCACCTCACTTAGCAAACCCACGTGTGGATAGAGACCCCGAATGGCCAAAAGCCCTTGATCGTGGGTGAGCTGTGCAGCGTACACAGACGCGCATGGCCGCCCCTCTGCGTGAAGCCTAATGCACACACGGAAAAACCCAAACTGGACCCTCAGCTGAAACAGGGCTTGTGGCTTTGGAATACTTGCCCTAGAAGGTGGGTGTCTGGGTCACGTGTCAAGATGAGAAATCAGTGACAACAAACCTATGAAATGGTGCTATGTATTTACCATTCCTTATTATCACTAATCATCTAAATGACTCACTGGAAATTCAATTAACAATTTTACAACATAAAGTAGAATGGAGACCTGAATAATTCTGTGTAATATAAATGGTTTATAACGGCTTTTGTACCTAGTTAGGCTGCTATCATTACTATCATAAAAAATAATAAATAGCTTTTCTCACTCCCACATTTTTCTTACGGTCGGAGCATCAGGACAAGCCTCTAGACCCCCTGGGACTTTGGTACCCCAGTTGGGTCTGGTCTGTCCTCTGCTTCCAAGGACTGTCTGGCAATGACTTGTGTTGGCCACCAACTCTAGATGTATATATGGTGCCCTTTTGATGCTAAGACTCCAGACCTTTTATTTTTTGCTTCGCCTTTTCTGATTTTATACCAACTGTGTGGACTAAGATGCTTAAAAATAAACACCAGAGTAACTCATTGATCTTGCCTGGGTTTTTGTGGGCACTTGGTGTGGGTGTGAGCTGCATGTTGGCATGGAGAGAAGAGCTGAGTGAAAAAGCTGAGCTGATGCTCTGGATTATGGTTTGGTGCTAAGAGAGCAGTCATCACTTCTATGGAACCACATTATACCTTCCAGAAGCCTGTGTGAAATGCCTGCTAATTGGAGGAGGTCCGGAATTGCAGCTGAAATGGAAGCTGGAAACTACCAGAGACATGAGTCTTCTTGTAGCTCTAACCTCTTTCTCATACTCTGTTCTCTGATGACCCACATGGAGACCACAGAGGCATGTCATGTGCTCACCTAATAAATGGAATATTGGCATGAGAATTACAGCTCTCTAACCTGTAGTCAGAGGGGAGCTCTGACATGGTGAAAAGTCTCTATGATAGTGGCTGGAGGCCAGACTTTTAGATAAAACATTGGTTGGCATTAACTGGGCCTGTAACACTGCCCCAAGGGAGGATACGTCTGACCTTGTTACTCCACTCCAGATTTCTGGACTGGGTTTCACTGATGCTTGTTTTTACCCATTGCACATCTGTGATACAGTAAGCTGATGAGGTACTAAATGGTCTTCGAAATTTATTGACCACCTCTATTAAGCTATGCACCGAAGATCCAGAAATAATGGCATAATTCTCAATCTCAAAGGTCACATTTTAGTGAAAGGCGTAAGAAAAAAGTGACTATTATAATGAAGATGATATAAATTAGGAGGCTGGATTTGAGCCTGCCCTCCATTTCTCACAAGTTGGAAAGGCTGGACATGTTATTTCAATTTTAAGACTCAATGTTCTCATCTGTAAGTTGAAGGTGCCAATGCCAAGTATACAGGATTTTAGAGACTGAAGGCGATAAGCACTTGACATAGTGACTGGTAGATAAAAAGCACTCTATAAATTAGTGTTCCTCACAAATGTTATGAGAGAGGTGTATTTGAAGGAGCTATTGATTGTCTGGGGAATTCTCAATGCCAGGCTGTGCAGCAATATCTCCCCTGCCATTTGAATTCCTTGTGTCCATGGTGGGACCCAGCCTGTATTGATTGGTTTAAAGAACATTGCTGGAGATGACAATCTCTGAGCTAGTCCGGGGCTTCTTATACTTTACTGTGCCAGTGAGTCACCTGGAATCTAGTACATTGCAGATTCTGGCTCAGCTTGTCTGGGGTGGGGACCAAGGTTCTCCTTCCAATTAATGCCTGTGCAGTATTGCTGCTCTAGGTCCTTGGACCACATTTTGAGTAGCAAGAAGCTATAGTGAAGCCACCTTGTGACACCTCATATTCTTGTTGAACATCTGTGATGGAAGGGCTTCTTCCTCCTGCCTGTGATTTGCACGGACCGCTTACAGTGGCGCATACAGCCATGAGATGCCTGTGAAATAGGTGTTTAAGAACACTAGGGACTTTACTTCAAAAGCTTGTAATTTGAAAAGTATGATTGTATTTTAGGTACTTTCAAAATATTTCATTAATGTAGATAAGAACAAAAAAAGCCCCAAATGGCC
>RJWH01001326.1:175917-400167 GCA_004363575.1 Solenodon paradoxus
AAAAAAAAAAAAAAAAAAAAGGAAAGAAAGAAAAGCAGTGCCCACATATTTATATGCACTTACGTATTTTCAAAATTTACATAAAAGGAATCAAAATACTTTCACTGTGCTATAACTGACTGATCTTTAGTGAAATAAATTGGAGATGTTTCTATACCAGGATTTACTTCATTTTTTCTAATGAGCTCTGTTTCATTCTTTAAAAATTCTGCAGTGCATATTACTGTGAAATATACAAACACTGTGTCCTAGTTTTTATTATTATACAAAATGTTCCAGTAGACATCCTAATAGAAGAATATTGTTGAATTTTTCAAGTATCTTCAAATACAAAATTCCTGGTAAGAATATTGCCAAGACAAAAGTTATGTTTTTGAAATTTGATAGATATTGTTGGTTCAGTCTCCAGAAAACTTATACCAACTCTGACAACTGAGCCTTACTTTCTACATGTAACAAGAGTCCACCAAAAGCAGAGAAGTGTTGAAATATAATCAGTAAAAGTTATTGATCTCTCATCCATTGGCCAGTATCACTGCCTTGGGAATCAATCTATCACCATAGTTTATTCTAAGTGTGACTAGTGTCTGATATACAGCAGACAGTCTGTTAGGGTGAATCTCATTAAGGGACTGGATGCTGTGCTGCTTTAACACCCACACTTTGAGCACTAAATGTGCCATTTTATATTAAATGTTTCTCAAGTTTTCTAAGTCACTAAATAAACTAGAGAGCACATGCTCAGTGTTTGCCCTGTGAGGATTCTGGCCCCAGCTTCCATATCCAGGGTTGCTTTCTCCTTCACCAGTGGCATTGAATTAACTTTGAAAAGAGAGATCAACTTCCAGGATGGTGAAAAATTAAACAACAACAAAAGAACCTATAAAGCCTCTGTGAATAGTTTTAAGAAAAGCAGCAAATTCATGAACAACTATTTAAGATCACTCTGCAACTTTAGTAAGAAAAGAAGGTCTATGGCATTTGAACCAATGCTTCTGTCTTCTCCCAACTCTGTGAGGTAGACTGCGCTCCAGGCAGCTCTCATCAAGAACACAGGGCCTTTCTTTCCCAAACCCTTTCTGTCTAACTCCCAGTAGGGCTTCCCGGGAAGTGCAGGATATCAGTGTTTCTTGTCTTGCTCCACCTATCTCTTGCTGAGGCTTTATCCTGAGTGAGTGTAGTTGAGACATGGAAGTTTCCTTTTTCTGCCCAGCCTCCACTCATGAAGCTGAGGTTATATTGTGGGTGTAGTGTGCTGAGAATTCTGGGATCCTGAACACTTCTCCTGGCTCATAAGGTGGTGTTTTAATGTCAGTAGGGACAAGACAAGAGGACTTCAGTCTACTGTTGTACCCCTCTCCCCACCAGTGCCAAATCCTAAATCAGAGGACAGACTCAGAGGGAAGCTTGCCATTGTCCCCACCCCAGTTCCAGAGCTCTCACTCAGATACTTTGCTTGGGTGGAGAAACAAGCTGTAAAACAAATAGCTCCCAATCTGTTCTCAAGGAACTGATTTCATTTAAATCAAAGAGTGAAGAAGCCTAAAGTTGTTTTCAAGAAAAGTGGAGGTTATGGGGAAAGACAATTAGGAGAAAACTCCAAATGCCAACTAAACTGTACAGGCTAGTTGCAGAAGAAAACTGGGGAATAATTCAAGCAGGAAAAGACATTAGGGTCAGAACAAAGCAAATACTGACTTCAGAAACTTTCTTCAAAAGCAGCAGCATGTGACTGGATTAATTTGTAGAGCAATTTATGACCTGAGGCATTCTTAACAACACCAGAGAAATTAACAGGAAACTAGTGGAGTCTAACACTAATTTAATCTAATGTGGTCAGGGAAAGAAAGACAATCCTACCGAATCCCCTGTTATCCCACAATAGCGATGGATACACACAAAGTTTTGCCTCCTTGAGGAACAACATCAAAGACTGAGCACTGGGGGAAGGGAAGAGACTTCACTAAAATAATTCAATCACTAAACAAATAAGCAATCAAATAACAATAATGAACCCAGAGTAGAGAGATATATAACTAGATTTGTTATAATTTATCATCTAAAATGTCCAGTTACTAACAAAACTTATGAGATACATGAAGAAATAGGAAAATATGACCTATTCAACAGAAAAAATTAAACATAACAAAATTTGTCTATGAGAGAGACCAGTTTTTTAACTGACCAGAAAAAGATTTTAAAGCAATCGTTATTAACATGTTCACAACTAAAGAAACTGATAATTAAAGAAGTGAAGGTATGATGATAATGGTGTATCAAATAGAGAATATCAATACGGAGACAGAAATAATGAAAAGGACCAAATGAAACTTATGCTATTAAAAAGCAAAATTTAGATACACTCCAGAGGAGCAGCGGTTGAGTCTATTGCCTCGGAAGGAGCAGACCACATGTCCCTGGGTTCCAGTCCCAGGTCTGACAGGAGGCGGCCAGTGTGAACAACTAAATAAATATAAAGGTGGAATACTTCTTCCTCCTCTCTCTTCCTGTCTGCTTGCCTGTTTGCCTTCATTCCTGCCTGCACATTTCCTTTATAAAAAAAAAAAGTAAAATTGAAAAATTGACTACAGGTGCTCAGTAGTAGATTTAAGCTTACAGAAGAAAGAAAAAAATAGAAAAATATACTTGAAAAGAGATGACTAGATACTGTGTAAGCTGAAGAACAGAGAGAAAAAAGAATAAATAGAAAACAAATGCGCTCCCGATAAATACATAAGCTATATCAACATATGTGTACTGGTAATACCAGGAGATGAGAAAGCAAAAAGAACAGAAAAATGATTCAGAGAAATATTGGTAAAGAAAACTCCCCTGCTTTATTGAAAAGTAGTAACCTATACATCTGGGAAATTCAATGAATTTCAAGTTGATAAACATAAAGCAATTCACAAGTAGAGACTTCATGGTAAAATGCTGAAAGTCAAAGACAAGGGGAAAATGATGAAAACAGTAAGAGCAAAATGATACCTTACACTAACAAAGGAGCCCAGTTATAGAACAGTTGACTCAAAGGAAAAACAAAAAACAGCAAAGCGTGCTAACCAATAATTCTCCATCCAGCAAAGCTATCTTTTAAAAATGAAGGCAGATAAACAAAAACTGCTCATTTTTTTGCTGACACACCCACCTTATAAGAAGAACTAAAGAAGTTCTTCAACCTGAAAGTATGTATACTGAATAGTGATTAAAATCTACATGAAAAAAGAAAAAGCACTGGTAAAGGTAATTATGTGATTACAAAAGATAGTGTAAGTGCATTCCTCCTTTCTTCTCTTAACTGATTTTAAATGAATCCTACAAAATAATATCTTATATATTATTAAGCCTATAATATTTTGAGTAATAGAGGTATAATTAACGACAGCGTGAAGAAGGTAAGTGGGAGTAAAGTGTTGTTGAGCTAAGAAAACGATTACATGTGTTCAAGTAATAATTATGGCAATCTGTTGTTGGTTTCATTCAAGTAGTAGATACCATGTATAACAATAATACCACAAAAGGAGAAAGAAAGAATAGAGCTATGAAAGTCACATGTCTATGTGTTACTTGAACTAGTATATATTATTACACTAGTATTCTCTGCTAGTATAGTATGACTAGTATAATCTAGTATAATTATGACACTGACACAAATAAATTAAGACGTATGTGGTGAGCCTTAGAGCAACTATGAAAACAACTTCAAAAATATAGCGAAAAAATGATTAAATGAATAAAATTGATAATTAGAAAATATCACTTAATGGCAAAAGAAAGCAGTAAAGAAAGAGCAGAGGAACAAATAGACGTAAGATGTATAGAAAAAAAACGTGAAAAATGGCAGACATAAGTCCAAAGGTATCAATAAAAACATTAAATATAAATTGATTAGATAAAGCAACCAAAAGGCAGAGACTGTTAGACTGGACAAAAACAAATTCATTTATATTCTTTTTATAGGAGATATAATTCATATTCAAAGATATAAACTGAAGAAAAGTAAAAGGGTAAAAAATTATATATAATGTATAACATTAAAACAGCGATGCTAGAAAAGTTGGAGTGACTGTAATGGTATCAGACTAAATAGATGATTTAAAACAAAAATATTCTTAGAGATAAAAGAGTCAACACATCAGATGTGACAATTAAAACCTACCTCGTAACAAAACACCAAAATATAAGCAAAAGCTGACAAAAATGAGAGAATAAAACAGACAATTAGATGCTAATGGTTAGAGAAAATAATGCCCCACTTTCAATGTGGGTGAAACAGCTGAACAGGAGATCAGCAAAGAAATGGAAGTCTTGAAAAGCACTATAAACTTCTGATACCTAACAGTTATCTGTACAACATACCACCTAATAACAAGAGAATATACGTTCTCCTCAATGTACACAAAATATTATCCAAGATACATAACATGCTAAGCCAGAAGGTAAATCTCAATAAATTTAAAAGGATACAAATGACACAAGATATATTCTTTGGCCATAACAGAATGAAATTAGAAATTGCAGGAAAATAAATTGAGAAATTCCTCGCATTACATGGAAATTAAACAACATACTCCCAAATAATCAATGGGTTTAAAAAGAAATCAAAAGAAAAATCAGAAAATAATTTGAGGTAAATGAAAATAAAGACATACCAAAACATTTGGAATGTAGTAAAAGCAGTGGTTAGAGGGAAATGCATGGGTGTAAATGCCTATATTAACAAAGGAGAAAGATCTTAAATTAATAATCTAACCTTCCACTTTACAACAATGAAAAAGAGGAGCACATTAAACCTAAAGCAAGCAGAAGGAAGATCAGAGCAGAAATAAATGACATAGAATATACAATAAGTATAATAAGAGAAAATGAAATGCAAAGCTGATTCTTGGAAAAGAACAAAACTCTAATTTTAAAAAATGAAAAAAAATCTTCACCTAGATTGACTGTGATATTGAGATAAAATAAGAAATACATATTTGGTCTTCTTCCCTGATGGCAAATGCGAAACTCCTAAAACTCTTTCATTGCCTGATTGAAAGAGTCAGAGAAGGATCATTTGTTATTCAGTCACACCTGAGTTTTAGCTAGTGAGGGGGCTCTTGGAGCTTGGGGGCTGGTTGCCAGAGAACCAACCCTGAGATTAAAGGATTGGGATTTTAAACCCCACCTGATATCCAAGAAAGGAGGACTATGAATGGATTTAATCATCAATGACCAATGATTTAGTCAATTGAGGCTATCTAATGGAATAGTCTACACAATCTGTCAACAAAGGCTGTAGACAAATTTGAAGTTGGTAAGCAAACCCACATGCAGAGAGAGCAGTGCATCCCAAACTCTTGTCAGAGGAGGTCTTGCACTTGAAATACCTTATTCCATGTACCTCTTCATCTGACTATTCATATATGTCTTTTAGAATATCCTTTTTAATAAGCCGGTAAATGGAAGTAAGGTGTTTCACTGAGTTCTGTGAACTGTTAAAGGGAATTATTTGACCTGAGGAGTGTGAAGGAACTTCTCATTATGTGCCGCATTAGACAGTGTGGGTTGTCCACGGATCCATCATTCGAGACCAGCATCTGAAATGCAGGGTCCGAACCCTTGACCTAACTCCAGGTAGTATTAGGCTGAATTAAATTGCAAGATATCCTAGTGCACCCTGGTGGCTAAGTGGTCTGCTGATCTGCCCAGCACAGTTCAAGGACCTGGGGAATAACCAAGATAAACAACTCAATAAATAAATGAGTGCTTCTTCCTCTTCTCTATTCCTGCCTGCCTGCCTTCCTTCTTCTTAAAACAAAACCCCAAACAAAACCTTCAAAAAATTATAGGACATTTACAGAAATGGACAAACTTATTCTAAAACTCAAAGGAAATTGCAAGGGATCCAAAATGTCTAAAGCAAATGTGAAAAAGAGCGAAATAGGAAGACTCTAACTTCCTGATTTCAAAATTTACAACGAAGCAATGGTAATCAAAACTGCGGCACTGGTATAACAGACACAGAGATGAGTGGAAATGGATTTAAAGTCCAACAAAACCCCCTACATATACATGACCAAATAATTTTCCACGAGGGCACTAAGACTGTCCTAGGGGGGAGAGCACAGTCTTTCGAATAAACTATACTGAACAGCCACATACCACACATCTAATTGCAAAAAGAATGAGGCTGGACGTATAGAGAAATTAGAAAGTGGGCCAAAGCCTACTGTGAGAGCAAAAACTATAAAACTCTGAGAAAAAAACTTACAAGTAAAATTTCATGACCTTCACTTGGGCAAAAATTTTTTAGATATGACACTAAAAAGATGTCATCAGGGAAAATGCAAATCAAAGCCATGAGATACTAGTTCTCACCTTCTAGGTTAGCCAGAATCCAAATCTTTGATGGCAAGGCTAGTGAGGATGTGGAGAATTGTAATGCTCATACTACTGGTGGGAATATAAATGGAAACAGTGGAAATTTTTGAAATATCCTGCCAGTTCCTCAAAGCATTAAACAGATTTACCGTATGACCCAGCGATTCCTGTCTTAGTATATACACCTAAAGAACAGGAACACACATGCCCACATGGAAACTGTACATGGATGTTATAGCAGCATTATTCATAGTGGCCATAAGGTGGAAACTGCCCAAATGTCCATCAATTGATGAATAAATAGGCAAAATGTAGCATATTCATATAGTAAAACATTGTCTATAAAGAGGAATGACATTATTGCTACAGGCTACAACACAAATGAACCTTCAAAATTTTATGCCGAAAAAAGAAGCCGGTCACAAAAGACGATGCATTTGTATGATTCAATTTCTTTGACATCCCAGAACGGGGAAATCTACAGAGACAGAGGGTGGATTAGTGGTTGTTTAGGGTTGGAAACAGGTCATGAGAATGGAGATATACACTTGTCCTAGCTAAGTGTTCAATATTTTTTTTTGAGGTAATGAAAATATTATAAAATTGAGTGTAGAGATGGCTGTGCACCTTTTTATACTTACAGCACACCCATAACCAATGAACTGTATGTTTTAAATGAGTCAGTTGTGTATTAGGTGTATTTTATCTTAAGAAAGCTATTAAAATAAGAGGTCTCTGTCTGTTCCAGCTGTTCCTAATTCTCTCATCTGTTTGCAAAGTAACATACCTTTTTTTGTGCTTTGGGTTATTTTTTTTTAAGGGACAAGATTTTCATTCCTTCTGAGCACTGTGAAGCAAAATGGGATGTTGGAGCTGAACAGTTGACACATTTCTTCCCGTATAGAATCTTTAGTTTTCCCAGGGGATTGATTTGATGACACTTGTTTTCCGTTTCTGAGAACTTTTGAGAAATATTTCAATCTTAGGAATGTATAGAAATGGAGTTTTTATTAGAAACTGCCTTCTTAGAGCTGCTGGTTTCTGCTCTGCATCTAGACTTGAGATAATGTGCTGTTTACAATATGGCAAATGTGTAGAAGTAGCTTAAAATGCCAGGCTTGTATGGATGCATTTCTCTTTCAGGATCTTACTGTCATGTCCTAGTAACTCCAAATTCCAACTTTGTCTCCCCAACATTTTGAGGTACCGAAAACTCTGCTTAGCCTGTCTGCCCTTGGCATTTGCTTTCAGGGAAGCTTTCAACCTCTTGGTTTACTGCTTGTTAATTGACAAATGTTTTCCTTATGGGAAAACTCAGGAAAAAGTATTGAGTTTACCTTAATGGGTTTCCCTGTCTCTGATCTGTTGGTTCCTCAAGTCTTAGTGACTTTTATATTTCATGAAACTCTCAAATGGAATTCTTTTTTTTTTTTTTTGTATTTTATATAGATTTTCTAGTATTTATCAACCAGAAGAATTTATCTGCTACAAGCTATTTTACAAAATGACCTTTCACTTTGAAAACAAAAATCCAGTATTTACTTTGAAAGAATTTATATTAAATGTATAAATTAATTGGGAGAAAATTAGTATCTTCCCCAGCAGGTACATAGTATGAATAAACTAATTATACAGTTCTTCATTAATACCTCGGCAATCTTTTTGGTTTTCTTTATATCCACCCTACACTTTGCTATCAGCTTTATTTCTAGACATTTGTATGCCTTAGGACTTTTGTGAATTGACCATGCGTGTGTGTATGTGTGTGTGTGTGTGTGTGTGTTTGTAGGACGGAAAGGTGGCATGAATGCTAGTTTGTTAGTACAGAGAATGTTAGTTTGTTATGTTGGTCACTGCATGGAAGACTCATTTTTATACAGCTTCCTATTATGTACAATTTTGTGTCAGTAACCACTGGGAGTTGCAGACAACACAATTCACCATTGAGTGACCTATTAATTTGACATAACTGTTGTTGCTTTTTTGACTCTTAACATTTATATTCCAATGTGTAGTTTCCAAAATTTAGCTCTGCATATTTATATTTTTAACTCAATATTGTTTGGAATTTATATTGGATTTAAAATAAAATGCAAAGTGAAACCAACAGGAAGGCAAAGTCAGATTTTAAAATGCCCAAGTTTTATTACTGCAGCTCAGATTTAGAATATAAAATTTTCAATGTGCGGATCCACATTAGCCAGTGATGTCAATTTAAGAGGTGGACAGGAATGGCATCCCCTTGAGGTGTTTATGTCTAAATCTCTGAGAAATATATGATGAGTCCACAACTTAGATGTATTACAGACAAGAAACATTTCCTAATTGCCCGTTGGAATGTTGAGTAAAAAATCATTTCATTCATTCTTTTTGGGGTGCCACCAGATATTTCTCTGGAAAATTTTATTCATTTCCAAAGTAAGTAACAAAAATATTATCTGGGAGCATTTTCCTGAAGTATATGGTATCTTTCTATACTCATCCTAAAGCAGATGAATATTATTTTAATTTAATAATTTAGTGACTTACCTCTAAAAGTATTGGAAAGGTTTTCATTACCAGTATACACAGGTGACATCAGTCTTGAAAATTTAAAGTATGACTGCTTTTCTTGGTCCACTACAAAATAGGTAATTCAAGGAGACTGTCACAATTAATGAGTTTCAAAATAGATTTCCAGCAGAGGGAGCCCCTGCTTGAGTAATAGATGGAAGGATGCTTTTCTCCCTGTTCTTACCTTCCTTAAGATGTACAGATTAAAGAGTTTTTAAATAAAACTAAGTTTTTGTGTTTTTCCATTTCCAGCTATCCAGATGCATTAAGTACATGATTTCCTTTGACTGGAATGCAGGAAATTGCTGTTTATATATCTCTTCTTCAGAACAGGAGCTTCCAGAGTTAGGATCCTCAGTTTGGTGCCTGATAATTGACCATGAAAGACCTGAGTGTGCTCAGAAACTCTTCCATTTGCCCCAGGGGCTCAAGGGTCCCACTGCACATACTTTTGTAGTTAAAAGATACATGCTTATTAACAGGCTAAGGGGCTGCAAGTGGAAATTTGGTATGCATCTTGGAATCGCGTTCATTCAAGCCTTCTTAACCATCATGCTGTTTCAGATGAAACCTCAGCTGAGTCAAGTAAAGCGAAGCAGTCTTTGGCAAGGTCTGGCCCTGAAGGCTCAGCCCCGGCTTCATCTCTTCCTCTTAGGAGTGGAGCATCCTGGGCCCTGTGTGCGGAATGAAATGAAAGTGACTTTTGGAGATTTCTCTGTGTTAGGAAAAAGAATGCCTGTGCACCATAAATATAATCCCATAACTGTCTCTATAACGCCAACAGTGGTAGTTGTTTGTCTTTTTCATTCTAAATTGACTAACTTTAGCAACTAATCTAACTTGCCATTGAAAATCATGACGACTGGGAAGGCAGAGTGAAGGTTCTGTCGATGAGCGCAGGGTTAGAGCCTGGGCGCAGAATCCGGCACCTACCTTACATCCCAGCTCTTCCACTGACTACCTGTGGGACTTGCACAGGTTATTTACCCTCCCCAAAATGACAACAGTATTTGTCTCCCAGAGTCGAGGCAAATGTGATAGGATCCTGGCAAACCATAACTGACTAGTGTATGTTAATTATTGCTGTTGCTTTTGGTTAGGGCTTGTCTGTCTTTAGTGTCCTGAATCTTTACCCTTAAATCCTTTAATTCTCTTCCTCATTCTTACCACCCCTACCTTATACTTATAGGTTACTGACAACTATAGGACACATAATTAGGCAACTATTATACTTAATACATTATAGGAATTGTTTTGCCCGTTCCATATCAGATACATATTTTTATCATCTAGTATCCATGGGGTCTGAGGAGTGCTTATACCATTCTCCTTCCAAAGCGCCAGTGTCTTGGAGAAGGATGACTGAGGGTGGATGCAAACTCATTTTAGCTGTTAAAGAAAGTATCTTAGAAAATAAAGGCCCCCAAACTGACCAAAAGCAAGCAAGAAATTCTGAGGTTCGTGATGTATTCTTATTTCAGAAAGTTTTTTTTTTTTTTTTAGTAAGGGAAGTAGTTGAGGGCAAGATCCCCTGCAAGTATGTGCAATGATATAACCATATATATGTCTCTGATCCAAACTATAGAACTTAGCATAACTATCAATATCAGGTTTTAGACTTTAATCTGTGCTCTGGGCTGAATAGGTGACCTTAAATTGGTCTTTATTTATTGGACTTGTTCAGAAGTCACTCTCATGTCCTATGCCTGATTCTGCAAAAGAAAGCTTTGCTATTGTAAAGTTGCTTTTGTGTTTTTCATTGACTTTGTTCATTTCTTCCACAGTGTCTTAAGTAATCTGCCCTTTGTGTAGAAGGATGTTCCAGGTGTCTGTAGTGGAGACAATAAAACAAAACTTGCAAGAGGAGGTATTTTTAAGCTATGGGATAACTTTGCTGGAATGAGAGTGAGAAGGCCACTCCATGACTGAAGCACTGGAGATACATTTCTGACTGAGCTGGGGTCCTGAAATTTCAAAACTAATTAACTTCTCAGGTGGCTTTAGAGGCTTCACATGGCGAGAGAGGATGGGCCCAAGGAAATTGGACCAATGAACACATCCAGCTGTTCTCAACATGCCACTTACAATCTCTTTCTAAACATGAAGCATTAAGACACAGAGAGGAAAAAAGATGCCTGCCTCTGTTTGCTGTTATATGTGGAAGCTTTGGTCATTTGTTGTAGGTGGGTTGCAAGTCTCTCGACCTTTGCTTTTTACATCAATACTGAACACAGAGGAACTTTAGAGTGTCCTCACAGGGTCTAGATCTGCACGCCCCTTACTGCAGCCACATGTGGCTATCAAACCCTTGAAAGGTGATTAGTTTGACTGAGAACCTGAATTATTAACTTTATTTAGTTCAGTTGTACAGTTTGTATATATTTTTTGCTGAAATGACAATATTTTAGATATATTGGATTAAGCATAATGTATTTTTGAAATCAACTTCATCTCTGTCACTGCAATTAAAAAATTGAAAATAAATTTGTTGCTGGTATCATAGTTCATTCCTTATTGTGGCGAAAGAGTTCATTGCATGAGTAATTAATTTTGTTACTCATTCACCTGTTAATAGACATTAAGATTGTTTCCATTTGGGGGCTATTACAAATAATGCTGCTATGAACATTTGTGTATAACTTTTTGAATGAACATATATTTCCTTTTCTATTGGGAAAATACTGTACCTAGGAATACAATAACTGGATTCCATGACTGTTATAAGTTTAACTTTTTAAGAAGATGCCTGTAATATTGTGCTTTTCAGGTCATCTGAGTGACCAGAAATATGTGATCATATGTGTTTGGTCTTCATCCACAGCTTTTATCTCACAGTTCCTAAGTGTAGAATTTCATAAGTGCTGAGGGTGATAAAGGCTATTTTCCAGAAGCACCAACTATGTGACTAGAGGGTTGAAACTTCTGGTCTTACCCCCAGACATCAGAGGAGGGAGGGATTAGGGGTTGAGTTCAATTGATAGTGGTCGGTGATTTAATCAATCATGCCTATGTAATGAAGCTTCCATAAAAACCCCGAAAGGAGGGTCTTCAGAGAGCTTCCCGGTTGGTGAACATGCAGAAATTTGAGAATGGGATACCCTGAGGGGGCATGGATGCTCTGTGTCCTTTCCCCATACCTATCCTATGCATTACTTCTATCTGGCTGTTTATGAATTGTCACTTGTAATACATTTGGGAGGTAGTGAGTAAACAGGTTTCCTGAGTTCTATAAACTTCTCTATCAAACTAATCAAACCTGACGGGGAGATTGGAGAACTGCCGATCTGTATCGGGTTGATTGGAAGCACAGATAACAGCCTGGGATTGTGACTGGGTCTGAAGCTGAGAGTGGTCTTGGGATACTGATCCCTTAACCTGTGGAATGGGCTGCTATCTCTGCGTCAGAACTGAGCCGGATTCTCAGATGTTTGCTGGTGTCTGAGAGTTGCTTGTGGTGTGAGGAATCCTCTACACATTTACATGGGAATTGGGTCCAGAACCCTAAACACTGCTGTTTTGCAAAGTGGTGTGAGGAAGGCAGAATGAGAGCCAGGAGCAGGGGAAACCATCCCCACCGCCTCCTTAGTTCCTGTACTTTTACCTTAACTAGAATCTCTTTTGTAAAAACCAGACTCTAGAAACCATTAACTTTCCCATTTTGAGGGGGCCTACTTGCCAGATTCTCCTTTTTTTCTCACTGAAATTATTAACCTCTCCATTGTGGTAATTGTTACTGCCTCTATTCTGATCACCTAACTTCCCATCTCCCCAATATTGTATATAACAACCAATTAATGAACATGGTGTTCCTTGAATATCCCTGTAGGAGGTGGGCACTGAGCAAGAGACTCTATCTTACTAATTGCTGCCTTCAGCTAAGCTTCCTCGCCCCATCGGCCACATACCTATATGGTATAATCTTCAAAAGAACAATGTGGGCTTTCAACTTCTGATCTATGGGAACCCATAGCTTCTGCTGGAAAATCTTGCCTACCCCTGGCATTACCAATACCTAGCAAATGAATCACAACCCCATTGCTTGTGAGTCCCTTTGGGAGGAGAAAGCCAAAAATTCTCCCAACCTTGCTTCTCTCTTCATTCTCATAAATTTCTAGTCTATTGTCCACTGGTAGTGGGCAGGGATATTGACTAACCTGTGTTCCCAGCATTTTTCTCAGGTATTCTTGAAACAAGAGAAAGTGCCTCTGCTCAGCAATCAATCACTAGCATGGCTGCAACAGGGAGGCACCCCTTGTGCCTTTGATTAGCTAGAAACTGCTTAAAAGATTAAACCTACTACCACCCTAATGCATAGCATAAGACTCAATTCCCTGATTGTCTCCCCACAAATGGATCCTAATCCCCTATTGCTTCCTTCCCATGAATGAGCCCCCAACACTCCAACAAAAGCTTTCTCTAAACCATTGTTTGACCTTTGACTGATTTCTATTAACCAGGGTCAAAGATCTCTGGGGTCCCTTGGTTAACCCCTTGATCTGTTACAGTTGCACCATTTTACATTCCATCAACACACTGTCTTGATTATTAAAGCTAAGTTTTGAAATCAAATAATGGTTTTACCCAATTTTGTTCTTCTAACTCAAATTTATTTGTTTATTTATTTAATTTGACTGTTCTATGTCGTTTGTTTTTCCATATGGCCTTTAGAATCAGTTTGTGCATTTTACAAAAACCTGGGGTTTCAATTCCAAATTGTTGCTAATAGATGAAAATATGATTGATATTTGGTATGTTGATCTTGTATTTTGTAACTTCCGAAACTCTTTACCTCTTCTTTTCCAGAGAAGTCTTTTAGCTAGAGCAAGTGTTGGCAAGCGGGCCAGCCCTATGTCTTTCAAAGTTATGCTGGAATGAACCATATTTATTTGCTTATATATTGTATGTGACTGTTTTCTCACTACAATGTCAGAGGTGAGTAATTGGTATAGAAATGGACCCAAAAGCTTAATATACTTACAATATCTGGTCTTTTAAGAAAAACTTCTGTTTCTTAAATTTTAGTAACTGAATTTTTTTATCATTCCATTTGTATCTTCAAGATCTAACTAGAGAAGCAGAACCAATAGGAGATACATATACACATGCATACATACATAGACCTACAAATACTTGGCTTAAATAGTTCTGCTGGCTGATAAAGTCAGTCTGACTCTGTAAGTCAAGCAGTCAAGAGATCATGATTAGCCTAGCACCCTACAGATGTGGGACAAATTTACTGTCTGTAAGCAGTTAAGAAGGGAAAATACAACAGAGGGAGGGCCATAGCAGATTTAATTGTTATTTGGAGTTAGCTCAGAAACTGCTTAAGTCTTCCTTTAAAGGGCTTCCTCTGATTGTCAGGTCACCTGGATAATCTCTTATTTAACACCAGCTAATTGAGAGTGTTGATTATAACTGCAAAATCCCTTCAGTGCACCTGATTAGTGTTTGGATAAATATCTGGGAGAAGGTTATGTGTGAGTCACGAAATGACTGCTTTGATTTTAAGTGTATCTCATAGTTTCATCTAGCCATGTTGACATATAAAAAAACCATTACAAGATTTTATTTTCTTTATGAGCTTAAAAGCTATAGCTCTTTTTGTTTGTACTTTAGTGCTATATACATCTTCGACTTGTAATGAATGCTTAACTTAAATTGATATTATACCTTTCATTTATAGTATAGGAACTAACAATGATATAATTTCTCCCCTCCTGACCTTTGTGTTATTGTTATACATTTTATTTTTATACATATTATCCTCACATACTATTGCTATTGTTATTGTATTTGTCTAAACAATGATCCTTTACAGTGTTTTTTCCATTTTTAACAATCGTGACAAAATATCCATAGTATAAAATTTACTATCTTGACCCCACTTTTTTTAAGGAAAGGTGCAGGGAGGAATGAAGGCGAGTTGGCAGGAGGGAAGGAGAGGAGGAAGCACTTATTTAGTTGTTCACATTGATTTTTCCTCCCAGCCCTGGGTCTTAGCCCTGGGACTTTGGGATGTGTGTGGATTGTATCCAGGGTATAATGTACCAACAGGGCGACTAGGGCGTGCCAGTCTTGACTATTTAAAAATATGCACTTCAGTGATATTACATACACACATAATGATGTACAGTCATCACCGTAGTTCATCTCCATAGTTATTTCCATCTAGTAAATCTGAAACGTCCTACCCATGAAACAGCTGTCCATTCTCCCCTGTTTCCGGCAACCATCATTCTACTTTCTCTCTCTATGAATTTAACTACTCTGAGTACCTTATATGAGTGGAATCTTATGGTGTATGTCTCTTTGTGACTGATTTATTTCATTTAGCGTAATGTTGTAAAAGCTCATCCATGTTCTGGCACATGTCAGAATTTCCACCTCTTTAAGACTGAATAATAATCCATTGTATGTAAATGCCAATTTTGTTTATTAATTTTTCCATGTTTTGATGGGCACGTGGATTGCTTTCACATTTTAGCTAATGTGAATAATGCTGCTAGGAACACAGGTACACAAATATCTTTTTTAGACCCTGTTTCCATTCTTTCATAGTGATTTTTGATAATATCTGCATGCATAATCTTTTTTTAAAGTGCTTTTTCTCTGGGTACTAAAATATGCATATATGACTTTTTATTGCTATCACCTGATAACAACACTGACTGCTTGAATGACATGGAAAGTTTACTTCCATTTGGGTTCTTTTAATTTTCTTTTTATAAATTCTTGAATCAGATGATATCATAACTTTTGTTTCAGTTATCAAAAATGATTGGTAAAGCTCGTATGAGAACACTGTTTTTATATGCCCATCTTTCTCTTTTTTGTTGTGTTTTTTCTTCCTTGTTGGAGTTCCTAGATCCCTTCTTTTACAACTTTCTTCCTTTTTGTAGAATTCTTTTTAGCCATTCATTAAGGGTAGGTCTTCTAGTAACAAATTCTTTTTGTTTTATTTTGTCTCACAATGTCTTTATTTCGACTTCATTGCTGATAGTTTTTCCAGATAAAAAATTTGTAGTGGACAGTTTTTGCTTTCAATACTTGGAAAATGTCCCTTCCTTTTGTAAACTGACATTCAAAGTGGTGTTTTCTATCAGTCATGTGTCAATTTTCTCTGGCTGCTTTTAAGATTTTTTTGTCTTTAGTTTGCAGAAGTGTATGTATCTTTAGGTGTATTTCTTTGGAATTATCCTGTTTGTGGTTTGCTTAGTTTCCTGAATCTGTGGACTTACATCTTTCGCCAAATGCGAGAAGTTTACACTCATTTTTTAAAAATTGTTTGTCAGTCTCTTTTTCATTTCTTCTCCTTTTAGATCTCCAAGTTATAATGTTGGAACTTTTGTTATTGTTCCAAGGTCCCTGAAAATCTGTATATTATTAATTTGTCTATTTTTCTATATATTTTATTGTGTTAATTCTATTGTTCTGTCTTCAAGTTAAATGATTATATTCTCTATCATTCTACTATTGAACTCATCAGCAAGATTTTTTTTAATTTCTGTTATTGCATATTGCAGGTCTATAATTTTCATTTCTTTATTTTCTTTAACATTTCTAATTCTTTGATAAGATCTTTTTTACATAAAGAGGAATTTGCAATTGCTTGTTGAAATATTTGTATGATGGCTACTTTAAAAGTCCTGTTAGATGATTCCAATATTTCCATGATGGTGTTGATGCATTTTCTCACTCAAATTGTTGGGTTTTTGATTCTTAGTATGACAAGAGATTTTCTGTTATTATCCTATACATATTATTAAATTAGGAGACTCTAAATTTTGAAACTTAGTCATGCTATTTAGATTTAAGATACAGATCTTGGCCTGTATTTATAGACTGTGGTTCCATTAACAATCTAATTTTCATAGGCTTTGTGATATTATTTTGATTTGCTCTGTTTATAAGATGTTGCTATGGCTACCACTGGTCCCTGCTGCCTGAGGGAGTGGACATAGCTTTCCACTCCCACCCCCCCACCCTGCCTCCTAGTATCTTTAAGAGGGACACTCTGACATGCCCTGGTGGCTTAAGCACTATGTTGGTGACTGGGATGTGGACCATGTAAAGTTCAAGGACCAGAGTTCAAACAAGCAAACAAAATAAATAAATAGATAAAGCTACTTCCTCTTCTTCATCTTTCCTTAAAAAACGCTTCTCCTTATCACTGTCTAAAAACAAATAAAGGGTGAGTCTCTGACCCATGGGGACAGAGTGAACTTTTCCTGGCCTGGGTATAAACATGGTGGATCCCTTTTGCTGTTGCCCCTGGCCATTCAATGAGTCTTTCTTGGAGGGAGAGGGGGTCTAGGTCTGGCATGGAAGGAGAGTGCTCTTTGAGTTGGGAAATTCAATTTGTTGTACAGGTTTCCCTTTGCTTGCTTCCTTGGTTACACAGTGTCTCTGGATGAGGGAAAAGTCAGGTCCAAAAGGAAAAATGGTACCCACCCTGGTTGCTTCTTGTTGGGGGATAATAACAGGCTCTCTGCAAGTTCTGTTGGGCTTCCTGGTGTCATTAGTACTCCCTTTTGATCCAAGGGAGAAACAAACTTAGCTGGCATGTCTTCTTTTGTAAGTTGGGGTGAGAAACGGCAGATGGCTCTATCTGTTGTGTGAAGGGCATTCAGGAGCAGAGGTCAGATGACACCTTGTTACTATGTTGTTCCTTCAGTTGCAGAGTTCCACACCAGCTGACTTCCACTTTCCACCTGTCAGAATTTTCCTTTGGTTGTTTCTTGCATCATTTCTAGAGCTTATAGTTGTGCAAAATGGGAAGGAAGGAGGATAGATAAGTCTGTACCATTTTTTTCTGAAATAGAAGTCGTCAATGGTCTTTTAAAGAGATTTAAATAATAAGAAAATATGCATTTATATAATATTTGCACAGTCACTAATTCCGGTTCTCTTCATTCTTCTGTAGGTCTGTTTTCCACCTGGCATCATTTTTTTCTAACTAAGGATATTTGTAAACATTTCCAGTAGCAGGAGACAAATTCTTTCAATTTGATTCTGCCCTCAAAAGTTTTCATTCCCCTTGTCTTTGAAAGATTATTATCGTGTGTATAGAATTCTAAGTTAATGGTTTCTTTCAGTACTTTGAAGATGTCATTTTTTTTTCAATTCGCATTGTATCTGATAAGAATTCTGCTATAAAACTTATCTTTGTCCTTCTGTAGGTAACATGGCTTCACACCCCACCCCAGCAGCTTATAAAGATTTTATATTTATCACTGGTTTTGAGCAATATGATTACTCTTTGCAGTTTTATTGGAGGAGCATAGCATCACAACATTTTGTAGGCTTAAGGTGAGCATCATTACAAATCAACGTCTGTATAAAATCTGTGACGTTTACCACCAACTGTCTAATTCTATCCTGTGTTGTAATTGGTCCCCCTCTTACCTGATTTTTCCACTCCCTACTCCCTTCCCTTCTGGTAATCACTAATTTGATTCTATAGAGTAAAAGTCTACTTTTGTTTGATTTGGCTTATTTGTTATTTGGTTCTATCTTAAGCAATTTTATTATAATATACCTTGTAGTTTTGCCCATATTTCTTGTGCTTGTGTTTATTGAGACTCTTGCATTTGTGACTTCATGTTTTTTATCAAAGTTTATAAAAGTCAATTCTACTTGTTTTATTAACATTATTATCCTCTTCATTAACAACATCATCTGTTAAAGTCTGTTATCTCTCAAACACTCAGAAATGAAGAGCTCCTTAGAAATCAGATGGTACAACATACAAATGCTTTATAAAATAAACTGTACATGTACGTTTGTGTTTTAATAGTATAATCAAAATGATTAGCTCTTTCTCAGGCTTAATGTTAAATTACCTCCCCTCAATACGATTAAGAAGACAATTTTGAGTCCTGGAGTGAAGAGACTTTTAATATAAGATAAAAAGTTGTTAGCTGCTCATATTTCACTGATTATAGTAATTATAAGTAATATAGAATTGTTTCCAATATTCTAGATAAGAGACACATAAGAGAAATGATGTGAAGTTAAACCTGATGTCTGGATTTGTGACAGTGGAGTACTGAATATAATAAACATGGCCATCAATAGCGGCCTGGTCAAATATGTCTTGGTGCTCCCACATGATGGCATACTATTTAGCTCCAAGAATGATAAAGCCCTTTGTGTAGAAACATGGAAAAGAATATACCATTATATGAAACATAATATGTAAAACATTGTGTTTTGTGAAACAATCAGATGGAACTCATTTTAGAAGTCTATCACTGGTACATCAGATCTGTCATTTGTAAATACACAGAACATTTCTGTAAAAACGCTCAGGTAGGGGATCTAGAACTGGCATTAGAAGGAATGCTTACTCTTTACTTGAGTCTATTCCTATCCTTTTAATATTACACTGTGTCCATATTGCCTATTCAATTAAATAAATAAATCCCAAACAGATAAGCTATATGACGTGGATGATTCATAAAGTAGTTAATAGAAAATCAACTCTATTTTCTCAGATGTTGCCAGCAGCAAAGCTATGAGACCAGTCTTTAACAGTCTTTGTAGACTGAAGATGCTGACTCCATCCATATCATAGTTGAGAGAACACTGGAGTAGTATTAGGCTTAGCCCAGGTGAAAGAGAACTTGATAGACATGGCTTCAAATCCAGGCTCTAAATACAGTAGCAGGGGATCAGTGAGAATGTAAAACAATCCTTTCTGAACCCGAATTTTATCATCTTTGAAGACAGAATAAAATAATTCATTTGTAAATACCCAGCAAAGAATCTGGCATATATGTCACTTTTCATCTAACCAGGAGAAAGTGCTGCATTGAGAGCATGGCGGTTGGGGGTGGGAATCTTAGTTTGATTCCATCGACATCCTATTTCCTCACTCTGAGCCTAATTTGTTTTATAGAAAATTTGTTTTATAGAAAAAAAAATTTTCTTTTATAAAAGTTCTCTTCAAAGTATTCTTGTGAAAAAATCAATTGGAATGAGAGAAGCTCTGTAATCTCCAGGAAGCATTGTAGGAAGGGGGACTGGGTGTGGAGCCTCTGGATTTCCTTGACCATCATAGACATTAAACAGCTGGCAGGTAGGTGCATAAGTATTTTTGAGGGGGCAAGAATGACTCAGCTGGGAGTTAGTGTGGGGATTTTTGGTGAAGGAGGAAAGAGAAGAGACTGCAAATTCAGGGTTTCTGAGGCATTGTCGGGGAGAAAGCTAAGAGAACTAGAAAAGAATAAGCTGTAATAATGCAGTGGTAAAGTAGACAAAAATATAAGAGATGTTAAGCAATCCATGCAATGATAAAATCACATCAAATATACATTTACTCTTCAAGTCTCTAAATAAATATTTTAATGACTTAATTGATTTTAATTACTAGACATTTCCCTGAGCATATAGAATACAGGTTTACCTGCTATATAAGTAAGATGTTCCTATTTGATATGATATATAGTAGGTTATTTTTTTCCATATAAATATATCATAATAACATTCCCAAGCTCCCCAAATAACCTATCAAATCACACCATATAAGAAGATTCTACTTTCAGATGGAGGTGTGGGGAAACTGTCCCAACATTCATTCAGGTTACAGTTGTCAAATAAAGATGTTAGATCCTCAGGGTCTTCACTGACATCTTAGTGGCTTTAAAAGCTTGGCAATGTTTCAGAGATGCTCATGAATTTTTAGACGCTCTGAATGATGTTGTGGATTTCATAATCATTCTATATCATTTCCTCCAGAGAAGAAGGAGCTGCACTTTTGCAGTTAATTGGAGCATGATATTCATCCTTTCTTTCATGCAAACACCTCTTATACCTAACTCTTTACCATGTATACAAGGGTCTATGGGATTTGACTCTTAGCAAGCTTTTAAAATTCGCTTCCTGCTACCATTTCCTTTTCTCCTTTTCCATCCATATTGATCACCTTATTATTTCCCAGAGATACTCAGGGCTATTCCACTTCTTGTTCCTTCTAATGATATCCCTATAGTATGCCTTGACATTCATCTCAGCTTTATGCTGTCATCGTCTAGGAGAAGTGTTTTAATACCAAACCTATTTAAAGTAGTTCTCTATTTCTAGCCTCTGCTTCATCTTCTTCTTAGGTAATGTTTCTTACTGACGTGTTAGTGAATGCTCTCTGTTTATTTATATATTCACTTCTCTCTACTTTACTTGAACAAATCTCTGCAAAAGCATTGCCTTATTTTTCTGATGCACAAAATTATGCTGAAGAGATATTTGTTGAGTGAGTGAATGACAAACTTGTGATGAATCTTGCTCCTCACTTAATCCCTTTGGCAGTATCCATTATTGGCATACAAACTCAGTGCCAGACAACTAACTATATGAGAAACTTAATAAAAGAAATGTGCCCAGACACTTAGACTATAGACTAATGGGGTGGGGATACACAGATGTGTACCTGGAATCTCTGTGGTATGCTTACAATTTGACTTAACTCCAAAATAGTGTGAGTGCATCCTAAAGAGAGAAATAACACTGTCATCTACCATTTATTTTGTGCCTTACAGTGCACACACTGGAGTGTTTCCACACATTGTTTCTTTGATGATACATGTGAAATTGAAATGAAAATTTGAACTTACAAAATAGATCAATTAAAGGGTGACTATTTGCATTACAAAAGAATTTTTTTGATACAAAAGGATTAGTTCAAGTTTCCTTTAAATAGCATCTCCCCTAGTGCATTAAAGTGTTTATTTATAGATCATTAATTGCTTGATGAAAATGCCACAGGGCAGAGCAGCTTAAAGACTCTGGTCAGGAGGCCCTACCAGTGGCAGATCAATTAAATTTGAAGACAAAGTGTCTTTGAAATAATACATGAAGTCAATGGGGAAAAGGGATTCATTTTTCCAAATTGTTTTGTCTCAGTAGGGAACACATACATTAGGTGAACTTCACACCTCTGTGTTCCCATTCATGCCAAATCAAGGTATACATGTTCTCCAGTTTGTGTGGCTAAAGTCTTCTATGTCCAGGGTCATGGCTATGTTTGGCCTCCTTTGGTTGTGCTTTAATTAAGAGGTAAAATTATTAAAGTGGCAGATGTTTCTAGCCCGAGGACCTGGGCCCACTTATATCAAGCAGATGGTCCCAAGCAAGAGAGCATCCTCTAATGAAGAAGCATTTGCAATTCATGAGCATGCATGATGTCCATTTCTCTCACTCCCCAATGTTCTGCTTGTCAGGGGTCCCATTGTGTGGCCAGGGAGCATGATGAATTAGGCAAACCCCTTCTGGCTTGGGACATAGTTTCATGCTGATGAAAATTAAAAGTATGATCTCCCAGAAGATAAGAGACCCAGCTCTCCAGAGTAGAGACTTTTCCTACCTTCCCTCTTAGCTGCTGGTGATCTATTTGAGAGTCATCATCTACATTAGAGGCTTAGCCTCAAGGACACAGAGCTGTGAAAGAACTTCTTTGCTCCTTCATTTGAGTCTTGAAACTTTCACCTTAGATTTGACCCTGGTCAGATCTGGAGCTCGCTCTTATCTTCTTCCAGGAGGACTGGCAGGCAGAGACTCAGGAAAATCCAACTGAGTTCATTTTGAAGATCTAATTGGCTTAATTAAATAATTCATAGCTCAGGCAGCATTCCATCTAACAAGCAGAAAGGTGCTTCAAAAGTTGTCAAAATGAAAGGTTTTTAGCAGCGGAAAGAGAGCAAGCAGAAAGAATTATTCCAGACTTAGCTAACCTACTGATAAGGAATGGATAAAGGACAGAATATCTCACCTTCCTTTGGGGAATGGAAAAGATGACCTCAGTGATGCTAACCAGAAAATTTCACACTGACTAGTTAGGACTACATTCCCGGGAAGGCTGAAACTGCAGGAAGCTTGAAACCACAGTTAGGTTAGGTATTGTTAGGGGAATTAGCACAAGTACCTCCATGTTGGGATGTGGGATGGTTATTTTCTTTTTCACAGCAGGCAGAATATTCTGGTTAGAGACCAGAAAACTTAGATTCTACTTTCGATGTCCATTGTGACCTAGGGGAAATCATATGTGTGCAGAGAGACACACACAGACACACGCAGACACACACACACACACACACACACACACACACACTGAATCACAGATTGCTCATTTTTATTTATGTAATAGTTATAGAGTTATTGAAGGTCTACTCTGGGTAAGTTAGATGAGAAAGGAGGGGTAATCAAATTTTTTCTTCTTATCTGACAGCAGAACTATTTGTATCAAATGAGATAAATGGAAGGATATTACTCTAAAGTTATTTTATATGTTAATTTAAGAGTCAATAGTGATACAAAACCAGATCTTATGCCATGAACAACGTAGGGCAGCACATTATAAACACATTATGAAATAATGATGGAGAGCTTTAATCATTAGGATTTGGGCTCTCTTCATCTGGCAATTCTTTTCTTGCTTGAAAACTTTCTCAGGTTGGTTCCTTCTACAAGATGATCTCTGTCAGTTATCAGCCCTTACAGTCCTTAGAGTCTGTTACCTGACAGAAAGAAGAACATCTTTCTGATAATTGTTACAAAGTCAAATTCCAGGGAGGACGCTAAATGGTTAAGCCTGGATCATGTGTTACCTGGACCAGAATAGGTGGGGACTAGAAAATTGGCCATGTCTGAGTCTCATGCTCACTTCTCTAGTAGTAGGAATGGAATTAGTCCCACTAAGCCACATGGATAAAAATGAGTGGTTTCCTGATTAAGAGGTGCCGATCAGACAAAATCCTACTTCACTAAAGATTATAATTGAGTTAAGATAGTAGCATTTAATAACATATTTAATTCTTCATGTGTATCCCTAAGTCTCAATTTTTTGCTGATCGAATTTACTTAAAAAACAGAAAAAACTGTACCCATGTAGCATGCAATCACATACCAGAAAACTTGCAGCCCATTTGCTTGAAAGCCAATTGTTCTAAGAGAATTTCCAACAAACATGTTTTACATGTGAAAAAAGAAGAGCTAGGTTAAGAATAATACAAACATCCTTGAATACCTCTTCATTTAAATCAGAGATGGCTGGTGAAGAGGTTGGGCACTGGGCCTGTGGTCATGGGGGCATGGTTGGAATATTCCCACCACCTTCAGGAAAAGCACCTGGAGTTAGAGATCTCATAGCCGGATATCCTCTCTGGTGCTCACTGCTAGTGTGCACTTGTTGCAGATGGTCCTGGCCACTGCAAAGCAGGAATGTGACCACAAATGGATCCTAACAAAGAGAGATGTGTTAGTGAGGGTTTGGGTTGTTGACTGGATAATTTCTAGCTCTCACAACAAATATGAAAGAGGAATTATATGACTAAGGGATAAAACTGTAATTTTTTTTTTTAATGCTGCTGTGTCTGTGATCTGGCCAAGTGATCCTAGAGTAAATTGAAATAGTTGCAGTCTCTCAGGTGGGCAAAACATTAAAAGGCAATTCCTGTAGAGAAATACTCCCAACAGTAAATACTCTTAGAAAGACTGGAAAGAAACACATACAGAAACCATAGTCATTTGAAAAAATGTAACTGTTCAAGAAAGAAGTAATATGGAATAAAACAACATTGCATTATGAAATGAAGAGAACTTCAGGAAAAAAAATATTCTGATTGATCTTTTAATAAGATTCATGATGACATTGTATCTATAAAATGTGAGTTATGAAAATAATGAGATTGCAGGAAGATAAAAATCACTGTCAAAACCTAATAATGGAAGCGGTAAACCCTTTGTGTTGCAATCCATCATAACTAGAAGACATGAAAATGATAAAATAGACAAATGCTACAGAGGATTGGTCTAGGAGAATTTGCATGTATTTCCCCAAATGAAGCAAGGATCCATTTAGAAGGTTAGTGCAATACAAATTTTACATGCTACCTAGAATAGACAAGTGGGCCTGACTGATGTTGGAAAATTGAGACCCATTTTCAGATCTGGGAAGATGAAGGACTCCATAGCTGATTGGGAGGAATCTTTGAAGTTCTCTTGGGCCAGAAGTCCTTGGACCCTAATTCATCAGTAATACCCAACCCTGGTAGCCTGATTAAATTCCAGGATTCAACTGGGCTTCAGATCTCACTAACCAAGTCATAACTTTTGTGTTATTTATCTTCAGCATTCAGTTGGTGTTAAATATTTCCCCACTGCTGATCCATATTTCAGTTCTCACCAAGGCAACAATAACAAACTCCTTTGGCTTCCAGTGGCTTCTCAATGATCTCTAGGGCTCTGAGTTAGACTGAATGACGAGGATGAAGCTACTGACTGGGGAAGCAATGTTCGTAGTCCATTCCTGCAGTCTGTACCATCTGAATTACCTCTTCAAAATTAAGTGAACAAACATTAGAAATTTTGCTTCACTTTAAAAAATCTATATGAAACCAAATTTTCACAAGATGAACAACTAAATGAAATAAATAAAATGCTTCTTTCTCCTTCTCTCTGTACCTTCCTGCTGGTCTCTGCTGGCCTATATTCCTGCCTGCACCTTTCCTTGAAACAAAAAAGAACAACAAAAAAATCTTTTTTATCCCTTCTCCCCTCTTTTTGATATGTCAGTGTAAGGTAACTGACTGCCCTTTTTTTGGGGAGGGAACGTCATATTCTGAAATCGTATCCTTAATATATAATTTTTTCTTTTTAAATGAAATTACGGCGATGGTAGAAGGTCAACTTTTAAAAAGTTCTCTCTTGGCAAAATAAGGCAATTATATTGACAACCATTGTCAATAGATTCAACAGACTGATCCCATCTCTTCTGTTCACCCTCTCATGATGTCTGTTAACGTGAAGGATTTCGGTCAAGGTTTCTCTCCCATGTTACATAGCAAAACTATATTGAAAATCAACATTTTCTTATGGAAATTGCTGTTCACTTTTCATTTTTCTTTAGCATTTTAAACTCACATGTGTATATTCTTATGTATATATGTATACGTAGATAAATGCATATATAATTATTTCAAATGTTTTATCTTTGACTTCCATAATTTTCATTTGGATCTCTTATTAATGCTATTTTTTTCTACTAAAATTATCATTTCATCTATGGTGAGTATATTTTTATTGACTTCCTTCCTAAAGCATAGTTATAATGATGGTTTAAAATCTTAACTCAAAGTGCACCTGAGGGACTCAAGTGCTAAGCTGGCAGCTGGGACATAGGAGGATAGGGTGATGCAGGGGGCAGGGGTAGCAATCGATATAAATAAACAAGTAAATGAAAGTACTTGCTCCTCCTCTTCTTTCCTTCCTTAAAAACACTTATTTTTCTTTTCCCCGCCTTCCTCTCTTTAAAAAAAAATCTTAATTCAAATATCGGATCATCCTGGAGCAGTCCCTGTGATTATTTTGTCTCTGGAATCTAAGTCACATTTCTTGTTTCTTTATTTTTTAACATGTCAATGATTGTGAAATATATTCTAGATATTATTAATGTTATATTGCAGAGACTGGATTTTGTTGTTATTGGTTCTCTGAAAAGGACTGAATTAGTTTTGTTTTAGCAGGCAATTAATTTGATGGGACCGAAAGCACAAGTTAAGTCTCTTGTGGAGAAGCTCAAACCTTCTTTTAGGTATTTTATCCTGAGCTAAGCAGCTTGGAGTCTGTCCCATACATTTGTGGTTTGGGAATTAGCCAGAATCTTGGTCCAAGTGTATACACAAAAAATGTGGGGCTCTCTCTTCTGGTTCTGTCCCTCTTTCCAGTGGTTCCTTCCTCATTTCCCACTGCTGTGGTTTCCTCAAACACCTCCAAATCTTTGGACCAGAAAAATAAAAAAAAAACAAAAGAACAAAAACAAGTGTTTTTTCCATTGAAGCATTAGCCATCCCCACATGGTGAAGATTGGGATCTTTCTTCAGGCTAGAAGTTGTGAAAAAGAGAAATATCCAGTGCTGTTCCCATTGTCAACTGCCAAGTCTCTTCCAGAATGTGACTGTTTTTGTTCTCTCTCCAACACCCTTGCATAGTTGAAATTGTTTATTGTTTAATTTTCAAATATTTTGTTTAGACTTGACAGCTGAGATCTGTAGGAAGGTTGTTCCTATAGGAAAATCACTCAGTCATATCAAAAAAGTTGAACCTGCTTTGACAATCAATGTGTAGAATTGGTGTTATAAGTTTCAAACAATAGGACCATTTTAGCAAATTCAAGAAATAGATATTGAACAACTTTACTGTAATGGTTTCTAGGGCTACTCAGTAAAATACCACACATTGGTGGATTAGGTCACAGAATTTTATTTTCTCCAAATTCTAGAGGCTAGAAGCCCAAGATCAAAGTGTCAGCAGAGTTGATTTTTACTGAGGCCTCTCTCCTCGGCTTGCAGACAGGCACTTGTCCCTGTGTCGCTACACTGTCTTTCCTCTGTACAGAACATCCCTGAGGTCTCTGTGTGTCCTAATAGCCTCTTCATAAAAGGACACATGTCGCCCTGCATTGGGGTCTATCCTAATGTCTTCGTTTTAACCTGATAATCTCTTTAAAGACCTTATCACCAAAGCAGCAACATTCTGAAGTACTGAGGGTTAGAATTTCAACATATGAATTTGATGAGGGGGAATAAGACACAATTTAGTCCATAATAATCAGCTACCTCAGCCATTCTCCAAGAGGACCAGAGAATAAAGTTATGGAGTCAGTAATAACTACTAGTTTAGACCACATGAGAGCAGTGCCATATAAACACTATTACTACCCCTACTGCATACAGAGACCTTGAATATTTCTTAAAGCTGAGCATTGGATACAGCTTATAGAACCAATGTAGCCTCAGAAAGTTATATGTTGCGTATCCTCCCTGTACCAAAAATGGCTTTCAACTGATGCCTGTGCCCTTACATCGTGAAATCCCAGTGTCTCTTGTAAATAAATATTGGTGACACTCAGGTCACACTTAGGTGTGTGTCCTAGCTACCAGGGAATCTGGGAAAGTGGATTTTTGATTTCTATTCCAGGGAGCACAGACTAAAGTGATGCAGATGTTTCCAAACAGGAGAAAATAGCACACAGTTTCTAGGTGGTCAAGTAGCACGAAAAATATTGTGTCTGTTAGGTCATGGGGAAAAGTTCCCCAATGTGATGAGATTCTTTATAGGTAGGACAAACAAACAAACAAACAAATATCACACAGGATTAGTAGGAGAAAAGGTCATATTTAATGACAAATATATGAATAATCTACAGAACTGTAATTCTGAGGTAAATAGAGCAGATTCTATTCTGTGCTAAAGAATAATAAAGGAGACCTGGGGCTTGATGGAAAGAAGAGGGAAGTCTTCATATGATGGGATGATTTCATATGGAAAACCTTGCTTCTAGACTTTTCCCTTGCCTGATTGTTTCAGGGGAAGATGCCGTATCTAAATATGGTTAGGGTAACAGCTGTAGGTCTCAACCTTAGCTCATAAATGAAGATGACATGTATAGGAAAAATCCTGCTCTAGACATCTTGGAAAAGACCTATCTGATCATGGAGGGGACTGGGGAAGATGATCCTGAATGTCTCATGAAATAGTTGCATAAGGACAAAATGAATTTGACAAGTATTCAAAAAAAAAACCAGAGAGTACAATGATAACCAACATTTACCAGGCATCTGGTAAATGAAGGAATTATTGTCCCTATTTTTAGATGAACTGATTGAAGTTTAGATAAATTAATAAACTAGCCTAAGGTCATACGGCTAATGATAAATCTAAGAGCCAAGCCAGATTTTTCTGATTCCAGATTTGATGCTTATAATCACTCTGTCACCTTGCTTTTTTATGTATGGAAATAGAAAATTATAAGAATGGAACAGACCATGACAAACTATAATCAAAGAAAAGATGGAAGGAAATTTGCTTTAATGAAGGAAGGAAGACTAATGTGTTTGGATAGGTACATGTTCATTGAATAGCAGACAGAATTAAAAAAAAAAAGATTTCTAGACATATTCTGTTGAAAATTTTGAATTTTAAAGGGAGAAAAATGACATATTAATTAAGGAAAAATGTTCTCTTAACTTACAAATTAAAAAAAAAACCCCTGCGTTTGTCATTAGCCTTTCAATATTAAATATTAGGTGATCACAGAACATTATCTAGAGAAGTTTAAAAGAAAATCTATGAGCCAAAAATTCCAGTAATGTGAGGTCACATGCTCACCAAGAAGACTGTTCCTATTGGCTTTGTAAAGATATTGTCAAAAAAATTGCTTTCAGAATTTAGTGGGTGCTTGAATAAAAATATGGATTTTAAGAATAGCAAAGAAGTATTACAAGTGAAATGAGACCATTAAAATACAGTTTGAAAATTAGGCAGATTTTATTGATTTGTTATAAAATTTCAAAAGTGTCAAAATACTTTTCAAGAAGAGGTTTCACAATTCAAAAATCATATTAAATAATAAATTATCTAGAATATTAGCTTATAATCAACACAAACTGAAATGATGTAGATGTGGAGGGAAAAGCAAATTGATTGCACTTACTCAAAGTGAATAATTTTTACAGCAATAAATAGGAAAAAAGAAGTCCTTTAAAAATTTGAATAATGTTGACTAATGTGTAAAGGACTATTTTTATTCTGAAGTTACTACTTGTATGACATTTTAAACATTTGTAAGAAAAAGGAAAATATATAAGGCAAGTCAGAAAAAAAAGTTGCAAAGGAAACAGTGACATATAAAGGTCAAAATAAGAGATGAGACTAAAACATGGGAAGAATATTAATATCAGATGAAGTTGAATTCAGGTCAAAAGCAATAACGGAGCAAGGAGAGTTTTTTTTTATTGCTAAAAGGATCACTGCACAATAAAGACATGGTATCATAAAATTTATGTGCCAAACAACATCCCAATGAAATATATAAGAAATAATAGTTAAAGGAAATACGAGAAATTCACAATCATAGAGTAAGACTTAAAAATACTGCAGACATACCAATTAGGCACAAATTAAGAGATAAATTGAAAGAATGTAGAACTTTCATTCCTTCAGAGACTATTTAGCAAATATCTACAGAACAGTTATAACACTTTATGTATTTTCTAAATGAATTGTGTGAACATGCAAAAATATACAAATAGCATATTTAAGTTATGATGCAAAATAATAAAAGGAAGACCTATTATCAGTGTTGTTCTGAGTTGTCTCTCTTATGCCAGCTGGTATATGCCAAGTTTCCTATGGAATGTTTTTCAAATTCAGGACCATAACTCATTGATAGGTCGTTTAGTGGGTTACAATGACTTTTTAAAAATAATTAATTCTTTTTAGAAAACAAATACATACACATACACACAAATAGAATAAATTTAAAACAATAAGGGAAAAAAACACAAGTGAGATAGGGAAGTTGACTATGGATTCTGTTTTCATTAAAACAGTAAAAGGGGAGTCTATAAACAATCCCCTGCTGGTAAATTTTAAATTCTTGAGAAAATAGAAAATATTCTAGGAAATATGTTACCAAACTTGACACGAGGAGAAATCTTCTCAAAGCAACAACCATGAGAAAGAGTTTGAACATTTGTCACAGAAGTGTCTCATTCTAAAAATACTAGTCCAAGAGGACACCAAAGATTGACCTTTGATTTTCAATGAGTAGAAAATTCTTGCAGTATTTAAAGATTCTGAAGCATAGATAAAAATAGATGGTTTTCCAGTTCATTTTACTAAGTTAGTCAGCTTCCCATTAGGAAACAGAGGTCATATTGACATTAGGTAATTTGAAATTAGGTAATTTGAAACAATAAAGATGTGGAAAGGATATAGAAATGCAGATGGGTAGTAGAGTCCTGTTTCTAAACCTCAGTTTGAAGGACAGGGGAGAGGGTGATTATCAGAACCCAGTAGAATGGATTGATAGGAGTTGTGATGATTTTTGCTCTTGGGACCCATACAACTTCCCTTGACCTTGCAAAGGAGAGTCTGGTGCTCTCATCTCATTCTCCTACACTCTAAATTTCCTTCCTTTGATCTTCATTGGTCAAGCTCATTTGGAAGCCACAGTTCACTGGAGTCTATTGCTGTCATCCATGTAATTCAGCCAAAGACAGAGAGCAAGTGGAGAAAGGTGGCAGGAGGTTCTAGAGGAATAATTCAGAATCATATTGCACATCATGATACCACAAGACCTTGACTACAGCCTAAAAAGTATTGTACAAAGAACATAAGTAAGGAAAATTTAGTTAATGAATGTTAATGTAAAAAGATTTTGAATAAGATATTAGCAAATTGAATTCAGAACTTTATTACAATACTGTATTGGATTGGGCACTTATAAAATTTCATTCATTTTTTAGGGCTCTGTTTTTCACTTTTCATGTTTTAAAGAAAGCTCCCACCCTTTGCTCTTCTCCTCATTCTCTCCTTCCCAAAGGAGGTGGGGTGACTTAGCTGATGAGTGTTGAAGACACAAGTCTACTGGATCTCTTTTAAAATCAGCCTGTCCACAGAATGCAAGCCACCTCTGCTTCTCCATGGAGTATAATTACAGAGAAGACCTTTGAAGGATAGGTACCCCCAAGATGTTTAGCTACACTCCCTATGATGTTTATGTAGACCTTCCTAAGACTTCCAGAGTAGACTTTCCTAAGATGTGTCACTTAGGCATGTAGATTATTTCAAGTTGAGGTCAATCAAGGCCTTGAAGGTTCACAAGAAACTTTTTAACATCCCCTTAACTACCTAAAAGAATAAAAATTTGGATGCTACACAGAATTAGAATTTTGCCAGATAAGCTTTCTATCATAGAAAACTGTATGTCAGGGCAATATCTAATTATAGGGCATCCGCTTTTCAACATGAGTCCCTTCTCCTGTCTCCTTGAAGCTCCAGACCCCTATCCCATTCCTTAGCTCAGGACGTAGATCCTCATTTTGTCCTACTGACTTTAGAATCTACATCCATGTAGATCTTCCATATGTGTGTAATTAAATTATTGTTCTCTCTTACTAATCTGTCTAATTTTTTGACCAGCCCAAGAAGAATCAAGAGATATGGGGAAAAATTTCCTCTTTGTCTTACAGTTTTATATTGGACCAGTGACCAGTGGGACAAGTTATTGAACACAGGTCCAAAGAATTAGCAAACCCATTTGATTATGCATCTAGGCTGTCACTAATCCAATTTATATCTGTAAGCCAAATAACATTTATTTCCAACCACTTTCTCTATCTTTTACTCATTCTGTACTTGGGAAGGGAAAAATGAACATTGTTACATAATTGACTTTTAGGAATACCCACATTATTTTTCTCTAATCCCTCTTTGTATAGACGTTGCCACTGTACTTTACATCACCACCAAATAGTTATACAGCTGGGGAGGCTCTCTACAGATACAGACCTCTGGTAGGGAAGATGCAGAGAGAACAAAAAAACCATTCATTGACTTTTGATTTATAAAGCAGATAATTATAAATTCTCAGTCAAAATACAGAATTAAAAGTCATGATTCTTTTACAAGAGAGGAAAATGCTCTGATTTTGGCTTTAAGTGAAAGAATAAGATACAAAATTTATATCATAAGAAGTGGACATGAAGTAAGGACCTTTTTCCTGCCCTGAAATAGGGAAAGATGTATTCCACAGATAACAGAGAAAGGATGTGAGGATACTTGAGTTTGGAGGTGATGTTAGTGTGGGGGTGTTCAGGTCACTCAAAGAGCCCGTGGCAGAGTTAGGCAAGTGAGCAAGGAGAGGTTTAATCAGAGGGTAAAGGGATGGAGCTGACCAAGGGAGGTCCAGACCCCATGGTTCAGGGTCACTCCACATACAAGACAGGTGCAGTGAGTAAGCAAGTTGGGGGTCCATCAGTGGGGAGCAGAGAGAGAGAGGATGGAACCAGCCAAGGGAGGCTGAGACCCCCATTATTGGGGAACAGAGAGAGAGAGAGAGAGAGAGAGAGAGAGAGAGAGAGAGAGAGAGAGAGAGAGAGAGAGAGAGAGAGGACGGAGCCAACTAGGAGGCTAAGATCCCATTAGTGGAGAGGCTGACTCAAGGCCTTGCCAGTAGCCTGGGTTTTTAAGGGAAAATCCCACATGGTGAGGAAGGGGGATGGAGAGAGGAGGTCTGCAGACCAGGTTTCAGTTCTTGATTGGCCAAGGTGACATTGTCCTTTGAAGGTATTGGTGATCTTCTTCAACCAATGTCATTCTTTTGTTTCTTGGTAAGGGTCTGTGCTAGTCACATACTACATGTCCCACATATTGAACTCATCCACCAGCTTTCCTTATCGATCTGGATGCATCCACGACTGGGTGCTGGAGCCAGAGGCAATTCACTGTCCTGATGGTTAAACTTTAATCCCTGGCCTAAGGCTTGCTCTTGTGGGGGTTCTGACAGTTAGGTAATAGAAATTTCTAAAGACACTTGAGAAGAGTTGAAAGAAGATCCAGAGAAGAAGTCAGTTTCTGGCTTTCCAAGCTGTGATCTAGAAAACTGCAAGCCTCCAAGAAAAGATCTTATAAAAACAAGAGGATCAAAATGGAGTCACTGATACTAAGCCTCACAATGCCAAACCTGAGAATTAATTTAATTACAGTTTTGATTCTTCCAGAAATGAAATCTTAAACCAGTCCATTAGATATTACTTGATTGGTATTCATTAGGTTATCTGCCTAATAGGCCCCTGACTTCCCCTAATGAAAAACTATCTTATAATAACTGAATCGCCTTTTTGCCTAGTGTAAATTCCTTTCTCCTCCTCTCTGTTGCCTATAAAAGTCATACATTTTGTATAGCTCCTTGGAGTTCCTTTCTATTTTGCTAGATGGATATGGCCAGATTCATGAACCACTTAGTAAAGTCAATGAAATCTTTAAAATTTATTCAGTTGAATTTTATATTTGAACAAATCTAAGTCAAAGAAAAACAAAACAAAATGTGAGTGTTAAGTAGCTGAGATCGATGTGCAGTCATATGAATAGTGTCAGAGTGAAGAGGTAAATTTCTCACTCTGCATTTTTCTAAGGCTGAATAAACCATGCAATAAAATTAATATTAGCCATATTAGTAGGAGAAAAGGCCAAATTTAGTTACACATGTACAGGAATCTACATAACTGTAGGTTCCAAGGTCAGTGAGGAGAAATGGGAGTATATATCCCGAGCTAAAAAATGTGATAGTGTCCTGGGACATCAAAGAGAGAGGGACCCACCCATACAATGAAGATCAGATGCTCTGTAATTAGATGTTTACCATACCACATGGATATGTTACTTTGATAGAAAGTTTATTTCTGAGAAAACACGTTTTGGGTAATACTACCAATTTTCATTCTCCTAAGTAGTTAAGGAAGTGATAAAAGTTTCTTGTGAGCTTGCAGGGCCTCAGCTGACCTCAGCTTGAAATAATCACATAATAAAGTAATATGTCTAGGGAAAGCCTGTTCTGGATATCCTGAGAAGATCTATCTCCTGCAATATGAAGGTGATCTTACATAAACCTGAGAAAATAGGGGAAAGTAGCCCAAACATCCCTGCTTTCCGGGCCTTCATAAGAGAATGCCAAGCATCTAGAAGAACAAGTGCTTGATGGAACACACTTCAGGATTTGGGCGTTTGTTTAGTTCCTGGAACTGAGATCAGAAGCTTGAATTTGTGCCGAAGGGGGCACCTGACTATCACAGTCTATATGTACTTTAAGCTACCTGCACTTTCTCCTTTCTAGGGACCAAATGGAATGCATAGGCTTCCCCCAGAGTCCAGAGGCTCTTGTCACCCCACTCCCCAATACTTTTCTGTCTCAGGAAGTTTCACAGGGCTGGGATGCAAGAAATAAATGTCCTTGGCTGATGCTAAAGGTCTGTCACAGCCAGATAAAGACAAGTAAGAAGTGGATGTTAAGAATGAGGACACACAATGACTAAACCTTTCAGCATACTTGGCTGTACAACATTAAATTGAGGTTATTTAGAGATGAGGACAGTGGTATCCTAAGTGGTTACAGAAAGTGCTCAAGAAAAATGAAATTATGAAGTGGTAGAAAAGGCATTCAAACCCAGATTTTATGCTTCTCAGCTGGTCCCATCCTCCCTCCATCTCTCTGGGCAGCAGTGATGGCTCCAGTCATGATGAATGTCAATGAACTTTTAATGAGGTCGTAATCAAGTGCTTCATTACTTGAACTCTCAGGGAGCCCAGCAATGGCCCTTAGGAGACAAAAGCTGGTATTCAAGCCAAAAGGGCTTGAGAGAGCTCACAGGTTCTGCTCCCTTTCAAGGACATCCGCCTTTTCACCCCTTTACTCCCACTGCCCTGAAGACCTGGAAGCAAACAAAAGGAACCCCCCCCAGATCTACTTTGCATTAGCTCTGGACTGCCTGTGGCCCCAGTGCTAATGAAGTAACTTAACAAATTCCCTCTGAAAAGTTGCATTTCATTTGCATATATTTAGTTGATCCCAGTGTCCCTACTTCCTAAGGCTGATGTGACCCTTAGAAAACCACAGGAAGCCACATTTTCTTCCCTCTTTCTTAGCCCAGCTACCCTGTCTTGCTTGTAGAAGCTAGTCTAACAACAAAGTGTAGCTCATGGCAGGTTTCTCACAACCCCAAGGCAAAGATGCATATGCCTTCATTTAGAGTTGCTAACTTAGTTTGAAAATACCAGCTTGATCTCATTTTTCATTGTGTTTTCTTCCTCAAAGACCCAAATGTGAATATGTTCACAGACTGATAGAGCTGCTGCTAGATTGAGGAATGGTCTCAATATGCCTTGGGTTTTCAGTCAGTTTGCTTAAATCATGTCAATCTGTCATAAACATTACATCTGGATGCCAAGATCATAGTCATAATACATCATTTTATGTATTTTACAGTCATTCTCATAACTTGCCTTGGACTTGAAGCTCTGAAAACAGCAAACTTGAGAAATTCAAAGATTGATTCCAAGTGCATAATGCTCAGACAGAATGAGTTAAGCATCTGCGATTTCACTCTGAAGACTTGTGAGCAATAATATGCTAAAAATATGTCCAAAAGAGAATGACCATTTGTTGTGAATGTGTGAACAAGAGTGAAGCTATATTTGTAAAACTATGCTGTAAAATAAAAAAAGACACACATCTGAGTGTGGGCAACTGAACATATGTGAAAAGTCTGAGCCATGTCATAGACAAGCCTGCAGACAGCCCTATTAGAACAAGCTGTTGGGGGCTTATCTCAGACTACAAGTTCCGACTAAAGGGTGTAGCTGAAGAAGAAAGAGTTATCAGAATAAGCTCCCAGTTTGGTACACCCCAAAATGTTGGGGGCTCAACCTAGACAGTAAGGACTGATTAAAAGGTGTGGTTGGCAAGAAAAAGCTGTAAAAGCAGGGTTCCTACCAGTCCATTTTGCAGCCCACAGCCCCAAGCTGTGGGCCGTGCTGACAACACTGGGCCAGCACCAGGAGGAGCAGGAAGCCCTGGCATGGCAGCTGAGGAAACAACCACACATGGGTATTCTGGGACTTAGAAAGTTTAGCTGAGTTCAGAGACTCCTCTGTGTGTCGTAACTGTGTGTGCCCCATTCCAGGCTAGGTCACACCTAATCTCTTTGAGTTAACATCTCATTCTGCTACAGTTTTTGGGAGAAAACCAAGCGAGCACTCTTTGGAAGTATTTTAGGCAGATTTATTACACGCGTGGTCTCAGCTGGGATTTCTTCCCCAGAGAGCTGAGCCCCGAGTTCTGGTTAGAACATTCTTATATAGGCTAGAGCAACACGGAAAGAGAGGGATGTAAATTAGGGGAAGGAGTTTCAAGTGCGGGAAGTTCTTTGTCTGCTGGCAAGCAAGCTCAGGTTATAGGAGGTGTCATGGCTTTTCTTTACAGAAATTCCCTTACTCTTGACTGTGACCACATTAGTAGAAGTTCATTGGAGCACAAACTGACTCCTAGTCATTCAGGCATGTTCTGACAAAAGGAGTTCTGACCCTGTGCTCAAGAAACCATTGTAGGTAGCATGAATGGGATTAAGAATCTAATGGGAAATGTAGTAGAAAACAGTTTGTTGTAAATATAATTATTATTGATAATAATAGTATCTCCAATGTATTCTATTTCCTGTTTCATCTCTATTAACATTAAACATACAATTCAGTTTCAGTCAGAAAAGACACATAGAAATGATCATCTTACAATAGCTCCCCAAATATCCATTCCAGGAGGAGGGAAGGGAATGAAAAGTGAAGTTTAACATATAGTCACCTACTAGTAAATAAACACCAAGTTTTTTATTTACATTAGTTCTTTCCATCTCTAGGTTTTCCCCAATCATGAAATTGTGAATAGGAGAGGCACAGAGTCCTTCTAGAAACAGAAAGAAGTTGTAAACTGAGTGATGGAAAGAAGCTGATAGAAAACAAAATTCAATGGGTCCCACTGGTTTTAGTCAATGATTTATGGATTGAGCAATTTCCAATCTAGCAAATAGAAAGTTGCTTGGCAGGCTGTACAAAATGAAAGGTATTTATAAACAGCAGGAATAAAGAAGTGATACTAGGCAAAGGTGGGTTGGTGAGTGCAAGGTGACTTTTCTTTGTGGGATGGTAGGATTCTATCATGCAGATTACCTAACTAGTGATGAGGGCACAATTCCTAATTGATTGGTTTAAGATGCAATTCTGGGAGAACTGAAACTTCTGTTAAGTCTCAGGTTTGATGGTGTGAAGCTTAGCATAAGCAACTTTATTTTGGGCTTGTTTTCTTGTTTGTAATAGGATGGATGAAAATATAATCACAGTATATAGGAGGATGTAAAATGTATATAAAGCTGCCTTATTATTTGCTTTACATATTAACATTCATTGGTGTATAAGATGTGTTTTAATATACAAATGACTGATATGCTTTCAGTTTGGGGACCAAAACAATGAAGTGCTGGGTCATCTTGACTCAACAGTTCATGAGTGTATTTCCTCCCAACTCTGATCTCTGTGACTTCACATTAGCAAAGTGAAATTTTAACCAGGCAGTAAATTGGGATTCAAAACTGAGCAATCTATGATATCTGGTGAACATATAATCTAGTTGCAGATAAACTAAACTGGGAGAGACACAATGGATTGAACCAGTTCTCTCTACTGAGACAGGAAGACTTGTGATCAACCTGATAAGCCAGCAGACCCACCCATCACCCCCGCCATTGGTGTCATAGTATCTACATTCTCCACTGACTGAGAAGTCTCACTTTCCAATTGTCTCCTGTACATGTACTTTGTGTATATAATCTCAGTCCTCCCCATCAGTGGATTAAGTGGATTTGAGACAGAGCAGGTCTTCCACTTCTTCAACTGATGTCTCTTAATAATAAGCTTAAACTTCTTTCATCAATATCCCTCTTTTTGAGTATTGGCCTTTTCAAGGTGATGGACAGTGGAATTGGATCTAGTAATAAAATCAGTCTTGATAAGAACATTTACAAGGAAATTGGTATATGCCACAAAGCAGGGTTACTACCTCCCTTAGAAGGAATGATTTGCCACATCACCATCTAATATACTGCTCTTCTGGCCTTGTTTTTGCCATTAAACTTCCTGCTCCAGTGTCCCATTCTTACTGCTTCTCTTTTTCTCAGGTTCAAGAAGAGCAGGGTAGAGTGATTTTTCATTTATTCAGAATCCATCATGTGCTGTGGTGGATACTATGGAGAATTCCTGAAGGATATAGACAGTGCTGTCAACAATGGTCAATCAATTAACGGTAATTGGGAGCAAAATCATGAAAGGGTGCAAGGAGAATTCCCTCTGAGGTTCTTCTTGTGCTGGCTGAGCAAACCAATGTTCAGACAGATTAGCAGGAGAAATGACCAAATTTAATGACATATATATGGAGAATTTGCATGGTGGTAAATTCTGAGGTACGTGGAATAGACCAAAGACTTACATTCTGTGCTGAGGAATGTGAAAAGGGCTTGGGTGTCAAGGAAAAAGAAGGGGGTCTTCACATGAAGGGATGACTTTATCTGACAAAACCCTGTCTCTAGACTTTCACACTGCCTTTAAATAGGTTTCTCTGATTGTTTCTGGAGGTAATTTCATATATAGGTATCTATGGTGATATGTACTGGAAAAAAGCTAGCTCCGGATCCGTGGAAGAGGTCTATCTGAATTTTTTTTGGAAGACCAGTCCTACAATTAAATGAGTACCATAAGAGAACTGCCAGCTGGGCACTATGCGGGATTAAAAATTAGGATGAGAAAGGTGGCATATGAGTTGTTCTTTGAACAACAAAGTAGGATTTCAATGAACTGAGCAATGATGAGAGGATGAGAGACGGAGGGGTGGAGGGAGATTGTTGGTTTATGAAACAAAAGTGCAGGTGTGCTCTGGGAGGGTGGGAAGCAATTGCCCAAAGGGAGGAGTTTGTAATTCATGAAGGTGTAGGAGTGCAAGGAATTTTTCCCCCCAACCTCTCAAGTTTCTTCTTTGACTGGCCATGCAATCAAATCAAGATCAGAAAGATTAGTGGGAGGGAAAACCCCAAATATACATATGTATGGAGTATAGGTATCGACTCTAAGGTGAATGAGGAGAAACGGGTATATGTATGTCCTTAGCTAAGGAATTGGCTAGAGATCTGGTGTTTTTAGGAGAGATGAGGAGAAGTTACTCATATGATGAAGACTTGATGCTCTATAATCAGATACTTACCCTGCCATATCGATGGGTTTCTCTGGCAGAAAGTTTTAATTCTGATAAAAAGCCTAATTTGGGGCAATAGCTCCAATTTTTATTCTTCTAGATAGTTAAGGGAGTGGTCAAAGATTCTCTGGAGTCTGGAGGGCCTTGGCCACATCTCAAAATAATCCACAGACCAAAAATATTTACAAGAAGTCCTACCAATCCTTCAAAGGAAAGTTATGAGGGCATATTTTTCAGAATTTTGAGAACAATTTTCCTTTTGATGTGAATTCAAATGTCACTTCATCTGTAAAGTTATTTTTTTAATATCCAAGTATCAATTTTGTGACTGATGTGTGTCCCAAATCTTCCATCACAAGACACCCCGGCAATTTTATTTAATTTTGTGAAATTCATTAGCTTTGTTACTATAAGTTGAAAAATGGGGGAGGGACAAATTTAGTTTTGTTCTTATAAACAACACTTGCAAGAAGTATCTGGAGTTATCTGTGTTTGATGGCATTAAACAATATAAGACAAATTTCTAGCAGTAGGATTCTGGATTAAAAGATATTTTATATTCATATTTATACCACCACATTTCCTTCCTAAAGTTGCACAGGATTTATAAACTCTATATGAAAATTCTCCTTTACTCATAAGCTAACCAGATGGGTTATTAGAAAATTAAAACATATATGCCAATTTGCATAGCGAAAATTATTTATAGTTGCATTTTCATCTCTGTAATCATGAATGGGATAGATCTTTTTATCATGATTATTGGCCACTGTATTTCTTTTTTTCGCCATGCTGTCTATGATCGTTTTTTCTATTTGCTTGTGTACCTTTTTCTACTGATTTGTATAAATGCTTTGCAAATGAAGGGAACCGACCATCTGACTCCCCTGTAATTTGCTTTGATTTTAATTCAGTTTATTGTTTGTTTTAACTTCTTATTTTTCTGATAATACAGAGATTTAAAACACCTTTTTTGTGTTCAAATTGATCAGTCTCTTTATGGGCCTGGAATTGGTGATCTATTTAGAAAAACTTTTAAAATTATAAATCAATTTCTTATAGAAACTGATGACTATTACTTAAATATTTGGAAACTAAGAAAAATGTGTAAAAAAAGCTATCTATTTCCACAGTAAGTTTTTAACAGTTTTAGTCATGTAAGTAGCATTTATTTGAAATCATAGGTCTCAAGCATAGGGACATGGAAAGACATGCCACTTGTCTTTAAGAAACTCTCTTATGGGGAGATACAGCTAATTGTTAGATACATAAATAATATAATTGCATATTTTGTGATTATATATAACTAATATATTACATAATTCATCAAAAACCTCGGGAAGCCTCTCTTTGATGCCTTTTTATATAAGCACACACCAAGAATTCATTTATCAAAGATATCAGGGCGCCCTCTCATCCAGGGGAAAATATACCATCTCTGTTTTAAGATAGATATTCTGTCTAAAGTGTGGTCATAGTTGTTCAGGAGAGGTGGAGGCAAGCTCAGCTGCTAGTCTCTTTAGAAAGAGGTAGAAACAGATGGGCTATAGTCCCATGAGGGTTTGGGGGTGGGGGTGTAAGACAGGGCTGAACTGCCAATTAGGGAATTCTCTAGGGGTCTGATCTGTCCCTTTGCATTTTCAGGTGAATTTGAAAACCTTCTTTTTTTCTTCAAGAAAAATACAGGAGACACAGCTCATGTAGTCACAGGGAATGCAGGCAAGTGGGAGGTCAGCCATCCCACGAATTAATGACTACAGAGAATCTCCTTGGCTGAGACCCTGGAGAAATAGCTGGTAGGTTTAGAGCAGTAGACTAAAACCATCTAAGAAAGTTCAACGTTTTCACAGCAGCTGCTACAACATTCAACCTCGCACACCTTCCTGTCTCTCAGGGCATCACTGAAACACATAGAGACCACGTGCAGCCAAGCCAAGAAGCAGAGCTTATACACATGATCCCACAAGGTGATTTTCCACAGCCACATTGTAAGGAAGAAGAAACTGAGGTGCAGAGAAGTGAAATAACGTACTCAGGCAAAATCTCAGTGAGGTCCAGACAGTGATTGCCGACATGAATGTTGGATTTTCTACTATCCTTTTCTCATATTTCACTCTGGATGAGTATGATGAGGTTTGGGACAGGCTGTTCTCAAATATGGCACGTTGGCATACTAATATTTTTAACTGAAGGAAGTTGAGTAATAGCGGTGCAGGAACGGTTTTCTGACTCTCCCCTGAAGCTTTTGGAGGTGCCCTCTTTCCACCTTCTTGTCTGAATAAGGAGGGATGACAAAGGAAATCAGAACGCACAGGCCTTGGTAAGTCTTCTCCAGTTTGTGGCATGTTTCATCCTCTGTGTCCTATTACATTTCCCCACGACTCCACTTTACTTCAAATAACAATGCTCAGAATCCACAGCTTCTTCAGGGCTCCTTGTCCTGATGAAGGCTCCTGTGTCATGTTAAACTTAGATTCCATAAATTTGAATGCTTTCTCATGTGAATTCATCTTTATTTTTTTAATAGAGTCCTAACTGACAACCAACAAGTATAGGAGAGAAAAGCAACTTTTCCTTCCCTACAGGCATCCTGTTCAAATTTGGTATTTACATGCTGCAAGCCTTGAGTCCCCTCACCTCAGTTCTTCTCTGGCGTTCCCAGTGTCAGCACGGCAGTCCTGAGCAGAAATGACCTCCTGAAGGCCTGACTTCCACAGCATGTCCAGACAGCCTCTACCAAGTCATGCCACTTTGGCATGTGGATGGATTATTTTGATCTGAGGTCAGTCAAGTCTCTGCAGACTCAAGAGAAACTTTGATCACTCCTTTAACTACCTAGAAGAATGAGAGTTGGCATTATTAGCCAGAATTAGGGTTTTTATCAGAAATAATTCTTTTTTAAAATCAGAGAAATCTATCTATGGCAGGGAAAATATTAAATTACAGAACACGGGGTTCTTATCATATCAGTCACCTCTGCTCATCATGTGAGTCTCCCTCCTCTCTCCTTAAAGGCTCAGTCCCTTAACCCATTACTTTGTTTAGGATACATATCCTCATTTTGCTCCATTGGATTTGTACTGCTTTTTTTTTTTTTTAAAAAAAAGAAATGTGTGGGAAGGAAAAGAAGATAGGAGGAGGAAATATCTCTATTTTATTTTTATTTAGCTATTCAAATTGGTTGTCTCCCTGCCCCCACTCCCCGACCCAGAACTCAAAACCAAGGGTATATGATTTGCATCTTCAGAGGCTATTGACCTAACCACTGCTCCACCTGGGGGAGCCTGCCCTGTTGGATTTAGACTAAATTCATGTACATTTTTTTTCTCCTATTAATCTGTCTGATATTAATTTGATTGTTTGACTAGTCTGAGAAGAATCTAGGGAAGTAATGGAAATTTCTTCTCTGCCCCTATACTTTTCTCTCTGTAAAGCCTTCCTTGCTTGTTGACAATGGAGTCAGTCTTATGATGATGATGGCTATGATTTTTAAATTTCTGTGCCTGAAAGCTCACTCTTTGATCTCCCTGTCTCCACCAGTCCAGCTTCCACAGACAACCCTCTTTCCCTCTTAGGCCCTCCTCCCCGCTTGGGACCAGGCCTAGCACCCAGCTCCAGGATCTCTGGGAGGCAGTGTCACTAAGGATTCTGTTCACACCTGGACATCTTGAATTCCTCAGCTTTTCTTTAAGGAATAAAAAGGTGTGACTCTCTTTGTATGAACATTTTATTGGGCATTAAGTTGAGGGAAGATGTGTTTTGGGTCAAAGGCCTTCTTATTTATTGCCCCTAAAATCATTTCTCCTCTCCCAGAAGTTGTCCTTAAAGCTCCTCATTTGCTCCTTGTAGATGAAGTGTGACTGAGAGAGTATCAAAGGCAGCAGGCCCCTTTTCCTTAGAATTCCAAGGAAAGAGCTGCTGGCTTTTGGAACAGAATACCAAGGCCAGGTCCAGCTGTCTTCTTTCACTCGGGGGTAGGTAGGCCACTCCATTAGAGCACCGATCTGCTTCAGACCCCCACTTCTTGGCCTTCTCCCTTTCCTTGTTGTCAAACCCCAGTGGCAACATATGTTTAAAGCTGATTGAATAGACAGATGATTAAAAACACTGTTTTTCTTATAGAGCTTTATCCTAATTTCTCCTTTCTTCCCTTACCCTGCAGTTTCCTCTCATCAATTCTATCTCCCAAATTTACTTGTGGATCTGTGTGCCTCTGGCTCCCCTAAAGGTCATGTACAACTTCCAGGTCTTTGTCTGAATTACCAAACTGATGACTGCCCAGATGCTCTGAGACAGAGACTCGGTCAGTCAGACAGTCAGACTCCCAGAGGTGGGGAAAGTTGGGAGCTCAGGATAGGATGCCCATCCACCTTGCCTTTCAGCTCCATCAAAATCTGCCATTATTTTACGGTCTGAGTGTCTCCCCTGGCTGAACATAAGTTCTCTGAGGATGGAGACCCTGCCTACCTTTTTGCTATTGTATCCTTATAAATAAACAAGTGTTTGGCTCATCAATAGATATAATATATATTTATTTATTGAGTGAATGTAGCAAATCCCCACCTCCCCGTGTGTGTGTGTGTGTGTGTGTGTGTGTGTGTGTGTGTGTGTGTGTGTGTGTGTGTGTTTAGAGATGGAGGGGTGCACAGGGATAAAAAGCAAGATGCTGCTTACAGGGGAAGTATTCATAATGTGGTGGTGAATCACTTATTGATTAAAAAAAAGAAAGAGAAAACATGTTAAGTATTTGGTTGGTCTGTCTAATGGCAGCACTCTTTTTTGACTTGATTATTATTCTACTGAATGGTCACTTAGCAGATGTTTTTTGGTTGATCTGTCTAAAGGTAGCACTTTTTTTAGCTTGCTTATTATTCCACTGAATGGTCACTTAGCAGATGTCTACTCCTACTGGCAGGACTCCTCCCACAATGATGCTGAATATGGCAGCTCTGAGTGCTTTCCCAGCTTCCCTTGCAGCTAAAGCAGTCATGTGACCCAGTCTTGACAAATGGCAGCTGAGGAAAACCTGCTGGAGGATTTTGGGACAACTGCTCTCTTTCAATAAAAGAAGCACATAGAGACCAATGTCTCTCCTTTCAGAAGAATATTGTGTCAACATGGGATGTCTGGAACAGTAACTTTCTTGTGACCATGAGGGGCTAGCTAATACACTGAGGATGGAGGTTGTGGAAGAAAAATAAAATGAGTGTGGGCTTTTGAGTAAGGCAAGTCCACTTTTCTGTGTTTCTGCTTTTCTTTCACACTGTACTACATTGACACCAGTTCTGACACTGGATGTGTGTAGGCTTTTCCCATACTAGCAACTCTGTGACAATAACTGGAAATTCTATCATTTAACTCAATTCTGACACTATCTACCTGGATAGAGTGTCAGATCCCATAATAGGTTGAGGGTTCTGTCCCATGAGCTCAGGAGATACTTTCCTTTGCCAGGTATTTTGTGCTGTTAACCAAACTGAGAGAAAGGAATGTTGGTTGTATTCTAAAAATCTGACTGGGGAAATGGTGAAATGCTCATGAAGATCATGGAGTCTGGAGTGATGCTCCAGATGTAGAACTTGAAGACAGGTGGAAGGATACATCATTCTAAAGTAGATTCTCAAAAATGTTAGTTTAAAATGAGCAAGTTCTTAGGAGTGTTCTCAGTTACCTTTTGTAAAGCCCCTCCCCTTGATCTACATTTTAAAGTGAAATGAGCACTCGAATGAGATTTCCCATTTCCTCTAGATTTTCTCATATTTTAATGGCCATGTCGCCGAAGTCATGCTGCTATCACAGCTGAGAGGCACAGTGGAGAGCATGGGTCAAAATTAATTTGTGAAAATATACGCAAGCAAATTGCAATCAGCCGCTTGCAGAGATCAGTTTTCCCTCTGTGTGCAGTACCAGGCCATAGCCACATGGTGGTGGGAGTGGCCACGAAATGCCAGCCACTGACCTGGTCCGGACAGGGTGGAGACGGACTTAGAGGTAATGCAATCTTTTAGCACGCACACAGTTTGCAGTCTAGTGTTTTAGAAATGCACATTTTTCTACATCCTTGAATGTTTTTACTCTTTCATTGCATCTCCTTATTAATATAAAAAAGAAGCTTCAGAGATGAGAGTGAACCCTAGAATGGAGGGACACTGAAGGCAGAATCCGGAGGGGTTGACTGGTATTTGGAGTCTGCGGGTGACTGACATTACCTAAGTCACTGCATAGCTCTGAGCCTCTGTGTCTTCTCAGATGAACTAAGGAGGGGACTGTGGTATCGATCAATCCCAGCTATTTCCATTGGAAATCCTCTGATCTGCGTGTAGGATATTATTTACACAGGCTTGTGACAATAGTCTGAAGCAATATGGCAATGGTACAAATGGAAGAGAAAATTGTAGATTATAGCTCTAGGGTACCTGAGGATAAGCAAGTGTCCCATCAACCTTTTGTCCTCTCCTCTCCCTCATCTTTCCTTTCTTAAAGTCATATCAAGCCAGACCTTCAAGATCAAGGACCTTGGGGAGGAGAAAGTTTGCAGGAGGCACCATCTTTCATGGAGAATTTACCCAAGAGGAGGTCAGGCAGAATTTATTTTGTCTTGTAATATCCTGAAACTGAACGTGCTCTTCGAATTTTCCCATAGGAGGGAGATGAAATGAAAGAGTAAAAGCGTTGATCATGGTTTAGTGGGTGGATGCTATCGAGCCAGAATGGTGGGGAAAAATTTTGGCATTATAATTTAAAAAAATAGAAGTGAGGCGTTGCCTTTGGAGGGATGTTGATGCATTTTGTTCATTAGTTCACTCACTCATTCACTCATCATACTTGACTGAATGAGAGGTGACATGTCAGGCACCAGAGGTCCTGTGGTAACAGGTCTACTCAAGAACTTTGTGGTCAGATGAAGAGGTAGACAACTGAACTACTGAACACACCAAATTGTGGGTTTGGTGGTTTCAGAAATGTATGATTACCCAGAAGAAAATAATTGTGTGATTTGGAGAGAGTTTTTGTGCAAGGGGCAGTTTTCTGTTCTTTTGGGTTATGATTAGAAAATTTTGATATTTTAAGGATGCTTGGACATAAGCACTTTTATTTTTGGTTTGTAAATTAACTTTTATAAACTTTACCTAACTTCCACATAAACAAAACTGAGTTCCCTGAGGCTGCCTTTATAGTTTCTCCCTATAGCTTAAGCCTTGAACTGTGACCTGGGCAGCAATAAAACAGCAGGTCTTTCCTTTTTTTTAAGAAAAAGAATGCCCAGAGTTGTTACACTTTTATGTGCTGCCTTTAAATGATAGCTACTCAGAATTCTCAAGTTTGATTAAATTCTTGCAAAGTATCCGTTAATTTGTAAGGCAATGCGCTGTCCCTAAATTATTTCTTTCTTTTTACTAGTAGACAATTATGGCCCATTTGCATGATTTCTGCTTGGAATACAACACAACGTTCTGTTAATTAGTTGTTTAATGTGACTGAATTTCTTTTGCAGTTATTAAAAAATTTCAAATTCTTCAGTCTGTGGAATAAAAAAATCATGGTCATGCCATTTAGTAAGTGCTCTAGAGGCTGCTATGAAAACCATCAAGAAAGGTGTATAGAGAAAGTCACTAGGTTGGACTGTTTGAAATAAAATTTCCTGAAGCTTTTTTCTCATCCAGGTAGTCTTTGTCTTACTTTGCTGTTAACTTTGTTTGAGGTATGTGTTAAAAAACAAAATAGAACCTGTTTTAGTTTGTCTTCCCTCTCTTAGGCAGGTTGCTAGTCCTCAGGCTATAAAAATAAATAACTCTGTTTTTGCTGCTGCTCGCACTGTGTGGAAGTTAATGCCTAAGCTCTTTAGTCCACTGCTTACCACTACTAGCGAGTAACCTTGAGCAGGCTAATTTCTGTAAGCCTCAATTTACACATCTGTATAAAGGGAAATATGATAGACTATCTATAGATTATTGTAAGAATTGAAATTAATATTTTAAATGTAAAGTATGACTAGTGACATAGATGTCAAATATAAAGCATGTATAGTGATGTATATATTATAAATCATCACTATTGCAATAAATATGAAGTGCTTAGCACATCCACTGGTGCGATAGAAAGCACTAAATGCTACCCATTACTGTCATTATTCATCGTTCAAGAATCACTCTCTTTGGGGGAAGGCAAACTGATAATTGGGTCCTATCACACACTTGTCGAGTACGGACAACTACAAAAGGATCATTTGATAACTTGCGTAAAATTCAGAAGCACTTTTGAAAAGGAAGCGGTTCTTGAGTTTATAAATTTGCCAGTCACCCCCTGAAAGACGGGGTGAGGGGTAGAGTGTTCATTCACTGCAGAGGAAACTGCAGTGGCTGAGACCACGAGGGTCCTGTGGGAAGATCAGGGCGGCACTAAGGCAACTCAGTGCCAGGGCATCACCTGGTGCAGATGTTTTCCACTCTCGTGAAAGCTGGAGTCCATGCTGGAGAGAGTGTGTGACAGACAAAAACTCATGGCCACTCTGGCGCTCAGGAAGATGAGTTTACTTTTATGTCAACATGAAGCCATGCAGCTGGTTTTATTGCATTTTTCACTGGGTTGATGATGTTTGGAAACCAGGGAGAAACAACCTAAAAGAGATTGATGGGCAGTTCCTCTCCTCTGTACTATCTCAGGAGCTGCGGGCAGCTGGGGTGGGAAAAGGGAGAGAATCTCAGTGGAAGGCTATAAAGCACCATACGGCGTTATGTGTAGAAAGAAACCAGAGGGATTCATTTACTAAACTGTAAATAAAGCTTGAGGGTATCTGGGGCAGATTAAATCACAAGGTGAGGAAATGTGTTCTCAATGCCTCTTCAGGTATCTCTTATGTCACTTTTGCATCAAGTAACTGTCACCATGTGATTGACTTCATGGTACATACTGGTGACATCTTTCAGAATGATTGACTTTTTCCTTGAAATGTCTGCAAAATGAGTTCATCCAAGGGGCTGGAGCACTTCTCAGGAGTCCCGCTGGTCCTTCTCCTCTCATGACTGCCCCTCATGCTTTCAACCCTTTCTCTGCACCCATAGTAACTTCCTGTTAAACATCATTAATGCCCGGAAGAGAAAAGGCATGGTTGACCTCTGTGGATAAAACTGCATCACCCAACGACAGATGTTGGGTTTTGAGATAATAAACACAATCCATGTCTTCATTTCATGTGCTCCTTTATTGACATTCTACTGTACAAAAGTATTTGTAAGCATCATTAATGTTCACGAGTCCTGACTCCTACTTTCATGAGATCAGCATCTTTAATAAATGATTTATTTCTATTTGCAAACATGTTACATGTGAATGGTGGAAAGAGTGGAGTGAGGCAAGAAAAGAAGTATGACTGGTCATTCTGTCATCTGAAAATAACCTCTATTAACCTTTGTTATATTTCTCTACAGCTCATTTCAATGCATATTTTTATAGTCAGATGGGATTATTCTATACTCATGATTTCTCAACTTAAATTTCATTTGTCATTACATTTCATATTATCTAGGCATTCAACATCATATATATCAACATATTCATTCTATTAGATTATAAAGATAATTTGTAATGTTCATTGTAAAATGTTTGAACAATATTGAATCTCAAAGTCTTTCAACCCTTTCAGTACATTTCTGCATATCTCAGCACTTGAAAGAATAGAAAATATGGAAAACTTTCCAATCTATTAGTTAGTAGAGCTTAGCTAAGAAAACTTGACCAATGGAACATACGGAAAAAGAAACTGCACACAAATTCCATTTACAAATAAATATTAATGCAAAATCTTATGATAAATAGCAATAAAATCAGTATGATAAAAGAATACTAGTCCTTAAAGAGGTAGGGTTGAATTTTCTTTTCCTGCCAAACCTACAAATATTTCAATCTTAGAAAGAGATGAACAATAATGACTATGCATTAACATTAATGGTTTGGAAGAAAAGACCAGAACAAAGCCTTCTCATACGCCAAAATATTTTTTTAAAGATTTCTTAAGAAAAAAAAAAAAAAAAGCCACCTCAGCAACTTGGTAAACTGGTAACCACAGGATCCTTCCTGACCAAATAAAAAAAAATCCTTTTTAAATAAACCACAATCACAATTTTAACGGCAGGACACTAAAGGCATCAGCACCAATATTAATTACAAACCAGAATGTCAGCTCTCCTGAAGGATGGTCCCTCAGAAATATGTTGATTTTAATCTCCTTACTGTATACTAATGACAACAAGTTGGAAGTTAAAGTGGAAAAGAGATGTAAAAGACTAAATCAACAGACACATGAAATAGGTTCACTTGTGTGGCTCCAGTACCGCAGGCAAAGAAGGCGCAGGCCATGTAAACTAAGAACCCAAGCTTGAGAACAGAGGCTGAGGTAGGGAGACCACCCCCAAATCTCCCCGCAAAACCCCAGCTATATAAATGCATAAAAAAACTAAAAACTTACCTGCAATATCCTAAGCAGAACTTCAAATATGTGGAGTTGATTCCTACTCATTTAATCATCCTACACAGAAAATGCAATATAATGAAATGACAATAGTCCCATAAATTTGATCTATGAATTATTATCTTTTTCCATGACAATAGCTCTTTAATATCTATACTACTATTTTCATTGCAACAGTCTTTACAATAGCCAAAAATGGAAACAACCTAAGGCTCCAGTGAAAGATGGATAAAGAAGATGGATACTACACAACTATAAAAAGATGAAATCTTGCCACTTACAACAACATGGATTGAACGAGAGGAAATTATGCTAAGTGAAATAAAGCGGAGGAGAGAAAAACATATCAGATGATCTCACTCACATGTGGAGTATGAAGAAGTAAAGCACACGAATAAGCAAAACAAAACAAAAGCCTTTGGACCTGGACATCAGAACTGAGGTTGTCAGTGGGAAAGTGGGTGAGAGGAGGGAGCAAAAGAGTAGTGGGGGTCAAATAAACAGTGGCGGAAGACTATTAGAAATTTGTGGGTGCGGCATGTTATATATTTGATGAAGAATGATGAGCAGTGAATGTGCTTATCTAAAATTTATACTGTGATGTAAATCAAAGTTACCTCAATAATAATAACTGCAATTTTCTGTTTTTATTGAGATATAATTGACATAAAACAAAATTTAATTTCAGATGTACAGAGTAATGATTATTTATTTGTATATATTACTAAATAATCACCACAATAAGTCTAGTTAACTTCCATCATCACAAAATTTTTTCTTGCGATGAGAACTTTTATACTTTCTTAGCAAATTTCAAATATGCAGTGTAATATTACTAACTATGGTGGCCAGGCTGTATATTGCATCCTCATGACTTATTTATTTTACATGTGAAAAGTTTTACCTTTTGGCTTCTTTCGCCCGTTTTTATCCACCCCTCCTGTCCTACCAATCTTCCCCTGCTCTGCCTGGGGTAACCATCAATCTATTCTTTATATCTAAGGGCTTGGGTTTTCTTTTGATTTTGTTTTTAGCTCCACATATAACGAGATCACACAGTATCTGTCTTTGATTTACTTCGCTTAGCTTAACACCCTCGAAGTCCCTTCATGTTGTAAATGGCAGGCATTAATTATTTTTTTATGGCTGAATAATGTTTCATTGTATATGTAGGCATACAACGTATATATAAAATATTTATCCATCCACACACCAATAAGCCCTTCCATGTATATTGTAAATAATACTGCAATTAACATGAGAGTGCAGGTATCTTCTCAAGTTAGTGTTTTCATTTCCTTAAGATTAATACTCAGAAGTAGAATTGCTGGATCACAGGGTAGTTGTATTTTTAATTTTTTGAGGAATATCCATAGTGTTTTCCATAGGAATTTTACCAGTTTGCATTCCCACCAGCAGTGCACAAGAATTTCCTTTTTACTATCGCTTTGTCAATATTTGTTATTTCTCGTCTTTTTGGGTAGAGCCATCCTAACAGTGAATGACATCTCGTTGTGGTTTTGATTGGCTTTTCCCTGATGATTAGTGAAGTTAACCATCTTTCATGATCTATTTAAATCTTCTGCTCATTTTAAAATCCAATGGCTTTGTTGTCTGTTTTGTTTTGCTACTTAGTTGTATGAGTTTTCTTTTCAATATATTTTGAATAATAAACCCCTTAAACGGTTTGCCAGTATTTCCTCCCATTGAATAGGGTGTTTTTCAGTATTGTTAATTGTTTCCTTTGCTGTACAGAAGATGTTTAGTTTGGTGTAGTCCCTCTTATTTATTTTTGCTTTTGTTGCTTGTGTTCTTTTTATTACAAAATATCGTGTTATTGTTCGGAGCTTCAAACAATATAAAAAACTGTAAAGCAAGTACAATTAGTAAAAACACGCACACACACAGACTTCAACTGGAGATCATTTCCAAATATATCTGTTGAAAATTCTTTTGAAATCTATGTATATTAAGTTTGATAAAGTAAGATAATTTGCATATCATTCATGGTCCATTGCCTAAAACTTACTTAAAGATCATGGAAGTTCCTTTGTAGGCAAAGGGTTCCAGAAGACAATTTCCTTTCAACCTTTGTTTTCCAAAGGTAGAACTTGGAGAGGGGGAAACACCCTGTGCCCCGGGCTCTTCCTAAGATTATATTAAACAGAGCTGCAGAAGCATCTGAAACTTTCTTTTTGTGTGTGTGATTCTGATTTTCTCTCTCTTTTTGGGTTAATTTAATATAATTTCATTTTAGTTGAAAAATCTATTTTTCTCTAGTTTTAAAATGCTGCATGTCATACACACTTATCTACTCTGGAATAAAGTCAAAGTGAACTGATGTGTCAGTTTTTAAAGTTTGAAACATATGGTCAAGGCACAAAGCTGAAGTTTTATTCACTTTTAAACCTACCAATAGAAGGTGCACCCTTTTGACCATAATGTTAGTATCCTTACTAACCTGATAGGCAAAGAAATTATAATACCTTATAAAATTGTATTTTTGTAGAAATCAGCTTCACAAATGTATATATGCATATGCATATATTGTATATATGTGTACATATATGTATATATATTGTTCTCATAAGTTTATTCTTCTTCCTAAATATTTTTATATCTCTTTCCCCTTAATGTTATATATTTGCTTATTATTTCTCTTTATTTCATTTAGTTTTTTTTTCTCTTGAACGACTATTATTGGAAAACTTTTTAGGTGAATAGATTACCTGGTTCTTTCTTTATAATGCCTGAATATTATCCCAATACAATAGAATCACAATTAATTAAAGCATTTTCATGATTAATTACACTAAGGCTGTTCCCAGGATGTTTGTAGAAGATATAGCTGCTTAATGACATCGTACCTCTAATTCCATTGATACTTTTATTTTTACAGATTACATTTCCCAAGATAAAACTGTGGGGACAAATGTCTATATATTCTAAAAGTATTTCAGAGAGTATTGCCACAGTATTTTGCAAAATATTGAAGTAATTTAAACTCATGCCTGAAATGTATGAGAATGAAACTTATTCAGATTTTCTCTAGTACTGGATATTACATCTTACTTAATTTCAGCCAATTTTGAGAAAAATGATATCTGATTTTTGCTGTATTTGTGTTTCCTTGACCACTAGTGAGGTTGAAACTCTTTTTAGTACATGTATGGATCACTTGTATTTCCTCTTTTTGTTTTTGATTCATAGGTACTCCTTTATCTATTGAGGTATAATTAACACATAACATCAGTGTTAGGTGTACAACCTAAGGATTCATTATTTGCATATACTGTGGAGTGACAGGATCAGTTAATATATCTACTATGTCTGGTGACACACAATTACAAAAATCTTGTGAGATGGGGAATGAGGACTTTTAAAATGTATTCTCTTAGTGATTTTCAAATTCATAACGCAATATTTATTAACTGCAGTTATTCTTTCCATGTTGGAGGTATTAGTCCTTTGCCATTTGAATTGTCAAAATGCTTTACTAGTTCTGTTGGTTTTAATAGTTGCACTATTTCCGGTGTCTAAGATGGGATTCTAATTTTTCTGTGAGTGACTCTTCCACAGAGAAACCGGACTCTGAGTGCTAAATCAGCAGGCTTCAGTGCTGTCTTTTTCTTCTTGGTCCTAATGGGGCAAAAAGGGGAAGATTCCCCAAGTAAAGGGTTTCAACTTCTCACTGTGCTGACTGGGAAGAAGGACTAGGATGTGATTTTCAACGTGTGTCCAAGCAATAGATAATTTTTTCTCAGAGGTTCTACCAGCAATTTTTAGCAAGGAAAAAAATCAAAGGGGGAACAGAGTGGATATAGAGCTGCTCCTATCTCTTCTTGAGAGTGGGCCTCAGGATCTTTACTTCTGTGTTTTGTTTTTGTTATACAAAATGTTGACAATTTTGTGTAGCCAAAGATTTTTATGGATTCTGGACTTTTATAGCCTTCTTTAGAGCTGTCTCTAGAACTATCTTTTTCTGATTTTTCTTCTCATGGTTTTTCTTTTTACATTAAAAAAAATAAATTTTAACCGTCCTGGATCTTGAATCCAGGTTCATGGCTTTTATAGCTTGTGCCTGAGCTATGGAAGTTGGGAGAGTCATTGTTTTACATTTAAATGGTTGATTCATGTGCAATGAATAACTGCAAATGGAATGAGTCTGACTTTGTTTTTGTCTAGATGGAGAGAAAATCACCTAGCACTGTTTATTAAATATTATAATGTCTGAAATTCCTAAAAAACACAGTTTTTTTAAATAAAAATGTAATTATAATGGGTAGTTTTATTTTGGTATACCGAATAGTAAGACAGAAGCAACTATATGTGGTATTTAAATAATACAACCCAAATAATACAACCCATCAAGCAATATGCAGCTACAATTTGATTTTTTGGTTTATACTTACCTGCACATGTACATTGATAGAGAGAAAATATGACATGCCATGAAAAGAAAACATGATTCTTAGTTTTCTTGTGTCAGTGAAATACTTATAAAAGTCCAATAATGTGCTTGATAAAAATAACTCTTTAATAGATTACCAAAAATTGAAAGTTGACACATGACATTCTTTCGTCTTAATCCAATAAAACTAGTATTGACGATGAAAGTGAACAAAAATGATTTTTTTGTATACATTAAAAAGCACTCTGCAAATAACGCCTTTCCCAAATGGGAACATATTAAAAACTTTTTTTTTCCTCAAGCATAATAATAATTTATTTAATAAACAAATTTATGGGATCAAATTAACATTTGTAGAAGATTATAGTGTTATCTATATTATTATATTTAGTTTTGAAAAAAGACAAAAATCAAATGAACAATATCTATAACTCAGATATTAGAATAAAAAAAGCTAAATAACCAAATGGAAATAAGAGATGGGCGTTAATAGAGATAAAAGCTTATGTTGATTCACTAGAAGATAAAAGAAAAGTTGAAAAGATAAATGAAACCAAAAGTTGGTATCTAAAAAGATGAACAAAATAGATATTTCCCTGCTGGTTTTTATTAAGTAAAAGAAGAAAAGCAATATCATACCATGTTCGTAACAAGAAAGGAGAAATAAATATGGAAGACATTAAGAGAAATACTAGAGATTATTGTGTACAACAATATTGCAATATATTCTGCAATCTTGAGAACACAAAAACTCTCCTATTAAAATAGAAACTTCTGAAGTGGACCCAAGAGGCACTGGAAAACTAGAAGAAGCATGGATTATACTGAAACGGTAATTGTAAAACTACCATTGAAAAAAAGGAACAAGACTCAAAATGGTCTTACAGCAGAGATCAGTATAGAATAGATAATGGTTCCTGTTTATGGAAAATTCCTCATTTATGTGTGTGTAGTGATTAATGTTTATATGTTTATATAATATTATGTATCATGAAGAGCAAGAGGGGATGTTTATTCTACTCTGGCAAGCAAGAGGAAATGTTTTACAATTCCCTTCTTTTTTAAAAAATGAAGTAACAACTTAAATGTCTTTGAGAATATAAAGTTATTAAAAATTTTTCTTCTGCTAATTGCGTTGAGTCAGTTTTGAATGAAGTAATTTGCTTTGATTCCTTATATTGGTCTCCTTTCAAACTATTCATCCTTAGAATAGGTCCATGTCAACCCATTACTGAGAGTTTTGCACAGATTCTGTAAAAGTTGTGTGAATCTTTTTGGAGATACTTCAGGAGTCGACTGAAAGGATAGGAAAATTTATATTTCAAATTGCCTTTGCTAGTTAGCTCCCGTGGTCCCTGTGACTGGAGGAAGTTCAAAGAGGTTGCCATGTGAAGGGACTTCTATCATCCTGTTGACTAGCCTTCTTCACTGCTTTGTGACTCAGATTGACAGGCCATATCCCTGAGTCCAATATATCCGTTAGAAGAGTTCTAACAACAGGGTCTCCTCAACTCAGCACAGCCCCCAATCATCACTGAACCCCTCTTCTCCCACTTGCGGAGTTTCTTGCTTTTTCTTTTTCCTTTTTTTTTGCATTCATTAACAATTTACTGCAGATGACATTACATTTGTTTTCATTAAGAGATGCAAATCCCAATTTTGACTGACCAATAAGTATTAAAGAATTTAATAGTCTATCAGGAAATCCTGTCAATCAGAGTTCCCAAATTCACCTTTCCATCAGTGCTCTTTATTCCTTCTTGCTGCCAATAGCCCCTGCCTCCCAACATTTCCCTGAACTCACCAAGGGCCCCTCACTGCTCTCTCTGGTTCTGCTCCTCTTCCCTCATAGTTATTAACTGCTTTCCTGCTTAGCATCTAAAGACATCTTTTAAAAATGCAAACCAGATCATACTAGTCTTTTGTTTAAAATGCTTCAAAGACTTTAAAACATGTATAAACAAAATCCAAATTCCTTACAAAAGTCTGCCAAACTGCACTATCTTGTTTAACTCATCTCTCCCACTTATCTTGTACCATTCCCTTGCTTCCCTCTTTCCATTCCTAGAATGCTCCACATTTTGTCCAGTCTTGGGGATCTTTCTGAAAACTACATTCTTGGTCTGGAATACTCTTCTCACAGTTTGCTGTGTGACTAGCTCATTCTCATTATTCAGGTTTCCTTATTAGAGAACTCTGCTTATTTCATTTCTTAGACTTCATAACCAATAATTATCCTTTCTGCTTTTTCATTACTCTCTTGCTCACTGCGGGAGGCAGATTTCTAAGCATGATTCTCCATGACCCTCACCTTTGCACAATTCCTTCCCCTTTGACTCTGGTGGAAGCTGGGAATCATTCCCATGATTGTCTTATGTTATATATCAAAAGGAATTTATCCAGGTAGCCTAATATAATCACACGTGCCCTTTAAAAAGAGAGTGTATTCTCTGGCTTCTGGCAGAAGGGGAAGACAGAGTGATTCAAAGCATAATGAAGTTGGATGTACCATTGCTGGTGGACAGGGCCCAGAGTGAAGGAATGTGAGAATTCCGGAGCTGAGAGAGGGCTCCAGCAGGCAGCCAGCTAGGGGCTGGGGGCTTCAGTAGTACAACCATAAGTAGCTAAAGTCTGCCAAGAATCTGAAGGAAAATGGAAATTAATTCTTCCCTCCAAATAAGAGCACAGTGTGACTGGCACCTTGATTTTGGCCTTAAGCTGGGACCTCAGCCTACCTTGTCCAGAATTCAGACCTAGAGGGCTGTAAATGGGTGTTATTTTAAGTGGCTGAGATTATTTATCTATCTATCTATCTATCTATCTATTTATTTATTTATTTATTTATTTACTTAAAGGAATGGTACAGGTAGGAATGGAGGCAAGAAGTCAGACAAGAAGAGAGAGGAAGAAAAGGCATTTATTTATTTGTTGTTGACCCTGATCCAGGTCTCAAACCTGGGTCTTTGGGATATATAGGGACTCAACTGTTAAGTCACCAGGGTGTACCGAAATCATTAAGTTTATAATGATTTGTTATACAGTGACAATAAACATCATGTGGAATATAGACTTTGTGAGGCCAGGGTCTCATCTGTCTTGGTCATCGTGATATCATTGAGTCTGAAGACCACCTAGCAGATATTGTACTCTAAACATGTTGATGGGTTGACTCCATAAAAGTGATCAGCTGATGGGCAGCAAATACTAGCTGGAAAGTCAAATACCAAAATAGACATCCTTTCATCCTGGGCAGCTAACCATTTTCTGGGCTATCACAGCTCAGTTACATGACTGCATTACTCTTTTGGTGGTATCATAAGTCCTTTAGTCTTAGCCCTCATAATTATTGGAAATCAGTTTTCTTAGTGGCATATCTATCATAATACAGAGACAGGCTATTCAACGTCTGTTTCATTTCACTTTTCTGTTCTTTAGTTGACTTACCTTAGACAAGTTGTGTCATGCTTCTGAGTCTGTATTTTCATCTGAAATGGGAGATTTGGGGGACCATAAAATGTTTATATTAATATTTAAAAAATGGTTTGATTTTACAGCATAAAGTATTATATGTTTCATTGTTTCTTCTCCAATACACATTGTTATTCAAACTATCATCGCCTGAGCTCTTCTGTAGACATAATCTGAAAATAAAATACATCATTTTACCACAAGAGGGTGTGTTTGACCTTTGTAGGCAATGGAGCTTCATATTTAAAGGCTCTTTTCATAGAGATGGCTTTCTGAGGGTTTAATATGCATGAGATGAATTCCAAATGTCATCATTAAATTATTTAGGAAAGTTATTCTTGTGTGTGTGTTTGTGTGTGTGTGTGTGTGTTTGTGTGTGTGTGTGTTTGTGTGTGTGTGTGTGTGCACGCACGTATGTGCATGTGTGTCCAGGAAGTTTATATATCTCTCCCATGTGTTTCCTGATGACTATGGAATGGGAACCATATTTTGACAACATTTCTTCTGTCAAATAATAAAGCTTTGCCATTAAAATAAGAGACTGTCCCGTGTAGAAGACAAGGTTTTCATTTGGAACCCATTAAAAAAAAATCTCAGCTCAAATGTACTTCTGCACAACATGTCTTGTCTTGAGGAGCAAGCTGAATGGCTCCTGATAGAAAGTCCAAGACCCAAAGCATCAAGTCCTAGTGCACCTTCCTTTTCTAAATTTCATATTCAAATATGAATATTTGACAATTCACATATTTTTTTCTGCTCCTCAAATTATCTTCTTCATATCATCCTTTTCTCTACTCTAGGGAAATTCTAATTAGACTCCATACCCTGATAAGAAAACATACTCCATCTCATGATCGGCTTACCAGTTCATGCTAGAGGTCATGGTATTATCATGCCTGTATGGAACAGAATGACTCATTTCCATTTTGAGCAGCGCCATCTTAGGCCTATGGCTCATGACTGTCCTATTCTAGTTATTTAATTCAAATCTAAGTCCTGAAATTTGTAACTCAGTCCTCCTTATGCCCACAAGCCCAATCATTCCTACTTAGTTTTTAGAACTAGGGTTCTAAGGAATATCTTCAGAATCTTGGACTAATACTGCTGCATTAATCTTTTGCTTAGTTAAGTAAATATTTTAACACATTTGGGGATGGGAATGTGAATAAGAAGAACCTCTAGTTTGAGGGCGATATGGATATTACCTTGGCCAAAGTCCCATCCACCAGCTCTAGTATTGAGAACTGTAGTATATAAATTATTCCATTAAATTGCTATTATATCTCAGGCCTTGTCTTCAGATTCACTTTACCTAAATTTTGGGGGAAGTTGCTTGTTCTCACAGTCAAGTAATGCCCATTTCCCAGTATCTTTTCCGTTTCATTTCCCTGAAGCTAGCGCAATTGAAAGAGTATAGGTTTGAGGTCAGTTTGATTTTAAATTAATTTTTTTCTGGGTCAACTACCAGCTGGATTACTTTAGTTATATTTTTTTAAGGCATCTTAATTTCAGTGTTTTTCTCCTGCAAACTGGAGATTACAGTCATTAAGTCACAAATTTGTTGTGAGGTTTAATGAAATATTATTAGTATGACAGTATTTGCTTCAGAAATATTGGTGTTTGTTCCCCCCCCTTTTTTAATCCTCCCCCATATGCGTTTTATCAAAAGAAACTGCTCTTTAGTTTGTTCCTATAGTAAAAGTTGAGAGAAACCAAGACGAGGTAAGAGGACAAAGCCACTGATCTCTTCTTAAACTGTCAAGACACAGTGAAGAGTAAGAGGGGTCATTCTCAGGATACTATGGAGGCTGGATGTTAGTGCTGAGGCTTCTAGCCTAGGCCAAAATTCCTATGCTTTACCCACAGATGGCCCAGAAAGAGAGTCTCTAAATATCAACAAACCACACTAGACTCAGACAATGGGGATGTCAGCAGGGTTATGATGAAGTAGAGACAAAGAAGTCTATCATATCATTGCAATATTGCATAAAGCTTCTTGATTCTGCTATAGTTTCTAGAGAGATGAATTTTCTACCAACCTAATAGTAACAGGGCTCAAATTTAGATTTGTTGGATGTAAAAAAAAGTAGAGAAATGAGTATTTCCTGCATTTTTGAAGTTGTATAGGGAGTTACCCAGGCTACATTTGTAAAACCCTTACACAGGACCTAACAGATGAAAAGTTAATGGTAAAATACCTAATCGTTGGAAGGTTAATGGCAAAACTGTCATTTTTGATAACTTCGAATTCTTGGACAAGTCACTTAATATCCCTGCAGTCCTGCTCTCTCCACTGATGGTAAAAGATGACTGTGGTCTAACTAGCTCTGCAAGCTCTAACATGTTTTCAGTCAGCAAATGTCATTCAGTGCCTACTCTATACTAGAGAGTGTGACAAGAGTCTGGAAAACCATAGTCAACAAAAATAGTCATAGGCTCTGTCAATATGAAAATTTTAGATTAGAAGGAAAGAAAGATGGCAGTAAAATAATACTATAAACAATGTAACATTGCAACTGTGATAAGTACTATGAAAGAGTGGGATAAGGTAAATCTGAAACAGCATGTTTTGAAGTAGTTAAGTTCAGATGATTCTGAGAAATGCTAGTAGGGGACATCATGGCTTAGTTATGGAGGATAGGGAGAAAGAGTTTTAAGAAAATTCTAGCTTTCCTGATTTGCTTGACTGGAAAAATGATAGTACCATTCACTGAGTAGGCAATGTGAGTGGGAATATCGTGATGATAATTATTACTCTTTTTTCCCTAGTTCTACTCCCTTCCCACCTTGATGTGAGACCTAAGAATCTGAACTATACAGATTGTCTCACTGGGTCACAAATTTTCTAGTTTCTTACAGTGTTTTGTCAATGGTCAAGAGGTTATAGAGCAAGAAGAGAGTGATGTCAGCTAATTTATTCCTCCAATTCTTTAAGTCCCTTGTTAGCTTCCTTTCACTTTGCCCACACATGGTAAATAAAATAGTCCCTTTACTAAATTTGTTTGTTAAATTCTTCTTAATTTATCTCCAATGGAAGGTACTATTTCATGGAATTCACTTTTGTTTATGACATGTCTGAGAGGATTTTGAGACATCCACGAAGTTAGATCAAACAGGTATATGGGAATATGGCAGTGGAGCTCAGAGGAAAAGTCCAGGCTGGAGATGTCCATGTGTTGGTCATCTACTTATAAATGCTAATTAAAGTAAACAAATGTGACCAATATTGTCTAGGAAGAGAGTAAAAGGTGAGAAGAGAAAACCTAGGGCCAATCTTGAAGAACTCCATTATTTATTGATTATTTAAAGGGATATGATCCTACAAAGATATAAAGAAGAATGTGGAAGATTTTCAGGAAGCCAAGAGTATTTTTAGACGAAGGGAGTGACTAACTATCAAACATGTCTGAGAAGTCAAGTAAAATTGAGCATTGAAAAAGTTTTGTTGCTTATAGTGACAAAGTCCTTGATTGACAGCAGGAAGAGTTGTTTGGGGGAGTGATGGAAAAGGAAGTCATTAGCATATATTGAGAATATCTTAGAAATAAGGATTCACAGATGGTATAGGTAGTATTTTGAGAAACTGGAATGAGAAGGGGAGGAAAAAAAAGATGATAGTTGGAGATTTTTTAAAAATAGGGCAATTGAGTTAAAATATGAAGAGTAAACCAATTTGAGAGACGACTTAAATGTAAATCAAGATTAATAATTTCCCCCAAATAGTAATGGTGTTATGTGATTGTAATAGAAGAAATAAGAATGATAGCTCTTTAAAGAGGGATATTTGGAGGCATGGGATTTGAAGATGAAAACATATAATTGAACTAGAAAAAGAAATGAGATGACGGTTGGGGAAATGAACTCCCTTCAGAGAACGTGCACATTCTGTGACAGGCATATGTTTTAAGAAAAGGTTGTTGGTCCTGGTAAATCACCGACGTTGTGTCAAAAGTATCAGGTACTTCTTATCGCTCTGTGACATTAGGATTAATCAGAAATGATTAGAATAAGAAGATCAAAATTGAGAGTGAATCAGTCAGAAATTAAAGTCAAGCTCTCAAGGGCACCAGATGAATACCAAAGTCAGAATCAGGAACACAGTGATAGATGCAAGTTCTCTAGTCTTAGGTCAAGTCCTGGAAGTTTTTACCATGGTTGAAACTTCCCAGTTGGAACTGGAAGAGTTGGAGAAGAGAATCACAAGGTAGTTGTTTTACCTATGACACCTCTGACAGCAGGTATGTGTGGGGAGGATTTTCCACACCAACAGCCAGCTCCTGTTCTCTGAACCCAACTGGACATCCTGCGATCCAGTTCAATTCTGCCAATTCTACTTAGTTAGTGTCAAACATCATAGGCATAAAGACTCAGTCCCACATACTACCTCCACATCAGACCCCAGTCCCAAGTCCTAGGTTGCCACCTGCTCAAATGACTATAAATCAGAAGTTCCTGTGACTTCCTCTTCAGGTTTGATCATTTGCTAAATTGACTCACTGAATGCAGGAAAATGCTTTACTTCTTACTACCAGTTTATTATTAGAGATGCAACTGAAGAACAGTCAAATGGAAGGAATGCATAGGGCCAGGTATAGGGGACAGGATACAGAGCTCCAAGTTCCCTCTGGGTACAGCACACTCCCAGTACCTCTATGTATTCACCAGCTTGGAAGCTCTCTCAACCCCCATCACTTAGGGGGTTTTATGGAGGTTTCATCACATTGACATGATTAATGAAATATTTAGAAATTGGTAAATAAATAACTCAGTCTGTGGCTCCTCTCCCTTCCCTGTAGGTCAAAGGATGAGGTTAAAAGTTACAATACAAGACTCATGCCTTGAACTTGGTGGTATCCAGATCTCAGCCTAGAGCTATCTGGAGACCCTCAATCAGCATCATCTCAATAGCACACAAAAGTCAATCTTACCACTCCAGTAATTCCAAGGGTTTTAGGACCTATGTGACAAAACCTGGAACTGGGGACAAAAATAAAATATGCATCTGTTACTATTCCAGGTTTCCATTCCCATATGATCTGAGAGGAGAAGGAAGCCACAGAAGACCTGGGCATTTTCAGAGGTAGAGAAGATTGTTTTGATGAGAGGAAATCCATTTAAGAACATTCACCATGACTGGAGGCACTTGTTTCTCAGGGACATTTGGGATAAGGACTGGTGTAAGGAGGGATGAGTGATAAACTCCAAAAAGATCCTGAAATGGAGAAGTAAGAGGGAAGTTGGAGAAGCTCAAGTGAGATGGCTTCTGCCTTCCAGTGAGGAAGCAAAGCCACTGAGGCGTTGAGGGTCACAGTAGAAATAGACTGATTTCCACTGATCTTCTGAATCAGGGCAGAATATGTTGCATGATTTTGCAGACTCATTGAGATGACTGCTATCACTATCATTTTTGCATCTCGCTTTCTCAATCATCCCATCAGAGCCCAGGTGGGAAAAGATGTTCTCACTCTGCAACTCCTAGTCTAAGAGACTTGCAGATTTGGAGACATTTAATTTCTTGTGACAGACTGTCCTAGTCTCCCAAGAGTGACTCCTACTCAGACAAAAACTCCCAAGCAAAACTCAGTTCTAGCATCTAACTGTGGAGATTCTCAACATAAATCAGCACCTAACCTCCACCCACTGCCCCATGAGCTCTTCTTTTCTTTGATTAAAGGCTGTTGCTAGAGAGAAATGCTCTCATTCTCAACTTTAGCAGAGTAGGAAGTGTGGGTTTCAACTCCAAAGAGAAATGGTGTTCTTTTTCCTGCAGAGGATCATAGGCAGATTGGGAAGTTGTGACATTATTGCATGCCAGTGTCCTCAAGTTATCATATAGGCATGATGTGCCGCTTTCTATGAGGAAGTCTGAGTCTGAGATACCTAGTAATCATCTCAAACTCATCCCATGGAAGATGCAATCTTCATATTGCTCAGGTCCCAAATCTCAGTCAAGCATGTGACCTCAAATGCAAGTATGGGTTCTTATGAAATAGGTCTACTTTAGAATAAAGCTATTTTCCAGGTAAAGTTTGCAGCAACACTAGAACTAACACTATGTCACTTTGAGTTTTTCTCTACTAGAATTGGTATTTTTACTACAATTCTGCTTTCACCACATTTGACAAGTGTTTACTTCTCATCAATTAAAGAATAGATAAGATTTAGACCCCCCAACATGGGGTCCAAGAAACAGGTTTAATTTTTATGTGAACTAATTTTAAGAAGAGTTTAAATAGAGGTGCTGAAGATTTGAGATTTATAATTGTTTGTTGAAGATCTCACTGAAGAATTTCAATATTTACAGATACAAACTAAAGTGGATATTAGTTTTGCTATCTTACTCCTCTACCTCCTACCATAATCCTGAGTCACCTTGACTTATGCTTGGATACTTCTCCTAACAATTCTAACCTCCTCAAATCTCTGTTTCCATTTCAACCCCCTTCTGGACAGTCCTTACACAGGGCACAACTGTTGGCTGCTTTAGGAGGTGGTGGTGCATACCATGCCCTTGCCTATAGTCATCTCATTGCAACTTGGAACACTGAAGATCTCTGAGGCCTTTGGCTCCAATCTTTCTTGCATTGCTTATAGTATTTTCATCTTCATTGCCTTCCTTGTCCATGCCCCAGCAAATTCTCTTTTTCTCTTCCCCTTCTAGTTTCTTAGCTTCCTCCTTGATCCTATGAAGCCAACTTCCTTCATTTTCCTCTTTCTCTACTCGGAATAAAAAGTATCAGTAATGCCTTACATAACACCCAATAGCTGGGGTCCTCTACTAAAACCCACTTATGGTTCACCAAACTCCATTTCACTTCCTCTTGTTCCTGGACCTTAGGCATTATTAGGAAAATTTTAAACACGTGTGCTAATTTAGAAATTACAAATCCATTTATTTCAATAAATTTATAAGGGCTGCTGGGTGCAAACCATTGTTACAGACTTCTAGGAAGAATCTTGAAATTCATGTAGGGGAAAAGCATTATCCTAAAAGTAAGAGAAAGTTTTCAAAAGAAGTAAAACCCTGGCAACTAAAGGGAAGGCAGATATATATCTATGCTCTGAGTTTTACACCCTGCCCTTTGCTTTGCCCTAACCTTGCTTTCACTTTGTTTTGTTACTCTATATTTCAACTATAAATCCTTGGGAACGGTGATTTTTGTTCTAAGCAGCCCTAACAGTATATACACATTCCTAAACACCTCTGGCAATACTCTAAGTGTGAACTCTGATTATGAATTCCTCACTTACCAATCTTTTCTTTACTGGGTTTAGTTTTCATCCTGCAGAAAAAATTGTCCTATGTGAATAACACATTGGATCACAAGCTATGAGTATGACATTTCTTTTTTTCCTTCTAGTAGCCACAGTCCAGGAAGGGGAGATAGAGGAGCATTCTGCTTTCTCTTCTCTCTGAAGTAATAAAGAAGGGCGAGTGCTGTAGACTTCTTAAATATGGATAACATATGAACTGAACAAATACTAGTTACTAAAGTGGGTGTATAGAGGAATAATGGGGCACAGGCCAAGTCTCCTTCATTCTTTTTGGATTCTAATTTTAGATTGTTTATACTGGATATTTATGCTTGTATTTAGGGATTGGAAAAATACTCTTCTTTTGAACTACAGAATTCACACCTTGTTAGAAAAATGTATACCAACTTTCCCACATAATGAACTAAATCCCAGGAGTGCATTGGTTGTTATTTGTAGCTGGAGAGATAAATGGGATAGTTTATACAATGTTCAGGGACCTGAGAGAGGAAACTTGCTATCAACTATCTGGAATTTCTCTGTTGACTTTAGCATAATGACTTTGGTAATAAAAGCTTATGAATTTACATTATTAACAAGAACTCCATGTTACATGACTTTATTTTGCAGCTGAAATGACTTAAAATGGCATCTAACTAGCTGCTCTATATAGATCTTGTTCAGCTTTCCACTAAAGTATTTTTAGAAGACAGAGGGATCTGCAAACTAAGCCTGGTGAAGTTGCCAGAAAGTGAAGTAAGAAGAGGGAAAAACTAACCAGGTTTTCCCACCTGACACACTCAGATTTTACCTCATAATGAATAATATTTCCACTGAAACAAAGCTATTTCATGTTTTATCCCACACTCTAAGTCTGGGGAGGCATCTATCTACTAGACACATTGAACCTTTTTCAATATGTAAAGAACTTCCAGGAAAAACAAAAATAAACAAAGCAAAGAGGAAAGAAGGAAGGGCTGGAGGGCTTGGCCGTGTTGAGTGAGAATACCTGAAATGTCATGGAGCAGTGTCATGGGGAGGAAGGGTTCTGGAGCAGTACCTGCTCATTCTTGCCACTTGGTTGCTTTGAGGCATCACAGTATTAGGCAAGAAGGGTGAAAGACAAATCCAGTAATCAAAACTATGCCTGCTAGGTTTGGCCAGGAGCTGTATACATAATTCTTCTCCATCTATAGTTCTGAAAAAGGGTTTAACCTACTCTAAACTGGGCAGCGAATGCAGTTAAGACAAGTTAAAAGAAATTCTCCTCACTTATAGACCCAGAGTCTTGGGCTAAAACATTCTATTCTTAGTCAAATATGCAAAAAAAGAAACTAAGAATTTAACATAGGGTGCTATAAAAGTTATTGTTGGAGTCTACCTCATTTCATGGTTTTCAGTTGATGCTAATGACTTCCAAATGTATATTTCCAATCCCGTTCTTTTCTCAAACTCCAGACTCAACCTCCTATTCAGTGTCTTCACTTACATATCTAATAGATATCTCAAATTTATTACATATAAAACTGAGCCTAATGTCCCCTCCCCTAATACCTGCTCTACTTAGAGCTTTTCTCATCTCAGTTGATAAAAGGCCTATCTTTTTTGTCTTGCTCAGGCTCCATAACTCAGAGTCAAGCTGATCTCCTATCTCATGCATGATAGCAAGTCCAGAGGAAATTTCATCACCCCTATGCTCAAAATAGATCCAGAAACTCTATGGCGACTACACCTATTGCTATCGTGCAGCATCTTCATTTCTTGTTTGGATTCAATAGTCTCTTGCCCATTTTAAATGATTTAAAGATGGAATTTAGATCATCCCACTTCTCAGTTCAAAACCGTTGTATGACTTTCTTGGGTACTTATAGCAGAAACCTAATACTTCCAAAGGTCTAAGAGGTCCTTGTATTATCAGGACCCATCCCTCTCTGGCATTTCCTCTTTGACCCCATCTTTTTTACTTTTTCTTTTTTACTTTTTGTGTCTTTATTTTGATTCAAGAATTTTCTTTTAAGTTCTTTTTCAGATGAAAGAGACTTCTCTGAAAGAGAAGCTGTCAATATGTCCTTCCTCATGCATTTTTCTTGAAGAAGGTTATTTAAAATACTGCAACTATCTGAGAAACAAGAAAAAAAAAAGCCTTGGAATTGTATAAAATCTTGATAGGAAAATGAGTGGAGGGATAACATTTTTTATCAAAGAAATATGAATTCATTTAATGCAATTTCTGAACTGACTCAAAGTGTGAAAAATTGTTCTTAAAGAAGATATTTAAGGTAATAATAGTATTCAATTATGATAACATAGTCTGAGATGTTAGGCTATGAACTAAATATAGTAAGAAGAAGAAATGAGCAATAGGTAGGTGTGGATTTTTTTATGTGCTGAATTTAACAGTAAAACTTATCTGAAATAGAAGAATCTCAAAAATATCATTTCATTTTTGTCTTTGTAGTTAAAGAAAAAGAAGTTAAACATAATTTTTCCAAGTATAAACCTAATTACCATTAGAATGAAAAAGTTGATAATGAAAATAGGCAAATATGGGAAATAAAATGAATGAAAAAGTTTTCAGCCAAAAGTCATATAATAATAAAAACGTCAAAGAGTAGTAACAATAACTATCATATATTGTATATTTACCATGGTTAGAAATTTGTAAGCATTATTTCTCAAACTTACATGGCAAGCGCACATTATTATTATGACATTTTATTAAAAAAGAATCGAGACTTAAGAGACTGTAGTATAGATAAAAATTTAATATATAGTAAAGGTGATATTCCAAAACATTAAATAAATTGTGAATCATTGAACAAAACTTTATGGGAAAATTCATTCACCATTGAAAACAACAAATTTTGTAGCAGAAAACAAAGCAAATCCTGTAGGGATTTGGAATAAATTGAAAAAAGTACACAAACATATGCACAATAACTAAAAGAAAATGTGAGTATCAATCATTTGTTTGTATATGCAAGTCACAAGATATCTAATTCACAATACCATAACACAAGAAGGCTTTTACTTGTGTCATACCCCTAGAATTCTGGAGGGAGAGGATTGCAGGTAAACTCAGGGGCCCAATAGTGCCATCGAGAATCTTTGGCCTTATTGTCCTTATCAGGTTGATTTTTTGATCTTCATTTATAACATCTTATGGAAGTAATATGGCTGTTACAACTCCAAGCATCTTGTTTAAACATAATTGCTTGCAAAAACAAGGTGGAAAGAGGCAGCAAGGATGGTAGGAGGAAACTCCTTGGTGTAGCTATCTTTTTAATAACAAGAGAAAATCTCTCCCAGAAATCCCCAAGAATGATCTCTATTTTTCATTTATTGACCAGTCCTGGGTTACATGATCACTCCAGGTGCAAGGGAAGCTGGGAAGGTGAGAATCTAACATGTTAAGCTTATGAAGTCAGAGATTAACTATCAGGACCAAATGACAGAGAAATGATTATTTGTCTTCTTAAATGTTGTATTAGAAATTCATTATCATAGTAGTAAAATGGACAAGGAAAAATCCTCTTAAGCAAGCCAAAAAAATTATTTCAAAAAAGATGACTTCCAAAACATTATATACTCTACCCTCTCGAAAACACAAACACACAAAGAAAAAAACTTCTTTTTTAAATAGAGAAAGGAAGAAAGGGAGAGGAAGAAGAAGCATTTATGGAAGGAAGGATGGAAGGAAGGAAGGGAGGAAGGAAGGAAGATCTTTATTTATTAGTTTTTCATTTTGTTTTTCACTTCTGCCCCAGGTCTTAAACCCAGGTTCTTGGTCTGTATGTGGTTAACACATCAGTATCTCAGCTGCCTGAGCCACAAGGGCATGCCTCTCAATGGGAAAATTCTTTTATCAAAGAGAGACAATAAAAATTCACCATCATACACACAAAGAAAATGCTAAATTGGTGAAATATATTTGAAACATACATCAAATGAGTATGAATGCATTGAGATATTCTTAAGATTTTAAAGTTTTTTCATTATTTTCCCTCATTTTCTTGTTGCAAGATATCCTTGTGACGAAGGACAAGGTGACTTGTCCTTTAATAAGTCATGGCTATCATGTCCATCAACATCACCATAAATAGAATTGGAGTTGTTTTGGTGGGAATGTAAAGAGAATATTTTAACTTTCAAATTGAGAAACAAAAGGGAAGTCTGAGGAAAACATAGTTTGAAGTTTAAGCTTTAATAACAGACCAGAAGAGCACAGTGGAAGGAGTCAGATTGCCTTGGGATGCTAGAAGAAGGTAATTCTGTGTAAGGAGTGGGAGAGACAAATGGTATTTCCCTCAGGAAATTGGGGATCTTGGACCAGCGTGCCTCTCTGAGGTTATCATGGTTGGAGGGGCAGTGTCAACAACTACACTGGATTTTAACATCTATGGACAATGCAAAGAGACAGAGACCATTCTCACCATCCCTGTGAGTACGGCACTGTATGACGTTCTTCTTGAAGAGCCAAGATATTGTTAGTCTCATTGCCATGGTGGAGGCTTTCCTTCAACAGATGCCTGTACCTTTACTGTGCACTGTCTAGCAGAGGATGCCATCCTGTGCTTTCAGACTTTGCTGCTTTCATTCAAATTGCCTATGTTTTTAAGCCCCTCCTACTATCCCTTTCAACAACCCAAAATACTTGCCAAATCTCCTGAAACAGGGAGTAGAAGTCCTTAGTATTATACTGAACAATGGTGATTTTAAAGGCAAAACCTTAGCACCTGAATCTGAGTGGAAATAGACACTGGTGAAGGTAATAAAATATTCCACAAGTAACTGGAATATTAAGTGAAACCTCATCAAAGATCTGAGACATTTTCCCATTCATGCTGTGAAAAAGTCAATTTCCTAGAAATGTTTAGTTAACTATTTCAGATGATGCAAATATTTCTGAAGCATTTGTTTGAAACATATGTCCCCTTTTGATAGATAGGATTTTTTCCAATCACACTTCCTGGATTCTGATAAATTCTTGTATCTTAAAATCAGAGGCAGATGATGGCCTTCACAGTTCTAAGAAAAAAATCATATTTGGTTGAGTTTCATTTTCTTCAGTTTGTAAGACAAAATTAAAATATATGTTTCAGCTATAAGTCATTTTCAAAGTATGAATGTACATTGACTTGTCAAAAGTCAATCAGTTCCACAGTGTGCATGCATGTGTATACGTTTGCGTATGCACATACACACATTCACCCACTCAGGATAGAAGCTGAGACATTCTTTAATAAACATCATGTTATGAATAATTATTAATGATTGCCATACTGTCATTTATGTGGGATCACAATAGGACAAGACTAAGAGACCAGTTACTTATTAGCTCAATTCTTAAAACTGAAACTCCTAGACAAGGAAGGGCTTTAATTTGAATGGGAAATTAAAATCCTGCTGTTTGGAAACTCAATGGTTGTCAGTGAGATTCTCTGTTATGCAAAAAACCCCCATATAATGACTACTCTTGATAGCCATGGCAATGGGAAGAAAGTATCAGGTCTAAGCCCACACAGCTTGGTGTCCTGTCATTGCCCTTATAATATGCTGATGTAGCAGGATTGGCTCTTTCTTCCCCAGATGAAGGACAAGAAAAATGCTCAGTCAGCAGACTGGGCTAGTAGCCCAACGAGGATAAGCTCCCTGTCATTGTCCTGGGAAGGTGATAAGATGAAATCTATAGTCCCTCCAGATGTTGTCTGTCTCTGCCTCCTGAACTGAGGCAAGGAACTGTGTTCCTTGTGGACTGTTAGTGCTGAAAGAAACCTTGAGGCCATCTAAACAAAATTTATCATTTTGGTGGTGCAGGTGATGAAACAATGCCCAGAGACTTTAAGTGTGCTGCTCAAGGTCACAAAACAGTTACAAAGGAAGACTTGAAGACCATGGCTCTTTTCATCAGAAGAAAGCCAATAAGATAGCTTATCATGACTTATCAGACAGGGCAGATGTAATATGAAAAGCTTCTTCCTTTAAATTTCAGGCAAGAGAATTTTTCAAAAGATAACTGGTTTCTGTCGACCCTCGATCCCTTTGCTTCTGGAGAGGTGAAGTGATTTTACATGATTGGCAAATGTGATGATGATGTTGGTGATACCCACGGAAAGCTGGAGTCCTTGACACCTAAGTCTTGCCTGATCCATATACTAAAGATCCCTTTGGAGATGCTCAGAGTGAAGCAACCTATTGTTCTAGTGGTATTTTGATTGCAGATTGAGTTGAACTAATAGAAATATATATTCTCATTCTGACTTTTTACTGCAAAGTAGTGTGGTCATTTTCTTTGTGGCCAGGTCATCAAAGAATGTATAAATGAATTATATGATATGTTACATTGGAAGCTATTCCTCCTGATCATTCCCCCACCCTCCACACAGAACGGTGGATGCCTGTGTCTAAAGCACAAGGGCATTGTCCACATTCTTTGAGTAATGAATGACTCTTGGAGTGATGTGGTCACTGTTTCTTTAAGAGGACTGTTTTCAATTGCTATGGTCTATTCTGTCCAAAAATCCTGGACTTACTGTCACAATACATCTGAGCCTTGAATTTGGAACTCAGGTTTTGTTGGGGAAGGGTGGAATCAGCCACCACTTTCCCCCATCTCCATTTTCTTTTAGGTCTTGGATACCAGTGAGATGTGGAGGAACATTTGCCCAATCATTACTTAGAGCACTTGACCAAGACCACACAGTGCACTTTCTCAGAAGATTCTCCTCTGATGGCTGAAGGGACCCCTTCTCACTGCTGCCTCCCCACTGCAGCTGCCATCTCTCTTCTTGGGTGGTCTTTTAACTGGAAGAGCTCTGTCACCACAAAGATATCCTAAGTTAAATCCATCATTCTGTGGTTGCAAATGGAGAAACAGTCCTGAAATTTATATCTCCAAATCTCAGAGTAAGTAAGCAATAAAAGAAGCATGAGGCAGAATCTGAAATCTGAGAAATGAGACTAAGAAGGATGCCTCTTTTTGTAATTCTGACATTGACTTTATTCTTAGATGATGTAACTTATGGGGAATGGGAGAAAACATAGGGCTACCTAAACTTGATAATTCTCAAAGCCACTGGTTTAGAAAGTCACACTAAATACACTGCTGGAACTCATCTGCATGATCAAGTTATTCCCTTTCAGAGGGAGAAAAATTTCAAGAGGAATGTGGCGAACCCCTCAATTGGTCATAAAATGTATGATTGACTCTTTTATCTTTTTATATCTGGGAACTCCCAAGTGGTTGCCATGAGGTTGGTTCTGCCTCTTCCCTTTTCCTTTGCAGCGGGAGAATGTTGGGGGAGTGAGAAAGGAGAGATGGCTTGGTGTTGGTGTGTGACCCTTAAACATGGCCCTGACAACCCACCTTTCAGGATCAGCATGTTTAACCCCTGGGAGGGTCACAATTTTCTCATCTATGAAATGTGGGGTTAGGTCCTTCCTAGTCCTATAACTTACTAGTGATATTAATGTCTTATCCCAAAAGAATGGAACAAATCAGCATTTGCTCCTCAGAAATGAGGCCTCTACTGTCTGTTTTCCCTCACAGGAGATGTAAATATTTGTGCTAAGATAAGAAAGCACAGTTAAGATTTAAAATCACTCTCCTTATAAGTGGTCTCGCCATACCCAAAGGCAACTCTTAAGCAATAGCTTGTAGCCTTGTTTACTTCAGCAAAGAGTGACTCTTTAACAAGGCACAGTCATAAGTAGAGAAAGGCAAAGTCCAAATTTGGCCACATTTCTTTGGCAGACGTTATGAGGTAAACAGTCCTCTAATTTATAGCAGCCCATTACTCAACACCTTGGATTCATTGGAACAAACTGCACTGATGGAAATACAATGCCAGGCTTTCTCTCCCCACCCCCACTTCCTCCATCTGCTTATAATATTCACTTCTAAGCATATAAAACCCATTAATGTCTCAAGGAGTTGGCTTGTTTTTTAATCAAAATAAATATGGACAACTTCAGGACAATTAAAAAGGTACTGGGTAAAAATGACTTCAACATATAAAATTTATTAATGGCATATCGTAAGCAGAGCAGATCTATATTACTATCATATTCTTCAATGACCCACTCTATAAATGCTTGCTTTAGTGTTTTTCTAATGTTGTTAATTTATCTATGGCTGTCACTCTGGGGCTGTTAACTTTGAACAAATGACTGGTATTAATCACAAAGGGCCATTAGATGCCAAGGGCGGGTGTTAAATCAGTCCCAAAGTGGCACGTGCAAACACCCTTAAAGTAAATTTTAAAAACTGCTCCAGCTATTGGAGTTTGTCACTATCACTGGGATTTGATCCTTTGGGTGTTGCAAACATGGAGGAGCTGAACAAGCTGGTGAGGTCAGTGTTGATACGGACGAGACTTTGAAAAGGGGTAGAAGTGGAAAAATGTCTGATGCCTGGTATTTGCACAGTATTCTGTGAAAAGTGAATTTGGCAGAGAATACTTTCCCGGAGAATGGAGGAAGCATGGAGCCCACGGGGGCCAGGTGGGTCATAGAGACCAGGGTACCATTGAATGGGGGCATCTCTGGAAAGCACATGGCCTGTCTATAGCACAGGGTGGCCACAAGGGAATGTGAGCAAATGGGTACAAGTTGGAGCCTGAAATCTCTTTTTATAAGAACATTCTCATGTTTGAAAATGCTGGTCACCTTCAAAATGCCATGTGGGTATTAAAAAATTTGTTTAGAGACCACCATTCTCCTGACCTTTGACATCTCTTGCTTAAGTTTTGGGAAGAACAGATTTTTTGATTCAGAGGAAGTCTTTTTCAATTACTAAGAAATCTTCTAAAGACATTGCTAGAACCAGTGGGCTGTCTCAGACAGGGAGTTGTGATGAGGTAGATATTTTCTTTCTTTAAAAAAAAGTTATGTTGAAGGAATATTGCATCATAGCATTATACAGGCTTAAAGTTTGCACCAGTGACTATCAATATCTATAATGCTGCATTAAGTTTACCGCCAACAGTCCAATTCTATCCTTTTTACCCAGTTTTGCACAATCCCTCCTCCCTTATCTTCTGGTAACCACTAATTTGATTCTGTAGACTAGTGGTAGCTATTTTCTAGGTATCTGTTCAGATGAATGAACGAAGGCAGACTTGGTTGTCTTGATTTCTGGGCTCCGAAATTAATTTTCTCCATTTATTCAGGAGTTAGGGAAACCAAACTGCGCACATGCAGACACACACACACACACACACACACACACACACACACACAAACCCCTTACAGACACACATTCATACACATTCATATGACATTTGCTCTTGGAGTACATTGGTGCCCAGTTATGGCTGGGTGAGCGAGATTCATGCACGAGAAAATATAAACACATTGTCCAGTGAATTATAAAAAATAAATTCTGAAGAAAAATATGTTATAAAGAAACATATGTATCATATATTAACTGTATACTATATTGTATACCCATATGTACATTTACACTTTTATTATCTTCTGGGAATTTATTTATATATATGAATCTATTATACACATATGTATATATTTATTTATGCAGTATATTTTACCAGTATATGTATTTATAGTCTTATATTTCCCCTCTGGAATTTATTTATGCACGCATAAATCTGTTATATACACATATATTTATATACATAGAATTTGTGTAAAGAAATTTTGAAAGGAAACACCTGTGTGTGTAGGTATGCATTTGAGAGGATATATGTGGGGAACAGAGCAGGAATGGGAGCAAGACTTCTCACTATTTATTTTTAATGTTGTTTCGATTTATGAAATTTATAAATGTATTACTTATTTTAAAAGGATACAATTTTGATTTTAAATAACAAAGTACAGCGGTTAACCAAATTCCATGATACTACACATTAGAATTTGGCAGTGGTTCTCTTGCGCGTAAGAGTCACCCAGGGAGTGGTTAAAACTCTGAATGTCTTTGTCACTTCCCAGATCAATGAAATCAGCATCTCTGTGGGGAGGACCAGGCATCAATATTTTTTAAAAGCCACTGAAATGATTCCAACATGCTCTCAAACACTGAGAGTTTAGAAATCACTGAATTAGATGAAGAATTAAAAGTATTGTTGGAGATACTTTTTCAAAAACAAAGTCTTATCAGTAATAGTTTATTGCACCCCACTTTTACTTAGGAGACCTGCAGCAAAGCACAGTGAAAGTCTTGTTAAAGTCTGAAGTCATTTATGGAAAATGGCTGTGATCGTACTCATGCATTCAGAGGCACAGCTTCAGCAACCCACAAACTAGTCAGTCTTTGATTCACTTCTTGCTTTATTTAGTTGGTGAATAAATATCATGCTATAGTCCAAGTCCCAGCCTACTCCTCTGAAATCAGGAGAAGTTGGTTTTTGCTTCACGTAGCCAGGGCACTGGAGAACGATGATCACCCTTTATTAGCAGTGCTCAACTCTTAATGAGCATAAATGTAATCAGAAGAACTTGTTATAAATGCGCTTTCCTCGTTGAGCTGTTGAAATTCTGATTCAGTAGTTCCGATTTGGGGCTCAGGAATATGAATTTTCAATAAGTTCCTCTATGTGCATCTGATGAAGGTAGATCAGGCATCACACAGAACTTTTGGAAGCAGCGGTGTGCTGGAGCTGGCTTCTGAGAACTGATTTTTGATATTTGATTTTTTTGCAAACCAATTGTCAAGCTTTGGTAACTTGAAATTAGTTATTCACCAATCACTGGTCATATTTGCACCATGGAAATTGGCAAATTCTAAGAATCAGAGTTGTATTTTTCAAGATATCTAGATTTTTGGCCTAATTATCTTTTAAGATTTAACATTTAAAAGATTTTCTTATTTTGAAATAACTGTAGATTCACAGAAGACTACAACAACATTACAGAGTGCCATGAACCATCAATGATGACATTTTTAATATCATATCAAGAAATTAACATTGACACAGTAATGCTACCTAAACTAAAAACCTTGTTTTCACTAATTTTTACATGACGTGTGTGTGTGTGTGTGTGTGTGTGTAAGTTAGTTCTATGAAATTTGATAACATGGACAGGTTTGTACAATCACCATCACCATCAGGATATAGATCTATTTCATCACCACAGAGAGACTGCCTCCTGCTCTCCCTTTATGGTCATTAGCCCCAAACCACCCCTTCCTATCTCTGCTTATTAGAACCACAAATCTGTTCTTGAACTTTATAGTTTTGTTCTTTTGAGAACATTATATAAATGGAAATATATAGTAAGTAACCTTTTGAGGTTGACTCTGCTACCCCCAAGAAGGCTGCCCTGGAGATCATCTAAATTGTTGCATGTGTCAGTGGTTCCTTTTTATTGCCAAGTAGTATTAACTTTGTCCAAGTGCACTAGAGTTTATTAAATTATTCATCCAGTGCAGGACATTTGTGTTGTTTCTACTTTTGGACTGTGAAAAAGATTCTGTCAATACTCAAGCTTTTGTGTGAACATACATTTTATTTCTCTGGAATGAATGTCCAATAGCCTGATTGCTGGTTGTATTATAAGTTAATTTTGGTAAGAAACTCCCCAAATATTTCCTGCAGTGGTTGTACCACTCTACTTACTCACCAGCAATATAGAAGAGATCCAGTTTTTCCATGTCTTCCCAGCATTCGGTATTACCAACCCTTTTAAATAAAAAGTAGCTCTTCTGATAGGTGTGCGGTAATACATCATCATCGTTTTTATTTACATTTATTTCATGATTTTCCACCCATAACTCCTTTTTGTTGATATGCTTGTTTGTCTTTTGCCTATTTTCTAATTGGATTTTTTTAAACTAATAATTCTTGCATATTCTAGATGCTAGATCTTTGTTGGATATATTATTTGCAAATATTTTCTGGTGGCGTGTAGATGGTCTTCACCTTCTTAATAGAATCTTTACAAATATTTTTTCCAAATAAACCCCTTTTTTTGCATGAAATGATGGACTGTTTTTTGTTTGACACCAACAGTAGAGAAATTGACATCAGAGCCAGAGCGAGAGTTTTAAATATTGAAGAAGTACAATATAGTAAATTTTTCTTTTATGAATTGTGCTCTTTGGTGTTGTATCCAATAACTCCTTACTTTAGACTTAGTTTATCAGTCAATCCTTTGTCAGTTCAAAAATTGCTATAAAAATGGACACTCAGTTACTTGCCACATATGTTGTAAAAATTCTGTGGACAGATTGCCTGTTTTATTACTCAGAATCTCTTCTGTGAAATCTGAAGTGAAGGATGAGTTTTAGAATAGTGCGTCTCAAACTTTAATGTGCATATGAAACACTTGGGATCTTATTAAAATGCAGATTCTGATTTAGCAGGTCTGGGCTTGATGCTAATGTCAATGGTCTCAAGACCATGGAGGGAAATTTTAGAACACAACGTCACGGGAACTACATAACATACTGGAACTTAATTTTCACCATGAAAAAGAGAACATAGATTCAAAGCGTAGATAGCCATAACACATGGATTGATTTATGTTTGGTATTTTGTGTTCTTATTTTCCTTGGTCCTAGTTATATTTCAATTCAGCAAATATATTCTTAGACATTTTCTCAAAATCTTTCTAGAACATGGTGAACTATGTAATAATCGATGATTAAATTTAAAAGAAACGTTTTCTTTGCTCTGTACTCAGTGTACCTTCTATGCCTATGACTCCATTCCGGAAGTGGTTTCTTCCACTTATGCTTTAGATTATGTTTCTCTGTAGATATGTTTTTAAGTCACTCTGTGCATATGTGAATGTTCTGCTTCTCCCAACTACATGATACATTTTGTAGGACAGAAACTGTCTTTTATTTCTTTTACAATCTCTCACTGATCCTAGAACACTTGTCTTCACATGGGTGGTACTGGCATGGTGATGGTGGTGGTGGGGAAGCAGGATTGAATGTAGCTCTCTAGGAAAACCATGGCTTCATGTTGATGAACAGCACATGTCTCTGCTAGTTTATAGAACTTTACCCTGACCAGATACTCTACAGTTTCCCTCAGTTTCTCAGACTTCTTGCGTGGCTGGTTAGGATTGCTGGCCTGAAAGACCAGGCCTCAAGGTCTCTGTGGACACAAGGGGAGGGAATTAAATTCTAAGCTCTTTGAGAGGAAATACCTAATATCCAAGAGATTTTTGAGACTGTGAAACTCTCTTCTTTGTGTATCTACCCCCAGAAAAGACTGGAGTCATGGGAATGAGTATCATGGTCAGAAGCAACTAGATGGCTGACTTCTTCCTGAATTATACTATGAAAATTAATATACAGAAACCTGAATGATATTTGAGAGATGAGCCTGAGAGGCTGGAAGAGTCTCATACATGGGTAATCAACAACATGCCTTGCATCTCCAACAGGAAATGATGCTTCTTCCTAAAAGGAAGAAGGAGGTACCTCTTGGCCTGTAGCCTACCCTCTAAAAGAAACATAAAGGGGCTTTGGCTTTTGTTTCTGTGGAAGTGTACACGTGTCTCACCATGAGAGTTTACTTACCAATTACCATTTTGTTTTTTCCAAATAAACCCACTTTTGCATGAAACGATGGAGTGTTTTTTGTTTGACACTAACAGTGGAGAAATTGATATCAGAGCCAGCACTATGGCCAGATGCCTCAAGTAGATACGAACCCAGCATACCAAGGCATGTCTGCAGGATGGAGACAATCTAAGTTAGAACTGCTGTTTCTGAAGTCAGCACTCCCATTCATTCTTCTCAGTTCCACTGAGTCTATTCCGTAGTGAGTCGAATTGAAAATGTATAGGCTAGGAAGGGATTGGTCCCATCTCTAAACTTAATGTGGAACATCCCAGGAATTTATTCCTTAGCCCATCTTCCCCTCTCTCCATGCTCACTCTCTTACTAACTCAGTGTTCTCTTACTGGTCTCTTTATCTCTAGTCTCTTCTCCTAATGCATTCTCCAAACTGCTGGTAGAGGTATGAACCTGAAGAGTCAGTCTGGCTATATTAAATGATTTGAGTCCTTCAGTGACTCTGTGATGAGAGCCAAACACCTCAGCTTGACTAGTAAGGAGCTTTAACTTTGAGCTCCCACCAATATGTCTGCTTCTTTCATTTTACTTTCCATAATTCCCACACAGGTACATTGAGGTAGTTGTCTGCAAATGTATTAATTTTTTCTATTCTTTATTTTCCTATATTATCTCTCCTTGATCTAGAATACCCTTTCCTCCTTGATTTACTAGGTGACTCACTGTTTTTAAGCTTAAAACTGAAGTCTCTCCTCTTCTAAAAGTATTTCCCTGATTACCCCAGACTTGGTGCACACCTGTGTTCAGTGTCATATGTCGTCTTTGATCTTGGCACTGATCCCACTGTTGTATAATTTTTGTAATCTTCATGGTCTGCATTGGTAGTTAGAGTTCATGATCAGCCTGCATAAATGCAGTGTACTTTATGGATTTTCCCTTTGGATCTTGCAAACAATAGTGAAATAAGTCATTATAATCTTCATGCTGATTGGTATACAATATTTAGATGACCTACCACAAAGAAAACTTGCTAAAAAGAAATGAAGGACAGAGTTTAAGGATTGTCCTCTTGACTTCCCTGGGTGTTAACAAGGGATTAAAAGAGGGCACACATACACACATACATGGGCAGCCTCCCAAGCAAACTATTCTTTATAGGCACTTGTTCCTTGGTTTATCAAGAAAAAGTGCTGCTGTTATGTCTTGACTGTATTAACATTTGAGTTATCTGGTTCTCTGCAGTACCTAGAAAGTAGCTACACCTATGGGACAGAGAGATAATACTGCAAAATCCTTTTGAGAGTAGCCACAGATCATGCGGATGTGGGAAAGCAGGGGCTTTCAAGTGCAAAGGAAGAGATGACTATCTGATGCCTCTTCCTCCAGAGGGCTGAGAAATCCTTCCCATCACATCACATGGGTGTTTCTCCAAGTATAGAAATTCCACTCAGGAAGAATTCCAAGTCTCTTATTAATAACAATAAGATTTGTATGCACAGTTCTTTGGCAAGTTTACAGTTTTAGTCAGGACTTTCAATGACCTACAGAGGTTTGAGATTGTGCCAATCAGTTAGGCTTCTGGAAAAACTCACTTTGAAAAACTACAGGGTCATACTTCAAACAGTAATGTTTTACATGTTTCTTCCCCTCCTCTCTCACCGTGTTCTAATCATCCAGATGGAGTGCCCAAGACAAAATGTGGACTCTGCTTTCTGCCAGTACCATGTAGCACATTGCTTTTCTTTCTTTCTTTTTTTTATAAGAGGGAAAACCTCTTCTAATTGTTCAGTCATCTATATGCTCCTTGGCTCCCATAGTCATCTGCTTCTTTCTACCTAGTTGGACAGGCTCATTAGAGCCAAGTGTTAATGGGATCAAGGCTGTTGGCTTGTTCCCCAGTTAGCTTATAAGGATGAAACCTCTTTTATGACCAGTGCCTGAACTCTTAATCCTGAACAAGAGCTTTGCAACCAAATCCCAGGCACAAACTCATTCCTGTTCTCTTAACCATGCAGGATATACAGGCTTTAAGCCCACTGGGAAGAGTAAATGCATAATTCCTCATAATTTACTTCCTCTACTGCAAAGCTCAAAGAATACTTCTTGCTGGTTTTGTGCATGTCGTCAAGTCTGGCAGGAGATTCTGGTTCAGTCACTTGGGGGTAATGTGGGTCATGGACACTGCGTAAAAACAGTCTCACCAATACTACGTGGCTTACCAATTACTGCCAAGTATTGAGTAAAATAATGCCCTCTGACACCATCTTTCATCTGTATGTATCCCTCATTCAGTCTCGCTGGGGTGTTCGGGTAAGGTTGAGAGATATGTAGTATGAACTTCAAAGATAGACTGAGCCTGAAGATGTTTGTTTTGTACATTATAGATGGCTCGTTTTCAGGATTTATTAAATTCAGCGTCAAGAAGCAACACGTGTTGTTGATGATCCGTAGAAGAGGGAATCCTGGTGCCTTGTTGGTAGGAATCTGTATTGGTATAGTCACTATGGAAAATAGTATGAAAAGACCTCAAAAATTTAGAGTAGAAATGGCACTACTGAATATTTATCAAAGGAACTGAAACACTAACTTGAAAAGGAATCTTTGCCCTAGGTTTATAGCAGCATTTTTGCAATAACCAAGACATAGAAACAACCTAAATGACAATCCATGGAGGAATAGATAAAGAAGATGTAGTATTTATATAAAATGAAATACTACTCAGCTATTAAAAAGAATGAAATATTGCTATTTGTAGTCATGTGGATTGAGGAGATTAATTCTTGGTGAAATAAGGTCAAATGGAGAAAGACAGATAGCATTTAATTTCAATTATATGCAAAGAAAGAAGACAAATGAACAAAGCAAATAAAATTTTTAGACACAGAGAGCAAATTGGTGGTTACTGGAGAGAAGGGGCTAGACGATCCATGGACTAGGTAAAGGGGACCAATTGTGTGGATATGGATGGAAGTTAGACTTTAGGTGTTAATCATGATGTAGTATAAGCAGACGTTGAATTATAATTCTACATAACTGAAATAAATTATAAATCAATGTTTCTTCAATATTCATTTACTAAAAAACAAACTCAGCTAAAGATCCAAAGGCAAAGTTAAAGAGACTGCAACAAAATATCAGGGATGACTCCTGATTCCCTTCTTACCAATGACACTGATGCCTGTGATGTTGAACACGAGCCAATACCAATATCTTCTAAGTTCTTTTTTTTCCCATGGCTAATAAAGATTGAGGACAACAGGTAGGAATCAACAAAAAGAAATTTATTCTTGAACAGAGAGAGGGAAGGGAGTTCATGCTCCAAAGGTCTTTCCTATCCAGGGCACATGGACTGAAGAGTATATATGGCTTTTGCAGACGAAGAGGAAGGAATGGGTTATGTTTATGTCTCTGAGGTATATAGACTTCTGGAAAAAGAGGTGGAATGTTCCAGGAACAGGGCATCATGCCTAGTTTCGATCCTAATTTGGTTTGTACTGGAGTCAGAGTGGGGATTTAATGTATCCTTTTTGAGGACATTTGTCTCATCTCTATCTCCATATTGACCAATTTTTGGTTCTAGCTAGTTCCAAGTGTCAAGAAAATTCAGTTGCCATCATTTTCAAACCTATGGTTGTTAATTTTATTGTTCTTTGTAACCTGGTCAGTTACAGAGCCCTGGCAATTCGTTTCCTAAAAGTGAGCACAACTGAATTATATGTTGCCTTAGTTTAACCATTTTGAGACAATGGCCAAGTTTGAGGTGACAGAGTTACAGTGGATAGAACGCTTTCCAGACTCCACTGTGCATGTAAATCACCTGGGCTTCTCTCAAAGCAGATTCTGATCCAGGAGGTCTGGGCAGGGGCACAAGAGACTGCAATTTTGACTCTTGGAGGAGCAAGTCTGTAGAGAGGTAGCGGAACCTTATTATGGACAGGCAGGGCCACACTTTAGCCATAATGTTACTGAATACAGTAAGTCCGTTCTCTTGGTAGATGTTGGTCAAATACACAAAACAAAGTTCCTTAAAACAAGGAAAAGTTTATTACTTATAACAAGTAAGAAGACAGCAAGATAATCCTTAAAGCACTGCCTCCCTACTTGCTCTGATAGTTGTAGAGGGTGGTGGTGGTGGGCTTTACTGGGGCTCAACTGAGGAAACGGATAGTGATTACTTAGCAGGGTGCTGGAGAAGATTCTAAGTGTACTTGAAGGCACCAGCCTTCCTCATGCCTGGTCATGCTTGCTCATAATTACATGTTCAAAAAATTGTGGCAAAACTCGTCATTTGGGCAGTGATTTTTGGTATTAAAATTAAGCAAAATCACCTTTAGGTTAGTCATAGCTATTCTGTTCTTGCTCAGGTCATAGAGTGAAACAGAACCACTTAGCCTGGTCAAAGATTTTCTTTATCCACTTCCCCCAATGCATTTATCTATTCTATTGTCTAAAACTACATTAGCTAGGGAATCAAAGGAGACTAGGTTTTGAACGGTCATTTAATAATCAAGGCCTCAAGGGTTTCCATCAGTTTTGAGGATGGCCTCCTGGAGTATTATTCTACTTTTCTCTCCCATTGCTGGCTTACTGGAGATAAAGAAGTACAGTTGCTTTGTCTAGCTTATTAGGTTTCTATAACTCCAACTAGCTAATTATAATAGTTACCCATTTCTCTGGAAAATATATTTCCCCCCCAAAAAATGCACATTGATCTAATCATTTTTTCTGACCCTGGTGACCACAGAGGACCCCTGACTGAGGGAGTTTGGAGACATGCTGGCCACTAGCAGCCCTCCTGGAGATTTATCATGCACAGTACCAATAATAAAGTCCTTCTCAAGTATTGCAGTACGAAAAAAAAAAAGCTGCATAAATTTGGTTAGGTTATTATTTCTCAAATTTATTTGATCATGAACTCATTATTTTCCTCTCAAAATATTATCTTCCAAAGCAACAGATTTCCATGGCATGTGGAAATGCTGGTTTGAATTCTGAAGACTTGCCTGGCCTTGGTGAAGGAGAATATTTCTCCCTGGACAAGGCAGAGTTCTTGCTCTTTGCTGAATGTGCCATTTTCCTCCCTTGCCTTCATGTTTTTGCTTTTGCAATTTCTTCCCCTGTGAATAAATGTGTTTAATTTCTTGATGTTGTATGTTGGATTAACTTTGTTGTAGCATATGTTGTTTGTGCATAAAGATTAGCCAGGCCTTTTGAAAGGTTGCTGAATCATTCATCCAGCAGCATCCTGGTCGGGATTAATTGTGTGCAGCTGAGGTGCTGCAGGCGCACATGCCTTTATTACAACAAGGAAGCCGCCCAGGGGCGCTTAGAAGTTCTTGGAAGCAGGAAGTGTCCCTAAGTAGGAGGCTTTAGGCAGCTTGTTATAACTAAAAGGAGGAATCAATGTAGGGCAATTAGAAAGGCAATTCTTAATCTATTTTTCATTAGAAAAGCATATTAATAGAGAATTAATTGGCTTCTGCTGAAAATAGTTGTAATTAGAGGAGTGAGCGAATGAATAATCAGAAAACGATCACAAGTCAATTAGGAACTGAAATACTCTCCTATACCTAGGTGGTGACTTCTCTTCTTTCTCTTCCTTCTCCTCCTCTTTCTTTTTCTCCTCCACTTCCTACTCCTACTCCTCTTCCTCCTCCTTTCCATTTTTAAACTGTTTAAAATGCAACGTGATTTGTTTTTCAGCACATTTCTCCATAGGTATGCTAACAGGGCAAAGAAGTATTACAACTGAAAAATAAGATTAGATAAAACTTACTTTTTATTTTAATGTGCCATCTGTTGAATTTTTAAATTAGCATTAATGTAAGTAACATAAATGCAAAATCATGCTTACTTTGTTGCTTTGATTCTGTAATAACATATTATGTCATTACATATAACATAATTGCTTATAAACTATTTATGCACACTTGGTCTATTCTTTCTTTGTATTCTACTATATCCATAGTCCTCATTAGGAAGAAAATCAAAGTTGTCTCATGAGAAAATAATGCATAAAAATGATTTCCAATTTTCTTAATTATTTTGTTATCATTATTTAAATTCTGTTGAAGGAACATTGTATCATAACATTACATAGGTTTAAGATGTTCTTCTTTCTCTTCTTTTCCTCCTATTCTTTCTCTCTTTCCCTCCTCCCCCCTTACCTCTTTCTTCCCTTCCCCCTTCTCTCCTTTTTCTTCTTTTTTTGCTTTGATTTACATTGATTTTTATGTACTTTAAAGAAAATGCAATAATTACTTCATTTTTAAACTTTAATGCATGTATTTATTCTTCCAAGAATGTATATATCACCTTAGTTTTTATTAACTGCCAGCGAGTAATAATTTTATCACCATGACACATGTATACTACTCCCCTATGGTGGGGGTGAAGAAAGGAGGTTAGCTTATACTTGTGCCACTCCTCCTGCAGTGACAGCAACATGATACCTGTCTCAGTGCCTCCTTCCCCTCTCCCCATCTTTCTGCATCTTACCAATTCCTGCAAGTATCAACTCCTACTTTTTGTAGGTAGGTCTCTGGGACAATTCGCCCTCAGAGATCTCCAATAGCTTGTTTCCTGCAGGTGAACAAATATTGCAAACATGTCATGTTGTTAGCTTCATTTCCCATAAAGTTTCACAATGAAGTGGTCATCCTCTTCCTTCCTCTTTTATTTGTAAGCTGCACAAAACACTGGGAATTTTCTTTTTACTTCTACTCTCAAGATAGTTGTAGATGTATATTTTGATATACGTGGGGTCATGTTATACCTATTATTCTTTAATTAGCACCTTCAGTTTGCAGTATAGCTTAATGGTAAATACATGTTAGCGAAAGAGATGCATTTTTTTCTTTCTAATCATCTCACAGATTTCGTTGTGTAGATATTTCATCCCTTAAAAAAATAGCTTTCCTATTGACTTTTGAGTTGTTTGTGAATTTTGTTTTTCACTTCTTTTGTGCTCCTCACAGATTAGTTCTTTGCATGATACTATAACAGCTTGACTAGTTATATCACAGAAAGTTTTGATCTGTCTGTGTGGTACTAAAATATCAGATGGAATTGGTTAGCAATGGTCTTATAATGGCCAGACTGGATAGATGGTGACAATGATGATGATGATGATGATGATGATGATGATGAAGATGGTAGAGATAATGATGGTGATGATAATAGTGGTGGTGGTGGTTATGATGATCCCTGGATCAATGCCTTCCCCTCTATGCTTTTGAATGTAAGGAAAAGTAGGTAAAAAGACTGGTATTCTGTTTGGAGATTAGCAAAGTAAGCAACTATGATTGATTAGGTCCTCATGTGGTCTAATGATAGAGATTCAGAAATATCTTCAGAATATCTTTTCCAGGTCTCTTGAAAGAGAGAAATAATGCCTCACTCCTGACCATACTAGACAAGGGCTTAACACAAACCAGTATAGGAGCAGAAAAATGACTTACTCATAAGAAAGGGGCAGTGTAGCTTTGAACTTCTAGCTCTGTCAGAGCATGGGTTATGTGTTAATGTAAATGGGTAGGGGGTCCAGCAAGTGTTGGGTAACAGCCTGGTCCTGGCTACTGTCTTTACACTAGTGTGCGGTAGGGGCTGAGATCTTTGGAGAGATGCCTACAGCAGGATGGAAACTTTCTAGAATAGAGCATGCATCGTGTATGAGTTATCAAGCCACTCACTCTTCTCTGAGCTTTTTATTAAAGCAGGACTGAGAAGGGAGAAATGGAGTGTGTGAGAGTCCAATAATGGAGCACAGAAATGGCTGTTGACTCAGGCCCAGGGAATCCATTGATGTGGCAGAGGCTTGCCTGGAGTGGACCCAAAACAGAACAAATGTGGGGCATTTAGCTTTGGAGGTTAAGGTGCTATGAAGGCTGTACTGAGAAGAAATGATGCCATAGTACCTTCTAAATAATGTATCTGGTCGATATTTTAACTGTTTTTTTTTTATAGCAAAATAGCAATGTACAACAGCTACTGTGTATGTGTGCCTTTTTGTATAGACTTCAAAAACTCAGTAGGGGCATAAATAATGGATTTTCTTGAAAGAGGACTTCAAAATTGTGGGGATGATTTTATGGGTTGACACTTAGCAAGGCATCAATGCACATAAATCACCTATATTGTATTTTAGCAACACACACACACACACCACACCACATACACACACAGCCCAGCTCATGACTTGTTGCCACATGTGATTTTTAAACTAGCTCTCATAATGATAATCTCCGGGTGTTGCCAAACTGGTTTCCTTCCTGTTGGCATAAAAAGTCCCAAAATTCTTATCTTTCTCGACTTTCATCCTGTTTACTGATAGCTTTTCAATGTACAGCCTAGAATTAAACAGAAATACAATGAGTATATTTCAAGTAATGGGATTTTCATGTATATGCTTCTGGGATAATGGCTCCAAATATGCCCCTGGGAGCAAATTAACTGCAAAGGTTTGCATCAGTGATTTGGATTTCCTGCTGAATTTGATTTGAAAGAGCAAATACGTGTGGAATGAAATTGCTTTGTAGGTTTTCTCTTTATACAAGTCCTCCCCTCTGCCTTAATCACCTGGATTGACTCTGTAAAAGCACAAATGGATGTAGTTCACTGAAGAGTATTTCCGAAACATGTGCCTTTCCTGTGATGATGTATAATTAATCACCTCCAGGCAAGGCAAACAAGTCAAGTTGGTTTTTAAAGACTCTGTCAGTCTTTCTTCTCTTCCTGTCTTGTTCTTGTCAGAAGAATCTTTACTCTTCTCTGATTTTCTCTGCTCTAAGCCTAATGTGACCATGTCAGTTTTATCACCAGCTCCTTTGAACCATTGTTCTTTCTCTGGATACAAAGGCCAAGTCTACATGCAACAGATGCCTGGTTAAACACCGTCGCCATCACCATCATCACCATCACCAACATCATCATCCTCATCATCATTTTTCAATGATCTGGGTCAAAACACACACACACACCTGCAGTCCATGGCCTCTTCAATTTACTTTCTCTGTCTTCTTCTAGATATACCTAACCATGGGCTCTTTCCTCAACAGTCCTTGAGTTTGTCTTGCCTCTGCCTGGTAATGACACTTTCTGTAAGGAAAAACTCCATTCTCTTGCATGTGTATGGTGATAAGAATTCTCAGAGGGCACCTGAGGTTTGAAGGTTTCTTCTTGGTTCTAGAAAAGTTCTTCTCTCTGATGAGATAACTAAAAACAGCAGGGACAAGGTAGAAGATTTAGGAGCAAGGGTGGAGGTAGTTTCACTTGTGTTTACTCGTAAATACCTGTTTGGCAGGTATACTTTGGGAAGGGACAAAAGATGGGTCTTTGCACAGCTTATGAGTTGAGTAGGTGGCTTAAACAATGGAAATTAATTTTTTCACAGTTCTGGAGAAGTTCAAGATCAAGATTTGGCAGCATCAGACTCTCCTGAGGCCTCTCTCCTTAGTTTCCTGATAGCTGCTCTCTTGTTGCCTTTTCACGCAGTTGTCCCTTTGTGTCCCTGGTCTCTCTTGTCTTCTTATTAAGACACTGTCGCTGTGTACTCTGGTGTCTGTTTTTTGTTTGTTTGTTTTTTTAAATGAAAGGTGCAGTCAGGAATGAAGGCAAGTAGGCAGGTAGGCAGGGAGAGCGAGGAGGAAGCACTTTAATTATTTTCATTCAGTTGTTCACATTGATTGTTCCCCCAGGGTTCAGGACATGGTCTACCCTCCATATCTCCTTCTAACATAAAGACCATATATGACATATGGTCATATTATGAAGCTCTAGGATTTCAATGCATGAATTACGGGAACACAAATCAGCCCCAAACCTGGAGGAACTGATGCCTGAGGCAGCTGGGAGTAGAATGCCAGGGCACTTGAGAAAAGAAGATACAGACCATCTACTTGAACAGGCAAGTCAAGCAATTCCCACAGGCCTCGTGCCTCAGAAAGCCTTAGGCCTCATGTACCTCATCCCTGACTCATCACTGGGGACTCTAGTTCTCTTTATGAGTGTAGCCTCGAATGAATGAGCTGAGGCTCATTCAGGCTCCAGGTTGTTTCTAGTTTAGCACAGCAGCCCTGAACAGATCATGCCTGGATCCTCAGATGCCCTGTGGTCATTGCCCCAGGATGAACAAAGGTCCTGAGCCTATTATGCTTGCTGTAACTGGTCAAGATTGTTACCTGGGGAGACGCTGGCTGTCCCCTTGGGGCTAGTACCTGCTCTGTCCAATTCTCCCTGCCTGAGGGAGGCCATGGGCCCAGATGGCGGGAAGAAAGAGAGATGGAGGGAGAATGAGGAGAGCAAGTCAGATGGTGATTGCAACATGAGCCAGCCTTGCCCAGCACTAATCCAGATGCCTATGAATGTGTCAACTGATTACACATCTTGGCAACTCTGAAGAGCAGATTGTCATGCTTGAAAAGTTAACTAGTCTTTGGACAATAGAGGTGGAAGTTCAAGGGGAGTCAATCAGATGTTTGGGGCTTGCTGTCCCAGGTGAGCAAAGTCAAATATTAGCTGCTGGGCTAGATGTGGAGTAAGCTGTGCAAACAGGATGGTTTTTACCTCCCCACCCTTTTTATCTCTCCTCTGTGTCTCTGTTTGACTTGGGACCCGTAATAGGATAATGGAAACTAAAAGCAATTTTTTTTCTGGTGTGATCTAAACAGTAGCAGCCATAATACATTATGCCAGAGCTCAAATGCTATGTTAAGATAAAGGGGAAATGATGTATTTTTAAAGAGCTCTTATTTGGTTCTAACTTAAAAGCAAGAGTGTAAATTTCTTTCAAGTAATGTTTCCTTAATTATTCATTTTCCTTGGCACTAGTTAAAGAGCCTAGTAATGACTTCTGTCTCTTTATATTTAGTCTATTATTGTTTGAAAAAGGCCAGAGGAAGGCCAGAGCAGTGCAAAAATGATATTTGCTTTTTTTTTTTTTATTACCAACAGCCAGTGTAAAGGGTAATATAATCACCGGCAGCTGAGAGACAATGACATTTTTATAGACCTTCTGGCAATATTGGAGTGTGAAAGTGCCTGACAGGTATTTGGCTTTCCCGTCTGTTCTTTCAACTGCATTTCTCATCAGACTGACTGCTGGGCAAGCATGCTCGAAGCGAGCCCCACGTCTCCCTGCAGATAGCATTTTAAGAGCCAGTCCAACAGCAGCTGTCTGTTTAAATGTGGCGATTTTATAGATGGGAACTGTGGACAAATGCCCGCAGGACCCTGTTCACACAGCCCTGCAGGGCCCTCAGCCTGGCCCTGTGGAATCTTCAGTTGGATTCTCACATTCCTTGCAAACTTCAAAGGCTGGAGAACATTACCCTCTCACAGGGATGCCGATGGCTCATTATATCTTGGAATAATACTTTCTCTTTAAAAGCAGCCTTTTTCATATAGGATCATCTGAAAACCAGTTTGTGCAGAAGAATCCATGTTGCTCTCTCTTTACTAAGGAAGGATATTGGGAGGTGACTTTCTCTGCACTCCACAAACTGGATAAATTCCTGCTTGTGGGATGTTTGTAGGCCGTGCAGTCTGAGGCCAGTCTGGACAACCTACGTATTTAGAACTCTTCAGCTAGGAAGAATAAAAAAAATGAAACAACCAGAATTGGATGTCCACTTTGAAAAGGTGCAGTTCAGATGTAGGACAATTAAGAGAGGAGCTTGCCTAAGCACTTTCCTCTGCTACTCCTGGAGATAAATACAGAGCCAATTCTTGTGCCAGTGATTGAAGACATCATGCTTTGTACCTGTGACCCCTGAGCAGGAGGATCTAAAACTGAATGGGTGAAGTCAGGGTGTGAAAAATTAAGAGAAAATTTAAGAATACAGGCTTCCAGGAAGGCGGTCCACATAGTGCAAGGATTTTTTTTTTTCCATTTTGTTCTCTCTCTTTCCTTGACCATTGGTTAGATCCTGGGGGAATTAGAAGTTAGAGCTTTTGTGCCCTGAGTGAAGTAAGCTGCATTTTGAGTTTATATGAGGAGTGAGAACACCTGCCTCTTCACTCTGTTGTGGACATTCATTAAGGATCAGCTTCCCACCTCTCTTTCTGCAATGCTGATGGTGCCTCTGGAAGCCAGAAGGTAAAATCTCATCTGAATGGAAGCTGACTGAGATTGGACTGGGTCAGTCTTCTCATTAATTCTGGGTGGTGAAGCCACCTTTGTTAACACAATTGGATGCATTTTCTGCTTACTCTTCCTCCATAGATTTATTGAGAATTGAGTTTGTGGAGAACTGAGTTTATGCAGCAAACATTGGATTCAGCTACTTTTATATCAGGGAAAGGTCTCAGTGACTCAAAACCAACCCCTTTATTATACAGATGAAAAGACAGAGTTCAGGAGAAGATTCGTGGCAGAAGGGATCAGAAAGCAGACCTAAGAGTAATATTTAGAGTGCCTCCCTGGGGATTCCTAGCACTTTCCCCAGTATTTTTCCTGCCCTACCTACCCCCACCCACTTTCTCAAATTAAGGGTTGTTTCGGGGAAAGCTCCCAGTTCTTTTCCCTTCTGCATGTCTTTCTTCTTTCCTACCCACAGAACATTTCATTTATGACCCTTCTGATCACCAGATGCAATACTCTGACACCAATTGGGTGTCCCAGTTCACTTCTGACACTGTTTAGTACTGTCAGATCCCACAGGTTTCAGTCCCACAAAACTGGCCCCTGCTTCAGATGCCAGTTGCAAGTAGTGGGTCCCCAGGTTACCCACGACTTCTGTCCGACTTGGCTACAAATCAGAGGATCTCACGATTTCTTCCTTGGGTTTGATTAATTTTCCAGAGCAGCTCACAGAACTCAGGGACACTCTAGCTTAGGTATAGCAGCTTAATAAGGATGTGGTAAAGAATTCAAGAACAGCCAGAGGAAAAATGACATAGGTCAAGTTCGGGGTGCCTCTGTCCCCATTGGAAGGTTTCCAAACCCCATACTATTGGGATTTATAGAGGCTTCCTTACGTAGGCATGATCAATTATTAACTCATTTCCACCTCTCTCTCCTCTCTAAAGAAGGTGTGTGTGTGTGTGTGAGAGAGTGTGTGAGTATGTGAGTGTGAGTGAGAGTGTGTGTGAGTGTGAGAGTGTGTGAGTGTGAGTGTGTGTGTGTATGTGTGTGTGTAGGGGCGTGGAGATGAAAATTCCAAGTTTCTACATCAAGGCTTAATCTTTCTAGTAAAGCAACAGCCTCGGGGAGCCCATGCAGAGTCGCCTTCTCAGAACAAGGGATATTCCTAGCGCTGTTGTCACAGAGGAATTTATAAGGCTCCAGAAGCTTTGTGCCAGGAAATCGGGACAGAAGTCAGTACATACATAAAGGGTCTGAGGTCACTTCACATTCAGTCCTGGACTTCAGCTTCATTGTCTTTAATGTGTAACTTGGTCTGTGAGGAGCAGCACGGTTAGAAATAATAAAGGAATTCAGTTACAATTATTGTTGCTAAAAAAAGCTGAAAATGTCAGACATGCTTGATTCTTTCAACTATGATTGCAGATTAAACCTGGCATAGTGTTAGGTTTTTCACTTCTGGTGAGATTATGGCCAATGGAATTTTTAGTTTTTCTCTTAAACTGGTTCCCAAGAAATTTTCACCTGTCTAAGCAGCGATTTGTCACCTTTTCTCATTATAATACCTTCCTTAACTTGCTGTGAACTGAACACACTTACATTTAGAAAGAGCCATCCTGCTGTGTATGTGTAAATATGTGATGTGACATTTGGATTCTACTGTTAGCGTTTAATTGCTTGGAGGTCACTGTTTGTAAATATTTGCTTTCTGTGATTTTAAGCAAAAAGAAAAAGAATCCCAACGTTTCTCTAAGGGATATAGAGAATGCTTCTAGCAGGAATATGGTTCCCCCGTGTTCTCATTCTTTGTTCTCTCTTCGCCTTCGTATCTACCTTCTACATTCTTTGCCCACCACTTCACTGCTGGGAACCAACATCTAAGGGTTGTGGTAATCAGGTGTTTTTGTCCAATGGTTTCTGACTGTGTACAGACACTGGGAGGCGTCTGCAGAACATCAGAGGGTCCCATCTTTCACCTGGTCCAGGGTTGTGGGCTCCATTCCTGATCTGTGTCTTCCAAGACCATGGCTCCTACAGGGCTGCCCTCATTCTGGGCTCCAGATGCCGTGTTGTCTAAAAGCCTGCAAAGGACTTCCAGATAAAATATAGGACACCTAGCTACATTCAGATTTCAGGTTGCAACCAACGATTGTAAAGTAGTATTACGTGAAATATGTGGATCATACTTATATTATGTTTATTGTTTATACACAATCCAAATTTAACGAGGAGTCCCGCATTTTCATTTGATGCTGATGACCCTATACATGAAGGTGATAAGCACTTCCTGCTGCTGCCATTCTCTGGGTGCCTCACTGCCTCTACTGGGTTCCCTGAAAGGTGCTCACAACTCTGTGAGCAGTTCCTCCATGATGACGATTACCATCTGTCTCCTGCTGGGACCCTGACTGATACACCACGCCTGCAAGCAGGCCGAGGTTTGCAATGGACAAGGAGTTACAGGCTCCAAGATCAACAGAAACTTTCAGGTGCCCTCTGAGTTAGACTGGAAACTGTTTGGAATCAGGATGAGGCTGGGGGAGAGGAGGTTGAGCAGACAGAAAACACTTGGAGCTGTGATACTGCTGAACTCAGAGACTGAAGCCCCTCATTTTGTCTTAATGTTAGCTTTACAGCTGTATTTTATTATAAAGAAAACAAGAGGGCGATAGCTGCAATTCCTGCATTCACTCAACACATAAGTATAGGATCTTGATATGAGCCAGGTAGGTTCTGAATGAGGTACTATTCTTGGCATGCCCTGGTGGAGCAGTGTTTGTGTTAATTGCCTCTGAAGAATACAGCCGCATAACCCTGGGTTCGAGTCACAGGTCCAGGGGGAAACAAATAAATAAAGACAAAATAAAATGATTTTTCCTCCTCTCTTTTCCTACCTGCCTTCCAACTCCCCTTCATTCCAGCCTGCAACTTTCCTTTCCTTTTTTTTTTTAAAAAGAGAGTATTCTTTTCCAATTTTTACATTTATCACTTTAATAGATTTTCATAAACAAGTAAGTTTATTTAGTGTTGAGGCAATTTCTCCTGGCCAGGTCTGGACATGACAGTATGCATTTCCAATGCCATGCCTCGTCTCTCACCAAGCAGATGGTTTCAAAGCTACTAGATTCTGACAGTTTGTGACAAGTCCTGTTTATTGCTTGAAAATCCAGAGGAAATTCCACTCTGCCAGCACCTCCCCTGGGTTTCAGCTTGGTTAGGTTATGGTAATGATTCCCATTTAAAACGATGCTTGAAAAAAAAAAAAAAAAAAAAAAAGAGGGCTTTATTCCAAATGTGGGAAGTTGCATAGGTCAGCAAAACCTGAGGGAAGAGGTGAGGAACAAGTATGACCTGTATCAGAGATTGTTTCTGGCCCCGAATTCCCCCAACACAGTATTCAAGTGTGCATAGAGTTTTAAAGTAAAATAACATATACTTTAACCACTGAATATGTCAAACCGTGTTTTCCAAGGCAAAGATATATTTCCAAAATGTTTCTCTCCTCAGGGCCCAACACGGTGTCTGGCACAATACGTGAATCTTGAATTAATGGAAGTAGACGATCACCAGGAAAGAAGGTCATGCATATATCACTGAATTCCCAGATGGTTAACTCTCGTCCTAAACGTGCCAAGTTTAAACTAGAACCTGATTTTTACTTTGTAAATCAGTGTCATTGAGGTATAATTTACACTCAATAATGCACAACCCTTTTAGTATAGCGTCTGTTGATACATCCATGTACCTCTCTCCTACTCAAGGTCATGGTCATCTCTATCACTTAGCGAATCACCATGTGCCCCTTTGTAGGCAGCTCTCTGCTTCGGATATCCCATCAGTACTCAGCTCCCCTTTATTAATTCCATTGATTGTCCAAGTGGCAACAGAGGACCAGGCAGGACATCCATTTTATGTTTCCCAAGGTTGAATGATAGAGATTTTACCCATGTCACACTTAGAGTTCTCAAATGTGGACTCTGAGTTAAATTCTAGAGGTGATTTCCTTAAGAATTTTGAACAATTATTTTACAACAATTGCTTTAATTCAACTACCTAAATCTGTTCAATACAATATAATTTTTTGCCCTGTGCTATGTGTAGTGGGCCCAAACTTTCAGGAAAAATATCATTTTAATTTAAATTTTTATTTGTTTATATTAGGGTACCTGTTTTTTATATTATCAAGGAATTTTAGCATTGACTTTTTAACATATTACACTACAAGAAACAATTAATTACAAAACACAAGAATAGGTACTAGGAGCTTTTCTTCCTGTTGTTTCTACAATCTGATGAGCCTCTGGCAGGCGTTCCAGGGTGTCTCTCGACAGCTCTGGGGCCATGCTCTTGAGCATATTTAACAACTGTTAGCTTAAAGCTTGCAGTGTCTGTATTTTTATAAAAATACCAGCTAGATAGCTAGCTCCTGCCTAACGCGCAAGAAGAGAAATGTCGCTCTGTTCACCCTGTGTCCTAAAGTCGGCATCTTATCAATTCAGAGTCACTTATTCCATGGACAACAATACAGGGCTCTTCATTTCATTTTGTGAATGATTGGCTGAAATTGCTTTCATTCCAACATCGTCATAAATTCAACAAAACGGATTATTGTATTCCAGGGTACCGCTTTGCATATGAAATCATTCTTTGATTTCTAAACTTGCACTTTTAATTCATAAGCATATACAAAATAATTGAAAACATTCTGTAGATGTGGAATTAGTACTACTCATGTATAACGTGCACCCTTATTTTTCTCTCACACATTTTGGGGGGAGAAAGCACACATGACAAAATACAGTAACTTTAAGGGTCTGTATTTGGTGCCATAAGAAAAGAATCTTTAACAGGCAGATTTCTCTTCTTGATTTCTAACCAATCCCCTTCTGCTTGTGCTTCTCTGAAGCACCACTGAGAACTGTTGTGTAAGTGTTTTGTGTGGAAATGTGTTGTCTAAGTGTGTAACTCTCGATCACACTGGATGGGCTATAACGGGAGATATCTTGTGCTATATTTGGAAACAGCTAACAGCCTAAGAAGAAGAAAGGCAATTGGGCCATTTCCAAAGGACTGGGTCAATGTGGGTGTGGGTCGTTATTTCTTGGTGAGGCAGATGTTCTGATTTGAGGAGAAAACATTCTCTTGCTGCACAAGCTGCAGAAGGCAGGCACACTTAGTGACTCTGACTCCATGGGGTGAAAAGGGATTATTCTGATTCTTAACCTCTGAAACCTTGCTGGCCTGCCCAGGCCTGAGGATTTAGATAGGAAAAGGGACTTGTCACTTGCCTGACACAGGGGCTCTGTAGAGTGGTAATGCAGGCAGTGGTCTCTGGTCATTTGCATTATTGTGGAGATTGTTTTGATCAACAGGGGGAGAATTTATAGGCAGGTTTAGAGAGTAGAAGGCCAGGGAGAGTCAGTGAGAGGCAAAGAGGGGGGAAATCAGAATGAGAATAAAAGATGGTAATTTACAACCTGAATTTGGCTGGATAAAAAAAGTTTGAAAGTTAATTAAAACAGATACATTAATCTAGATTTAGATAATTTCAGATGTTTTGTACAGAAGGTAAGTGTGATGGTTTTATCTGAAATTTAAGATATAGATGAATTTCTTCCTAATAGTTTGTGTTATTTTCTGAAACAAATGAAAAATGATAGAATAGCTCCATTGTGATGGATCATTTCTGGATGGCTTCTCATTTAGTGTCTGGCAGCCACCCTGTCCACTCTCTGAGCCTGTTTGCTTTAGTGTTCCATGGAGCACTCCCCGGGACCTGACTGTATCCTCTACTTATTCCCTTACTATTCCTCAGGATGATGCAATACATTCTGCCTAACCTGTGCCTCCAGACATCCCCAGTATCAGGCATCGAAGAAACACTCCATAGATATTTGTTAAATAATCTGGTAAACATTATGACGGCTTCTGTTTATTCTTTTTTCAAACATTTTATTCAATGTGTAATAATTTCCACTGTAATTTATTTTAAAATTCAAATTGTCCCAGAGTTAGTCAATAGGAGTTTTTTTCACATTGGCTTCTGTGTCAATAAGTATTTTTAAAAATCTTAAGCCCCTAAGAATAACCACAAGTAATATTAACTAAAATTCCTTAATATAATGTCAAATTCAACCCATGTTAAAATTTCATGATTATCTCACATGACTCTTTATGGTTGTTTAGTTTAAATCAACATCCAAACAATGTACATTGTTTGCTGACATGCATTACAAGTAAGTCTTTTTTTAATCTATAGCAATTGCTTCTGTTTATTCTAAAAAAGTATTTTCAGCATTCAAAATCTGATTACAAAAATTATATATTGTCATGGGAGCTATTTAGAAAATATAGAAATACTGAGCTTGGAATCAGTGAGAATGCACATTATCCATTTACCAAGAGGGGTTTCTAATTTCCCCTTGTCCTTGACAAATGTATCAAGTTTCCTTGGAGTAGACGCTTGCTTTACTGCTAACCTCTATTTTATCAGCTAATTACTTTATAAGTTGATATAAATTGGATTGACAAGGGTGTGACATTATCTTGGCATGAATCTTCAAAGCCAGATTTTCCCATTTTGTGTGCCCCATGAAAATACAGGAATTGAAATGAAATGAGTCCAAGGAATTTTGTATGCCACACCTACTTTCTAAAACATTTGAAGTAGCTCCTTGCCACTTAAAATCTGGGGAATCCTGTTTTTGCATGGCAGAATCTCAGCAGGTGTTCCTGCAACAAATGCTAAAATATATTCCAAGTGTGCAACAGTCAAAAGTAACTCTTCAAGTCCTAAATATTTGGCCTGTTTCTCAGTAGCCAAACTATCCACACTGTTATTTCTTTTGAATCATCAACGCAAGAATATTAAAATACCATGACAATGTTGGCAATAAAACTCTTCAGTTTTTTTTCTGCATAGCCTTTCTATTTTTCAACGGAAATACTTAGACTGTCAAAAAGATTAATGCTACTGCTAGTCATGTGATATGGAAAATGCAACATATGCCATTTTATGACTTAAATGAAATAATTTCTGAAACCTTGGGATTAGAAAGGAATTCCTGTCAATTCTATTCTCACAAGAACTCTGTCCCACCCTCCCATTCAGGTAAGATTCTTTTCACCGCTTCCTACGAAATCTGATTCAAAGTTTACTTTTTATAGGCAGTCTATCCTGGTTAACTCTACTTAATTTTCTTCTTTTAAACAATCCTCTATTAACATTTACATTATCCATTTGTATTGTATCAGTGGGGGAATTATTAAAAGTTCTGAGAAGGGAAGACATGGTGAGATTGACATTTTGGAAAGATTACTCTTATCATTGAGGATATGCTGAAGAGGGCAGAGCTTTGTCAGCGAACGGAAACATTGGCAATGAGTGTAGCAAAGAGAAGCTGGAAGAGTGATGGTTTAGAAGGAATATAAAAACAAAATTTGATAATTGACAATGATGAATTTTAAGACGATGACAAGGTGTTGAGTCTTTGCCACTGGGAAGATGTGGTGCTATTAATGGAGAAAGACTTAAGGAGAAGATCAGACCTGGAGGCTAGTCATAGAGCAGGAATAGACACCTGATGGGTTCTATTTTGAGACAGCTGTAGCGATACATATACACAGAATGAAGCATAGGTACCTTGAAATTTCAGTGTAGAGCTTGTGAGTGGAGATGGAAATGGAGACACAAGTATGGCAAATGTGTGTGCATGTGTGTATGTGGTACATAAATTCACATAAGTCCATGAGAACATAAGAAAAGTGTCTTAAGTGAAAAGAGAAAAAGGACTTTGGGAATTCTCACATGCAGAGAATTTTGGATAAGGAAGGACCAGGGAAGGATACCAGGAAGAAAACCTCAGAAAAGTCAGAGGCTAGAGTAGAGACATATCTAGAATCAGAGTATTATATTGAATTTAAACATTCAATTAAATTTAAGGAGAATTTTTGAACACCAGAAAGACATGTTTATTGGCTTTAGCAATGCAGAAGTGTCCCTCGCTTTCATAGAATTTCAAAGATAGGCAGAAAGATGGATATTTATGTTGAACCATATGAAAGGGTATCATTTCACTATTTTCGAACCATAAAAACTGTGATTTCATATATATCAGCCTAAGGTAATTTAAGAAAAATGCAATTATTATCTTCACAGAGCTATTTTTTAATAATGTAATTTATATACAGAGAGGAGGGACTCTGGATTGAAAAACACATCCCAGAAGACTTGACATAAACAGGTTCTTCTAAATGGTTTTAAACAATTAGATCTTAGAACTTTGTGCAATGTCATCTTTAATCTGAGGCTGACTTGCTTCATTGTTGCAAGATGACTGCTAGTACTTAGTTTCAACAATCCGACAAACATCCTGAGAGCATCCTGACATCCTGAATAGACAATGGAGTCCTATGCATACCTTAAGTCACAGGGAATTCCATGAATTGATAGATTCATATCTAGAATATCATCCAACCATGAACTAAAGAGGAGTCAAACCTACACAAATGCACAAATGCATAGTTACAATGCAATGGGTATTGGATAAGATGGAGATTGAGAAGACAACAAGAATGCCATATCAAACTTTAAGCAGAAGATGACATTCAGGTTCAGAAGGATTATTTTACAGCATTGTAGATGCAGATGTCACAGGCTTGCAATGCTTGAGACCAAGAGACCAGTCAGAAGGTAATTAAAGGAATTTTGGCAAAAAAAGATGAGAGCATGGTTCAAAGTAGGAGCAAAGTAAGTCAAGAGAAGAAGGGCTGATGCAAATTATGGTGTAAGAAGGAGCTACTAGAACTTGGGGACCATCCTGATGAGGAGTGTGAGGGAGACAAGACTTAAGAAGCACTCACATTTCTTACCTGCTTGATGGTGCAAATGGTGGTGGTCTGGTCAGGTGTGGAAGTATGAGAGAGCCAGAGGACTTTCATGTTTTGGTGGAAAGATGACTGTATTTTTTTCTTTTGAATTTCAAAAATATGGTTGCCATTACTTTGAAATAAGAAAATGAAAATTATCTTTGTGAGATTAATGAATTTTGAATCTAGAAGTGACTGAAGATGCAGACTTGGGGTTGACAGTACAGGGTTAAATTCATTTGCATGGTTGCGCTCTTCTTGGATTCTATGAAGTGAGTAGAGGGAGAAAGGAGAAGATTGGATTGGACAGGGGAAGAAAGGCCAAAGGTGGGGTGGCACCCTCAGGAGTACTAGGAAGAGCATAGGTTCTGAACATTCACCTTAGAGTCACTCTTAGTTGAAGAATTTGATCCAGATACTGAGGAGTACTAGAGTGTTATTACTTGGGACAACTCTTTTAATCATTGTTTACTTAAATGTGAAATATGGATAACAATAGTAATGGCTTCATTTGTGTTTCCTCCTCCTCTTCCTCCTCCTCTTCCTCTTCTTCTTTCTTCCTTCCTTCCTCTTCATGAGGTTGAGGAAGAGCACTTTCTAGGTGCCCTTCAAAACAAAAGATATATTTGCAGGAATCCTATAGTTTTCCTAAGGTATCTTTTTCACTTAAAATGGGAGAACTCAGAATAAAGACAAAGATCAGCTGATAAAGTAGTTGCAGACATATCCTTCCTGACCTCATGCTTTTTAGTTGTGAGGAATATGGCCTTGGGGAACAGACTGATGAATATGACCATGTTCTATTTTTGTAACCCTAGCCAAGACTCTCCAAGTCTGTGTTCTCTTCTGTAACAGGATAGTTATGACACACATTTCATAGGGATATTGTATATGTAAATAAAGATACATGTAATATCCTTAGCAGAGTTCCTGGTGCATGATATACAGGCAATGTTTTAAAGGTACATGAGTGATCAGTGTTCCAGACATCTAAAGAAAAAGAGAACAATGCCAAAATCTGAAAGTTATGCTATAGAATGAGGACAAAGAGACTCACTGGATTTGGTAACAAGGAGAAATTGTGGATCTGAAAGAAATAGTGATGGAGAGCTGACTGTAGGGTCAAACAGGTGAAAATAATGGAGACAAGAGAAGAGTTGAGGGTCTGTACAGCCAGGAATTTATATTTGTTGATTGATTGGTTTGGGTTTTGTTTTAGCACAGAAATAAGTCCATTTCTAGGTCTCTCTGTGTGCTTCTAAGATACCTTTTCAACAAAGGTTTTCATAAAAGACTATAGAAAATACTGATCATCCATTACTTAGGCTGAAGGCCTTTTCTTCAAGCACGTTTAAATAAGACAGGCTTGTTTGGATATTAAGGCTGTCCTTTTAATCAAGATAAATGGTTTGAAGCTGTTAGTAATACTTGGTTTTCTTTCCCCTCCTCTAAATCGCAGTCTGTTTAAGATCAACTCACTGAGACAAGACAAGGAAATTGCACTATATTTGGAAGCATAGATAAAAGATAAAGAGCTGATGTGCTTCTCCTTCTTTCAGCAGTCTTTTTGTTCTGCTCTGGGTGCAAATCTTTTCTGCCTAGCAGATGTATTGCTAGTTAAAACACAAGGACACAAACACATACAGTGATAGCTGACACACAAGCCACATAAACATATACATAGAGACACATTCTCACCCTCACACACACACATCATGACAACCATAGAATTTTACAGACCACATCTCAATTTTCCAGGGAGGAAGCAGAGGTCAGTTTTCCGAGCATCATGCAATTATTCAGATGGGATCCAAGTCTACTGTATCCCAGCTCAGTCCTCATCTCAGAGTCTTATCACTCTGAGATCAAGAAACTGGCACTTATTTTTATTTCTCAATACCTCTGTGAACCCAGATTTCAGTATTTTCTTCTCTTTTCCATAATCCCTTAACACACTGTATACACCTGTCATTAGATTATATTTACTATATAGTGTTATGACACTATCTCTGTCATTGGACCCAGAAAGGCAAAGACTACCTCTACATTTTTCTTTGTGGTTGTTAAATATGTGTATCTCTGGTTCCCTGCATGTGCCTTGAGAATCTACTGAGGACATGAATCATTTGATTTATACTTATTTTTCCTTACATAGATTTATGGAATGGCATATAGGCTTTGATCCATGTATACTGTCTATGCAAACATGATGTAAATATTTAGACCTATTTCAGGGTCCTTTATCCCAAAACAGAATTTCTGATATTTAGATATATTGTGATCACCACAATGTCTAATTAACATCTATTATCACTCATAGCTGGACAATTTTTTCTTGTGATGAGGATTTTTAAGACCAAGTTTTACAAACTTTCAAATATGCATTACATTATTATTAAATCCCACAACATGTTTATTTCAAAGGAAATTTCTATCACTACAGCCTGCCCTGAGCTGTTCATTGCAAATGTCATGTGACCATATGTTCTTGTAGCACAGATGGGAAGTTTCTCCAGAAAGTGAGATTATTTTCATGAATCTCAAAGGAGCTAAGATATGACCACAATGCATTTTTTTTTAATTTATAAAATTTGTTGTTTTAGTTTTTTGGCCAGAAGTTCTGATTTCAAAAGACCACAGCAAATTAGGAGTAGAGCACCCCAATTCAGCTCATAATTCAGTGGATAAATTCATACTCTCTACAGCTAAACACCCCTACCACTCAGGTTGTTAGATTTCTGGATGTCTTTTGGATCTCCTGAGAATATCTTCCTAGACTGGCTACTCCAGAATGGGTGATAGTGATGACTTAAAGAATACAGGAATTTTCTCCTTTAGACTCCTTCCATTATTCAAATTAGAGGAAGTTTGTCCCTTTTCCAAATGAGTAGAATAAAATTTTAAAGTATCTCACCACCTCTATTACTAGTGACCTCTTTCCTTCTCTTTATTTCCAAACATCATTGATATGTTCATTATTTCAACTTGTTATTCCAATCCTCAAACCTCCTGCAGTTAGATTCTCTCCCCATCACTCTTTAATCCACAATTATTTTTTTGAGTAATTCACCAAGTTTCTTTACTGTAACCCATATTCTCATTTTTTAAAGATGTTTGCACACTGGAAAAGTGAAAACAAATGAAGAAAGCAATCAACTCTCAAGTCAAAGTCATTTGAAAGCAACTGAGGTACATATTTGTATGGTCAGGTTCTTTTCACTTGAGAAGCTAACCAAAAGTCATGGACCGAGAAGAGGGGAAAGAAAAGGACATAGAGTCTGAGAGGGCAGGAGAAAATGACATTGACAATTTAAAATCACAACAGTGATTGGGTTACTCTCATTCTTCCATTGGGAATCACCAAGAAGCATGGAAAGAGAACAAAAGATTTGGACTTGCTTGCAAAGATTTTGCTAGCAACCTTGCCTTGGGGGAATCTTACTTTGTTCTTCTCTAGCTTTACCCAGACAGAAGTGTTTTCTCTATAGCTACCTATATGTGTGTGCGTGTGTGTGTGTGGTGTGTATATCTATCTGTCTCTCTCTTATAAACACACATTTTGGGTACGTCTGCACTATTATTACAAGGTAAAATGGATGAACAAGAACCAATCAGCTCCTATAGACACGGATCCTAAGAGACTTTTTTGCACCTAGAGGTTCCTGTGATTTGTTTTCCTGGATTTCCTTCATAGACACTCTCAGGTCTCCTACCTCACCACCTCTCTTTGGAGCTCACCATAGACAGAACATTATTTCCTGAGTTCTTCTGCACATCTTTGTACTAACCAGGACTATATTTACCTGATAGAAACCCACTCAAATAAGTCTAAGCCAAAGGGAACACAGATTGACTCGTGTAACTAAAAAGTCTATGGGTTAGTTTGGTTTCAGGCACAGAGAGATTTGAGGTTTACATAAACAATATCAACATTGTTGCTCCCTTTCTTTCTTCAGATTACTTGGGTCTTTTTCATTTCTGTTGACTTCATTCTCTTACAGACTATATCGATGTGGTGGGATTTTTCCAGGTTTATCTCATGTCTTCAGAAAGAGCCATAATCTTTTAGAATTCCAGAATCCATATCAGCCTCTGCGAAAGGATTTATGGCTGGTCAAGTTTGGCCACATGTCTAGCCTGGCACAGTTTGTTTCTAGAGGAGTAGGAAATGTTTGCTGTTCTCAGTCACACTTATATCAGGGGGTTAGAAGACTGGCATCCTGACTGATAGTTGTACTAGAATCACATGGTGTGGAGTAGGGCTGTTCCCAAAAGAGAAGTGCTGTGGTTCAAATAAAACAGTATTAGTTGGCTATTGTAATTTCTGTATTTGAGATAATTATACAAATTAAAATTTATCAATGTTGAGGTAACTAAGGTAAACAAAAATGACAAATACTATGCTGTACTAAAGATAACATATTTGTTCTTGATTTTCTAGATTTCTAAAATGACACTAACAGAGAAGTGAGAATTTGCTTTGACTATCATTGTATACTTCATACTGGGCACATAGTAGTTGTTTAACATGGTTTCTTTCATATAGAGTATCATGTGAGGTGGAATTTTAAAAAGGAAGCTAGTGACTACTATGTCACAGGAAAAAAATAGCAAGAAAAGGTAGAAAATTTTTCCTTAAGGGGGTGATTAGAAAATTAGAAAATTGTAAGGTAGTAGGAATCTGTAGGAGAAGAAAGATGGATAAAATCATGAGCAGTGTCTCAGAAAATGTTTAACAACTGGATCTACCAGGAAAGAAACAACTCTGATTTGTAGTAATTTCATGTTCTTATTGTGTAAATACCTCATCATGGTTGATTTCAAGCCCCAACATGAGTTTTGGAAAGAAGGCTGAGTTGGAAGAGATGCCCACAACTGGTTCTCAGGAACTTGTGTGAGCTGGCTATGGTCCAGCACTGAATACAACAAACCTGTGGGTTGAGGAAACTGCTTGCCCAGAGACATGTATGTATGAACTCCTTGGAAAGGGTTTACCAAGGGCATATGGACCTGGGTTTTTCTGGGGACGAGATCAAAATATAAAACCCTTAATTCCATTACTTGAAATTACTTAAAAACAATGAAGTTACCCTAAAATAACCTTGAACCTGGGTCATATATGTACCCCAAGGATTTCAAAGGGAAACTCCCCATGAGAAGAGAAGTTGACCTGGTGACCCGAGTGCAACTTTGACCCGGTAAGAATTACTGAGAATTACTATGCAGTTGATGAGTAAGGCTAGAAAAGCAACACTATACCCAGGTAAGGGTGTTATCCTTCAGAGAACAATGGTTAATAATATGAGCGAAATTAAAAATACTATCTATAATCATGAAGTCCTCTGTGTGTACCACTTGGGCTTGTGCGTGGTCAAAGAAAAAATTCCCCAATTTCTCTGAGGTTCTTCACCAACCGGACAAATGAACAAATGCACATTAACTATGATTAGTAAAAGAAACGTTCAGATTTATTAATAACGTATGTTTGGAGAGTCTACATGGAAGTGAATTCTGAGGTAGCTGGGGCAGACCAATGATTTATGTACCCTGTGCTGAGGCATGGAAAAGAGACCTGGCATCTCAGGGGAGATAGGGTCTCCATGTGGCAAGAAGGAATGGATCATTCCTACGCTTACTCTGAAGTATACATAAATAACTTCCCTTTCTACATTCTTCTAGGCAATAGGGACAAGAGACCATTACTTGATTAGGAGAAGGACGGAGACCCAGGGAATGGCAGATGGCTTCTTTGATTAAGGGAAGTGCTGTGGGTTTAGAAGAACAGGAGCTGCTTCTTTGCCACTGATGTTGTCCTTCACTGCCCTTGGCTCTTCATGTCAGAGTGGGGCATTTATAGTAGAACAATTCTGAGAAAACTTGGGGTATTACGCTTTAGTCCCATTAGGTTCTAGTAAGTGTCCAGAAGCAAAGTCATGACTATAGCACTGGGAGAACATTCTTTTGAGAGCAAGGTACAAGTCTTAACAATCATGCATGTCAGGACTTTGCAATTAAGACTTCAATGCTCACAGAGTGTTTTAGTCACAATATAACAGCCTGTTATGCTGTGGTAGCAAGCATACTGAAGTTACCATGACTTAGTACCACCAGAGGTTATGTCTATTCACTCTATATTGTCCATCATGAGGACAAAGGATGATGGAGATTGCTTCTTGATAATCACTTCCATCATTACTGAGAAAAAGAAGTGGCACATTATACATTGGATCTTAAATGAGATATCACATTAGCCCTCTCATCTTATTGGCCAAAGAAAGACCTATAACTGCATCAAAGCCCATAGTAGGCAGGGTACTACAATCCTAGCATGTATCCAGAAGATGGAGCTGGCAAACATCACTAACAGCAAGCACAGAAGTTGATTAAAAATTCTACTTATTTTTTCTCTCTTAGCCTTTGGGAAAAGGAACTAGGCTTGCTGGTTGTTTGAACTAAATAAGCCCCTAGGATCTTGAATAATTCAGCTGGAGGAAGACCTAAAGGAGATGCTAAACCTAGTTTGGAGGAAATCTCTGTGGCAGTTTTGGTATGCCGGGAAGTAAAATTAACTAAATCAGGTATGTGTTGAATGAATGAAATGTCATTCAAATGGGGTTGTACCTCTCTCCTGTAAACATTTTTTTGTGAGTCTCTTAGGTGTTTCTCCACAGAGATCCTATCCCTTTCACTCAATTGCATTATTACTGTAGGTGAGAATAATCATTACTCATCTCCCTTGATAATAAAACGCCAGGTTTGTCCCCCTTCTCAGTAGGTTTTATTGATGAAACTAAAAAATTAATTTTTAAAAAATAAATGGAAGCCAAATGCTGAACAGAATCTATTTAAGAATGAGATGCAATAGTTAGAAAAAATAATTTTTTATCCCAGAGCCCAGTTTACACATCTCAAAGCTCTTTTGTCCTAGTTTGTTGAATTGTTCTTAGAAACTCCAAGAGCCAAATATTCTTTATGCAGCATGCAAGCAGACAGTGATATAGAAGGAAAAGATGAAAACTCTCAACACCCTGAGATAACCAGTATGAATTCAAAGGGACCCAACTCACCAACTTATCATTTTCCAACTTTACAATGGTACAAAAGGGACATGCATTTAGTAGAAGCCATCCTTTGAATACTGATGTTTTCTCATGCGAGTGATACATGGAACCATATTTTGGGGATGCTGGGCAGAAACAGTAAACCAAGCTGCCAGTCAGCTATGTGATCACGAGGGCAAACAACTGATATTCTGCAAACTATTTTTTGACTTTGGTACCATATTCAATAAATGACACAAGGTATTCCACACTGTGATAAAAAAGGGACTTCGTGTTAGATAATGTTTTGTCACCTGTAGGGTAATGTAAGTGTTCTCAGCAGGTTCAAAGTAGGCTAGGCTAAGCTCTGATGCTTTGTTGATTACATGTGTTTTCAGCTCCTGATATTTCAGCTTGCAGTGTGTTTATTGGGATGTTACCCTACTGTGAGTCAAGGAAGATCTGTAGTTAGACGTGGCTCCTTCCTTTTTCTGCATTCATAAATACCCACACATTTCTACAAAGTAAAGTACATACTCATATATAGGATCTGCCCTCTCTCCCTTCCTTTTTGTTTTTCTTTGCTTTCTTCTTACATAAATGAGATCTAAGTATACACATAACTCAGAAAATTATTATTCTAATTGACTCGTTTATGAGTATCTCTCTAGGTGGTTTTCAAGCTGTGGGTTTACCCATTTGTGTCTCATAGAATCAATTTACTGGATTCTAATTCGCAAATTTTGACTAAATTACCAGACTAGAATGGATATTATTAGAAAAATGAATATGGTAAGGGTAAGTATTGTTTCATACAAAATATTTCAATTTGTATCAATATGTTTACCTCATAGAAAACGGGGATGTCAGTAATGTCTACCTCATGGTTGTTGATAGGGTTAGCTGAGCTAAAGCTCTTAGAAAGATGGCTGACTCCTTGTAAACACAACTCTGATATTACATCATTATCATCCTGCTGTTTATTTGCTTTTACTTTTTTTCTAATAGGACGGTGGAGAAAGGCATCTAGTCTGTGTTTTAATTTGCACTTGCCTGTCCGCAGTTAAGGTTGAGTATTTTTATATATGTTTGTTGACCCTTTGCATTTTTCTTGGATAAATTTCTTGTTTATTATTCATGCTCATTTATTTGTTAGTTATTTGATTAAAAATTTTTTGTCTTTATATAAGGATATTAACTCCTTTTTATTTAGAAGAACTTTTATTTGGATATTAAATCTTGACTCAGATATTAGAAAATATGTTTTCTCAATTTTTCATGAAATTTATGTTACCCTTTGTCATTTATACATTGTTGAGTTTTAAAATAAAATTTGTTATTCAGGGCTTAAAAAATAGTTTTTGAATTTCTTTCTTGTGTAATAAGAACTTCCTTACCCAGTGGCTATATAAATATTCTCTTTAATTTTTTCCAATAATCATTATACCTTTTTTTTTTTTGCATTAGATCTTTAATCCTTCTGAAGTTTATTTTTGTATGGACTGAAGTAATTAACATTATTTTATTCCAGATGAATAGCCGGTTATTCCAGACTCATTTATAAAATAAACCATTCTTTCATGACTGAATTTAAATGCTACCTTTATCATATATTAAGTTTCTAATACTATACTTGAATTTATTCCTGAACTTTTTCCCAATAATTTCTTTGACCAGTTTTCTGCCCGTGTCATACTATTATGTTTGCGCCAACTCATTCATAGTCTCTCCTGTACTTTTTCTTTTACATAACTTAGCAGTTCTTACACATTGATTTTTCATATAAAATTTAAATTCTATTGTCCATTTTCATTAAAGAACTCCATATGATCTTTATGGGAAGTTAAATTTATTTATATTGAAAAGTATTTACATTATTTATGATATTGAATTTTTCAACTCATTTATTAAGATCTTATTTTATGCTTTTCTTGGTGTTCTTCACAGAGATTATTTTTGTTAAGCTGACTCCTTAGTAATTTTATGGAATTTTAAAAACTCCCTTTTCATTCTAAACAATTCCTGCCAGTACAAGACAATTTTGCATTTTTAAATATTTATTACTTTAAAAACAACTAATTCGCCCTTTAAATTAAATAGTTTTAAAAAAGTATTACTATAGTTTCTTGGTCATTGTAGGCATATGGTCAGGGGTGTGTGTGTGTGTGTGTGTGTGTGTGTGTGTGTGTGTGTACTCCCTTTCTTTCCAAATTATTTTCTTTTCTTTTATTATTGTTTTTGTTATTAGAATTGCTAAAACGATGTTGAATACAACTGATGCTTGAAGGCATCTCCATTTTATTTTTGGTTTTAATGAGATTGCTTATTATGTTACATTTATTATGACATTTGATTTTTGATTGTGATTATAGTCTATCATTTCTGGGCATTTCTGTATTTCAGCAATAGTTCTGATTGCTAAAATTTATCAAATGCCTTTTCATGGTCTTCATATTTAATATGTTGTTATAATTAGCTTTATCAATAAATGTTTTAATATTGATCCATCTTGTAATGTTTTAATATTGATCCAACTTGCATTCCTGAAAAAAAATAACTTTGAATGCAACGAAGGAAAAAACAGAAAACAAAAGTAAGGAGAAGGGCTGTGTGTAAATGTGTATGGAAAAGAAAATAGATGCAAAGCACAAAGAGTGAGTGTGGTATTATTACTGGTGTTTGAATTTGTCAGGAAGAAAAAGAGAAGAAATTTCTAAGAATGTGAAGCAAACAAAACAAAACAAAATCTTGTTTCCAAATTGCCCTAATTACTTTTTTGGCACGATATCAAAGAGAGTTTTGTCTTCTGATTCCTGAGTAGATGAATAAACTATTTTCAGCTCCCAGACACAGGTTTTGACTTAATATTTGTGTAAGACCGTTGGGTGAGGGAGTTCTTCCTGGTCTTCCCAGAATTTGAAAAGGGCTGCAAATATTTTTTTTCTATAACTATTACTAAATAATTGAATTATATATCTTTCCCAGTGCTTGTATTTAATCAGTCATTAAGAAGAGTTATTTCTAGATCCCAGGTATATCTCAAAACTGAATTTGTCTCTTTACTTAGAATGACTGCACTTTGTTAGGTCTCAAAATTTCCCACCTGGTGGAAGAGAATACCAAGCTTGAAAGACAAAGATTCATGGGACACAGACTGCTGTATGGCCATAACAGAGACTGGCATGACATTGTGGAAATAGGGAGACTGTCAACACCAATTTTCAGTTAGAATCTCAGGGACAATCCAGAGCCCAACGTAGATATTTTCACTAAATTAGTCCAGTGTATGACTTGGTCACTGCATTTTTAAAATCATCTCAACCTGGGATATTTTAATGCATTTCCTCAAGTGAAAACTATAAATGCTGTGTGTGTGAGTGTATGTGTGTATGTTTAATATTTATTGAAGTTACTTTGGTTTACAAAATAAGTCCATATGTGCAGGTTCATCATTCATCAAATATATGACAACACACAATGCCCTCCACCAAACTACCCAAAGTCCACCACTATCCATTAGCCCTTCACTCCACATGTTCCCACCACCCACCCCATTCTTCACTGGTAACATCAGTTCTCTTGTCAATGTCCAGAGGTTGGCTTTTGTTTTGTCTGTTCATTTGCTTTGTTTCTTTATATTCCATATTGACTGAGATCATCAGGCATTTATCTTTCTCCCTCTGAATGATTTCACTTATAATTCCCTCTAGTTCTATCCATGCTATCACAAATGACAGGGTTTCATGTTTTTAGGACTGTGTAGTCTTCCATTGTGTGTGTATATGTATACGTATATGTATATATGTGTGTATAAACAAATATGTATATACGTATACACACACATATATCATATCTCTTTATCAATACATCTGACAGTGGGCAGTTAGGTAGTTTTCAATTCTTGGCTATTGTAAGTAATGCTACAATAAATAAACATGGTGTATACATCTCTGTGAATTAGTGTTTTTATGTTTTTTGAATAAATACCCAGAAGTGGGGTGACAAGATCAAATGGGATTTCCATTCTCAATTTTTTGAGGCATCTCCAAACTGCGTTCCATAGTGTTGTACCAATTACATTCCCACCAACAATGTGTAAGTGTTCGCTTTCCCCTACATCCTCACCAACATTTGTTGTTTCCAGTCTTTTGGATAATAGCCATTCTCACAAGTGTGAGGTGATATCTTATGATTTGTTTTTCATTTCCCCAATAGCATGTGAGAAAGAATACCTTTTCATGTGCTTGTTGGCCATCTGCATGTTTTCTTTGGAGAAGAAGTCTTCTGCTCTAGTCTTCTGCTCATTTTTTAAAAAAATTTTGATTAGTTTGTTGTCCTGGTCTTGAATTTTATGAATTCTTTACAAATTTTGAATACTATGATTTCTCACACCTTGCCCTGGTAAGTTAGCCCAATCATCTCTGAAGGAACACAAGTCACATGCTCCTGGGTTTGAGTCCCAGGTATGGAGGGAAACTACCAGTGTGAACAACGAAATCCAGAAATAAAATAAAATGTTCCTTCCCCCTTTCTCTTCTTGCCTACTGCCTACTCACCTTCATTCCTGCTTGTAACTTTGCTTAAAAAAAGCCCACAAAATTTGTCAGATACATGATGTGCAAATATCTTCTCACACTCAGTAAGATGCCTTTTGTTTTGGTAGTAATTTTTTTGCTATGCAGAAGCTTTTAAGTTTGATGTAGTCCCACTTGCTTATTTTTGGTTTTGTTCCCCTGGATAATGAGTCTTCAAAGACCTCTCTAAGGCCTATGTCACGGAGTTTTATGCTTATGCACATTCCTTATGTTTTTTTCCTAAGAATTTTATGTTTTCTGGTCTTATGCCCAAGTTTCTAATCCATTTTGAATTAATTTTTATGTATGATGTTAGAGAGTGGTCTGGATTTATTCTTTGTCATGTCACTGTACAGTATTCCCAATACCGTTTATTAAAAAAACTTTCCTTTCTTCATCATATATTATTGATTTATCGGCCATAAATTAATTGACCAAATATGTTTGAGTCTTTTGATGGTGATTCTATTCAGTTTCACTGATTTGTGTTTTATTCTGGTACCATACAGTTTGGATCACTATAGTTTTGTAATGTAGCATAAGATCTAGGAGTGTGATGCCCTCACTTTTCTACTTTTTTCTTATGACTGCTTTGTCTAGTTAGGATCTTTTGTGACTCCATATCAATTGAAATTTTTTTTGGTTCCATTTCCGTGGAGCATGCCAGTATAAATTAGATGGGAGTCGTTAAATCTGCATTTGCTTTAGATAAAACAGCCATTTTAACAATATTAATTCTTCCCAATCATGAACATGGAATATCTTTCCATCTCTTTGTATCTTCTTATTTCTTTTTAACAATCTCTTATAGTTTTCCTTGTACATGTCTTTCACCTCCTTTGTTAAGTATGTTGCATGGTACTTAATTCTCTTTGTTTTAGTTGTAAATAGGATAGTTTCCTTGATTTCATTGTCTTCTGTTTCATTACTTGCATATAAAATGTCACAGATTTTTGTATATTAATTTTATAGCCTATCAAGGGTTTTCCATATATAGTATCACACCACTGGCAAACAGTGATAGTTTTACTTCTCTTTTCCATTTTGGATTTCTTTTATTTCTTCTTTTTGCCTAATTGATCTGGCTAGGACCTCCAGTACAATGTTAAATAGTAGTGGTGAGAATAGAAAGCCTTATCTGTTTTCTGATTTTGGAGGAAACACTTTCAGTTTTGCACCACTGAGTATGATGTAAGCTGTGGGTTTACTATGTAAGGCATATATTATTTTGAGGTAAGTTCCTTCTGTTCTAATGTTATCATAAATTGTTGTTGAATCTTGTCAAATACTTTCTCTACTTCTATTGATATGCTCAATGATTTTTCCTTTGCTTTTTTTTGTTGATGTGGTGCATTGCATGAATAGATGTTGAATCATCCTTGCAGCCTCAGAATAAATTCCACTTGGTCATGATGGATGATCACTTTATGTATTGCTGGATTTCATTTGCTAATATTTTGCTGATGATTTCTCCATCTGTGTTCATCAGAGATATTGTCTGTAATTTTCTTTCCTAGCAATGTTCTTGTCTGCTTTTGCTATCAGTGTTATATTGACAACATAGAAAGTGCTTGGAAGAGTTTCCCATCTTCATTTTTTGGGAAACAGTTTGATAAGAATATGTATTAATTCTTCTCTTAAGGAAAAAATCACTAGTAAAGCTATCTGGCCTAGGACTTTTATTTTTGGGGAAACTTTTTGTTACTTCTTCAATTTCCTTGCTTGTTATAGTTCTGTTCAGTTTTTCTATTTCTTTCTAATTCAGTGTTGATAGCCTGGATGTTTCTAAAAGTCTGTTCATGTCCTCTAGATTGTCCAATTTTTTGCATATTGTTGGGGGCAGAGAGTAGAACAAGGATGAATTGGGTGCTGGCAGACCATCAAGGACACCAGGCCCAGAGCACCGGGCCTGGGTCACCATGTGAAAACACTGGGGAGTATGTCTGTAATTGTTCACCCACCAAAATAAGATTGATATACCTATGTGGTTAGAAAGCAAAGGCTGTATAAGCAATCCAATGTAACTATAGACTTGTTTGTGTAAGCTGCTTGAAACAATGCTGTGTTTGAACTCAATAGATGGAGACCATGATGGGCGGGGCCCTCAGTACGAAGACTGTTGGCCCCCTGATCCCACCTTTTCTATCCTCTCCTTCTCTGAGTTTCTCACTCTCCCAATGCACCCCATTCCTTACCACCTCTGCTCCCAGGATGAAGCCTGGCAGCAGATAACTGTTCCTAACAGTCTCCTATGAGGCTCTGTGTTCCTGAGATACTGTCGCAACTTCATTTCTTCCTTACATTTCTGATTCTAGTTATGAGAGTTTTCTTTTCTTTTTAGTGAGGCTGGCCCGAGGTTTGTCAATCTTGTACATATTTTTTGAAAAATTAGTGTTTGGTTTCATCAGTCTTCTGAATTGTCTTTTTGATTTCTATTTATTTATTTTGAGCAGTGGTTCTCTTTTTTTTTTTTAAATAAAGAAAGGTGCAGGTAGGAAGAGAGGAGGAGGAAGAAACATTTGTATGTATTTTACTTAGTTGTTCATCTTGGTTGTTCCCCACAGCCCCAGGACATGAACATGGGTCTTTGGACTTTTGTGGACTCAGCTTGTTGGTAGGTAGTGGGTCTAACCGCTACTCCACCAGGGCATGCCAGTGCAGTGGTTCTTAATGAGGACCAGTGACAGCAACATCTTTTGGGAATTTGCTTGACATGCAAATTAAGAATCACACCAAGATCTCTGGAATCAAAAACTCTGGGGATTTGGGGCCCAACAATTGGCCTTGTGACAAGGCCTCCAGGTGTTCTGATTCTGTTCAAAAGCCCCTGCTGTGAAGAGTTGCTGAGTGACTAGAAAACCACAGTACCAGTGAATCACTGACACCAAAAGAAAGACCATTCTGAGATAATCCTCCTGAAGACATGGAATGATCAAGAATAAAGTTGGAAGAAGACCCAGTCTTACTGGTCACCATACAAAGGCCAATTCTGGGGAGTAGGAGCTGTCAATGGAAAGAAATTAGTTTATTTTTGAGACGCGCCGATAGACCCACTTCCCTGAGTGAATGGCCTGTGGAGATGGTACGGATAGCACACTCATAAAGGTGGCAAGGTAAAGGCCAAGGTCAGATTTTTACAGCTACTTGCAATTCAGACAGGGTGGCAATAGCAGGATTCTGTTCCCTTATCAGGCAACTCAGGGTCCTTTTTGCCTGGGTCATCAGATCTGATTCAATCTGTTATCTGTCTCTCCCAGGGTTAGTTAATCTGCAAGTAAGTTACATGTTATTAAATGTCATAGATTCCCCAGTTCTGCTGAAGGGCTGGGTTTGGATACCAATTTAACTGCTTTTTTAATAAGGTAGATCTAGGAAAAGACAGTGGCTTCAGTTGATGAAGAGATAGATTCTTAAAGCTGTCTCAGTGGAGAGGTGAGGTGGGTGTCTGGGTCTCAGGGTTGAAGGGGAAGAGATGGTGACAAAAGAAGTGGGTGTAATATGCTTGTTTTTTTGCCGACTCCTGGTCATGAAAGCGGGTAGAGAACTGGAGTTGAAGCTGTAGGCAGGGAAGAAATTCAAGCAAGGAGGATTTTCTTTGTTTTTATTTTAGGAGCAGATGATAACAGGTTTGGAGACAGAGAAGTTCTTGCACAGACAGAAGGGCTGGCTTTAGAAATAAAGTGATTTCTCATTTTCTGGGCCAGGAGGTAACGTCCTTGCACTTAAAGGTTAATTTGAGTAGTTAATTTGATTAACTCAAATTAAGTTAATTTGAGTTCTGTTTCTTCCCCTGCTTCGTGTGGACCTTAGGTAGCAAAAGAATAGTCTTTAGAGAAAAATGGGAATGATTTTCTTCTTTTGGTCAGAACGAGTGTGGGGAAATGTTTCAAATGTCTCTATGCTTCTAGGTTTCACAGCATTTTCCTAGGTGCTCACCATGGGCCACTGAAGGGTATCACTGAACGGGAGGGGCGGGGAGGGAAAAGGGAAAGAAAATCGAGCCATTTATTCTTTAGGCCCCAGCTTCTCCCAGGGGCAGCTTCTGGTCACACTGATGTGGGGACAGCATAGCTTAAATCTATAGGGCAGTATGCAGACGTATGAGCAGAAAACGAACTGGCAAAACCTAAGACTTCTAAGAACAAGGACCCCACCTTAGCAACTTAGGTCTAGGACACACCCCTAGGTACTCACGCCATTTTAACTCCAGGTAACCCAGACACACCCATGAAGGGAGAAGGCCCCACCCCTCCTATATATACCAGAATCCATCTTGCCCGTTTGAATGAGATGTGAGCAGCACGTGTGGGTACATCCCTTGATGTGCATTTCCCGGCCCGCAGGGAGCTTCCACTGGCTGTTACTGTTTTTAATAAACATGCCGTGTGATCTCGACCAAATGGCTCTCTCCATGAATTCTTTCTGGATGGACCCAACGTCTCATCAGTGTGTCTTGCTCACCCTTACCTGCATCGGAACCTCTCACCTTACTGCTCCATCCCCGGCCTGGAGATGGCAGTGGACATGCACAACCGACTTGCTCCACCGCTATTGTCCACCTTGAACACGTGTTGACCTCGTTTCTGAGCAGCAAGTGTGCAATCTTACAATTTTTTTTTATGTTTAAAATGAGTTTCTGTCTTGATCTTTTTCTCACAGGTGAATATCCAGACAGGATACTTGTTTGCACATCTCTTGCCTCCTTGTCTCCCACTCTCAACACTTCCCCCTCCACTCTCTTATTCATGAGGTTCACAGTCTAAGACCTTGTGTTGGTGCTTGTTAAGGTTTGGTTCCAGCACTGTTTCTTTGTTACCAGATTAACCTCTCTGCTACCTCCGTCATCACTGCCCTCCCCGCCCCCACCCCAGGGCACACCTGGGGGTATTATTTTAGAACAGCTACTGTAAATCTCTGACACAAGCTGCTTCCTGCTCTGAAAATCTCACAACAAAGAGTTCTTGTCAATTAGCATAATGACTACAGTTCCTGCATGCATAATTCCCGGGCCACAGATCATCCATTCATCTTCAGCCTCTGCAGGATAGAGAGATGGGGACAAAACGTGCTCAAGAAATGAGGTTTCTCAACCAGTGACCTGTCCTGGGCTCTTCTGTGGTGACCATGTTCATTTCAGCGGGGTCCGATTTAGGGGAAAAATGAGGGTGGGGTGGAGTGCGCTTGGAAGGCAGATCAAGAAGATTGTGATGTCATAGCTAACAATTCAGATCGAGAGTCAAACAGAAAAACTCAGCCCTGGCTTAGCGATTTGTCTCACTGACCTGCTTTATGAATTTTATGACTATTTTGCATTCACATTCTGTGGATAAATAAAGCTCTGATGCTCCATCCGGGGACCTCCTTAGAACCTGAATGCGAGAGTCTATACTCTCATGATATCTCCGTCTCCATGTTTCTGTAAGGGTGTTACCACTGCAGCGCTCTTTTAAGGATATCATCTCTGAGAAGCACCCTATTTCTATGAAGGAAACCTGGTCTTTGCTCTAATTTATGTGAAGAATTTATCCTGCCTTCCAAATCATGTTGCTGGATGTCCACCAAAATATTATAGCACCCTTAGAGTATAAAAAATTAAGTTTTACCTGATAACTTGTACATACTGGTTGCTTGTTTGTTATTTATAATATTTTGTTCTGTTTAAAAACAGCCCTTTGCAGCATCATTTAGATAATGTTAGAAAGAAAACACCAAGCTCTCCTACCTGGAGCAGCTGTTTTCAACCTACTGACAACGTTGTCTACATTGATTCCTAACATTGTCATCTATTATAGCATAGATTCTAAAGTCCTCATTTAAAATATTTATATTTCTTGACTATTATTTTCTTCTGTTGCTAGTAATAGAAATATCAAATTTGCAGGACCCCCCTCCCCCCAAATAAGAGGTAATTAATATGTTTGCAGCTTCATGCATGATTACTTCACTGCATGGTTAGTGTCATGCATAGTTTAGTTTCATGAATGGTTTCAGCTTCATGCAGAGTTGCTTTTAGCCTGATGCATGGTTTCATCTGTTGGTTCAGAGGTGATTAGGATTCGATTTCTCTCCCTTCCTGGTTTTGATTTTGCTTGTTTTATTTTTTCCTTCAGGCTGGTTTATTCCTCCTGAAGTCCAGCCTATAAGGCAGTGCAAAAAAACAGAAGCATGGTCACTGGGGTAGGATTTGAATCTTACAAAACTGAGATTTGAATTGTTGGGACAATTGGGGTCTGGCAACAAAACGATTCAAGAAGGAATTCTTGAGGAACTAAAAGGTGAATTTCATGGATTTATTAGAGAAAGAAGGCAGGAGAAATAGCACAAGGGATAGAGTTCTCATTCTCATAGGCAGAGAGAGCTGCACTAGTTGCTATGAGATTGCTAAATTCACACCCCTCCTTTACTTGGAGGAATGGCTAAGGGAGTGCTTTTAAACATTAAAGATGAGGCCAAAGCTGCAGGTGCTTCCAGGTGAGCTAGGAAGAGGAATCTGTGAGATTTCTGTTTAGTTCTAAATGGTGCCAAAAGGAATTTCATGCTTTTTTGTTCCATCCTGTCCATGGCTCTCCATCCTCCAAGCCCCTATGGTCCCATGTTGAATTTTGATAGTTTGCAGAAATGCTGAGATAGTAGATATGTGGCATCATATCCTAATTTCCCCCAACAGAACCTTAGAAATTAGGTGAAGTCACCTTTCATCAGCAAGCCTCAGTGTTCTCCTTTGTGAAAAGGTTCCTAATAAAATCTCCTTCTGGTGGTTGTGAAAATTCTATCAGATAATCTGTTTAAAGCACTTGAAGGCTTCTGGCATATAGTCCCTTTTGTTAGTTATTGTTGATATTGTGATTATCCTTCTTGCTTCAACTTTAATAGGAAAAAGTACCTGTTTTTCTCGCTGAAGTCACAACAAAAGAACATTCTACTGTCCAGTGCTTCTAAGACATCAGTGACTCATTCATAGGTGACAAGTGACCTAGCAGTTGTGTCAGAGTGAACCTTGGGACTTTTCTTGGATGTTTTGGAGTCAAGCAAAGATGCCTCCATCTCTCTGATGTTCCTCAAAGGATAGAAAAACAAACAAAATAACATTAGACATGATTAGTAAGAGAAAAACCCACATTTAATAACATACATATGGAGAATTTATATGGCATATGTTCTGAGATACCTGGGCAGACCAAATACTTATATATTCTGTACTGAGCATGAAAAAGGGGAGCCTGGGTGTCATAGAGAGAGAAGGGGGTCTTTGCATGGTAAGAAGAAATGACTTAACTTTATTCTGACAGTAAAAGGACTTTCCTTTTCACTTTCTTCTAGGGGGAACAATCACTACTTCCACATTAGGAGAAGACTGGAAGCCCAGGGAGGGGCAGATGACTTTTTGATTAAGAGAAGAGCTGAAGAATTAAGATTGGAACAGGAACTTCTTCTACACCTCCAAGGTTGTCTTGAGGCAAGCTTCATGTCAGAATGGGGCATCTACAAGAAATCATTTTTTGAGACACTTCAGGAGATTTGTTTTAGCTCCTTCAGCCCATGGTGGCAAAAACTCTTCCACTTTCTTTGAATATTTCCTCAGTCTGACTTGAGATATGGAATGGCTGCAGCTATTTTGATTCAAAAATTGTCAAAGGTGATGATCAAATGGAAACAAATATCAAAAGGAGCCAACTCCAGGAACATCATAAACTTCTGCATCAAACTATACTTGAAAATTCATGTACCTCTGCTTTCAATTCTGTGTGTCTGTTAGTTGAGTTTTATTTCTCGTATTTTCTCTTATTTGCAACCCAAGGGTCCTTACTAATACAGGAAACCCATGTTGTTTGTCAACTGGGACATAAACTTTGAAGTAAGTTTTCCAGATCAAACCCACCACTATTATTTAATAGAGGGACAGTTTATTATTAATGAAAGTAGAAATGACATACTTTTGGAATATAGAACAGTCCTTTAAGTTGATATACTTGACTTTTTGAAAACTTCATTTCGAATATATTACAGACAAGTAAAAACTACATCATGAATTTCACTGACTCATGGACCAGCTTTTAGGCATCAATATGACAATACACTTCAAATGCTGATCACAAGGATGGTACAACAGGGTCATAGTAGGTACTCCACAGATGGACCCTATTTGTGTTTCTCGGAGGCTTGGGGAGGTTGGGCTATGTCTTACTGAAGAGACAGGAGCAGTAAGTTATACTTACTCTGTATTCTCCAAAGAATTTAGCACATAGAAGACACTAAATATTTGTTGAATGAATGAATAACTCTCCATTGAGAATTATTTCTATAGAAAAATGGAAAAGATAGAGCAAAGGTATATCCTTAAGGTGGTGGCAGGGGGTGGTGGAGCCTTCCTGCAACACCTGGGTAGAGGACAGAGCCCATGAGCCTTACCTAGCACATAGCAACCTGTCTGTGTGCATACGAAAGAAGTGGGCAGTCTGAGGGCAGAGAGCATGGTGGAAAGAACTCTACATGGTATCGGGGAGGCTATAGTTTCCTTGGGTGACAAAAGGGAAAAAGAAAGGTTTACCTGTGACTCAGGTAAGTGAAATTCTCATTTCTCTGTAGAATGAGAGGAGCCCTGACACAGAAAACCCACTACCAAAGAGGGGGAAAAGGAATTTTAGGGGGCTTCTTTACTATGAAGCTAGACTGTAAATAATGTTTTGTATAGGTTACCACTCAGTGAACTGGAATGCTGGGAAAGCTTTTAAAATAAATATGTAATCAGGTGCAGCCTGTTGGCTTAACACTTAAGTCCATGACCTCTGGCATGAGCAAGTCACATGCCTCCCAAGGACCTGAGTCTGCGACCTGTGGCAGGGTGGGGGAGCACAACTGCCAAGATGGTCAGCAGAGTGAAGTCAAGTGCCTCTGCCTCCTCTCTGCCTGCCTGTCTGCTGGCCTTCATGCCTGCTGCACCGTTCCTAAAAAAAAAAAAAAAAAACAACAAAAGAAACATCTCTAATCAATAGTTAGAGTGGGTTTGAATGTCTATTTTCACCAAGGAAATTTTGCTGCTTAGTAAACCAGTAAATGATTAGGGAGCAGTGAGTTACAGGATATCGGTATCATCCCAGGCAAAAATCTTAATCCTCCTCCTTCCAAGAAATCTTATTCAGTTGTTTTAGTTTAGTATTTATTGAGGTAACTTGTGTTTACAAAATAATGTAAACCCATGTGTGCAGTTTCCTCATTCCTCAAATATGTGACAACATATCCTTCCCACCACCAGATTATCAAAAGTTCTTCACCCTTGTCCATTGGACCCAACGCCCCTTGTTACCGCCCCACCTCCACCCACCCCATTCTTCACAATAACCTCAGTTCTGTGGTCAATTTCCAAGCCTTGGGTTTGTTTTGTCTCTTCTTTTGTTTTGTTGTATTCCACACATTAGGAAGATCATCTGGTATTTGTCTTTCTCCTTCTGACTTATTTAACTTAACATAAACCTTTCTGTTTCCATCCATGTTGTTGGATGGAATGACAGGATTTCATCCTGTTTAGGATTATGTAGCATTTCCTTTGTACATATACCACTTCTTTGTCCAGTAATTTGATGATGGACACTTGGGTAGTCTCCAGTTCCCCTAAGAAATCCCAATTCCAAATTTTAAGGTCAGTCAATGAACAAACAAATTATTTTGCTTCTTATCAGGTGTAGAATCCAGTGTTCAGAGATAGAGACTATAAATGGGAGGATTGGACAGTCTCTGCTCTCAAGTAGCCTAAAGCCTGGTTACGAAAATGGTACTTGTAAATATAGAAGCCCAACTCACTCTGCCACTCTTACAGTGGATATTTTGATTATTTTTTCCTACTAAGCTTCTATGTTCGAGCCTCTGGCTTTCTTAACTGACGATCTTGCTTTATGCTTTTTCAACAAAGAGAAAAGTCAGATGGGAATTCCCTCTGTCTCCATTTGAATCTGTTTCCTTTAATTTCCTGTTATAGTAGAGGAATGTTCTTCATTTATTGGGTGACACCCCCTCAAAACATAAACATTAGAAGCAGACCTGTGTTGGAGTCAGACAGCACTGGTTTACAGAACTAATGCTGAACATTTCTTTCCACCTTAGCATCTGATAATATTGCGTATCACACGAGTAGCTTGAAATCAATGCCCATGAGTGTAGTTATACTGCAAAAATCGACCAGTTCTACAAACTCAGGCCTCCCCACCCCAGAGAGTCAGCTACTAAACATTTACCAACACATCACTGATTAAAACAAGCAGCAAGTGTATCACATTAAAAAAGCAAAAAGACTTTCCTTTAAGTCTTCCCAAATTCTCTTACCCTTTAGCAGTCAAATATCTTGGAAAGGGGTTGTCTTGCAAATATTGTCTGTGTTCTGTATCTGCCTGCTATATTTATCCTACAATCCTCCACAGTCTCGCTTCTGCTCCTAAAATGCAACAGACACCGCCTTTCCTAGAGGCCCAGGAACCTCCATGTTTTCCGAGTCAGTGGACATGCTAGGTCTTTATCATGCAAGTATTATTCCATGATTTAGAAAATGATGACTCTGTGCTGCTGTGATTCAAAGATCTTTTTTTTTCCTTTTATGAAATTAGTTCCTTTTTCTCAGTCCCTTATATTTAGTCTTCCTTTTCTACCAAACTTTTAAATATTTAGTTCCATGGGGTTTAGAAAATGAACTTCTTCACTCTCTGAACTCTCTCTCAGCTGAGTATCTCTGTTTCTCCCTATTTAAAAACTATGTTGATATTGAAAGTTCTCAAATTTGCTTTAGAGGTCAGGCCTTTCTTCTGAGTCCAAATATGCTTATCCTTCTTGGCCTGTTCATTAGGAGGTCACAGAGAAAATTTGAATTTAACATGGCATCAATATTGTGATTTATAGGAAATATATATATTTGGTCATTCAGATGACCAAAGTATAGTTCTCGTGTGTATTTTATCTTACGCCACAGTTTCTGGCTCACAGCTCCCAAGCTCTTGGAATTTCCTGAGCCCTTACAGCAGTTGGATCCTCTTTGCTCACAATATTGATCTCTAGTCTTCAGTTTCTGAGAAAACTTTAGAGCTGTAAGTTATAAATGCCTGCATTATTATCAATGGTCTGTTAATGAAGATAATTTTGGGGAAACACCTAAAGAAGGGGGCAGTCGTTAGGAGAACCAACCAGGTGACTAGATGGCTGGAACTTAACAGCCTACCCCGAGACTTTCTGGGAAGGGAGAGGGACTGTGAGGTTGAGTTCAATTGTCAATGATTTTATAAATCATGCCCATGTAATAAAGTCTTCATAAATCCCCTAAAGGACATGATTCAGGGAGCTTCCTGGCTGGTAAACATATGCATATTTGGGAAAGGTGGTTTACCTAGAGAGGATATGAAATATGTGTGACTTTCCCCATACCTTATCTTATGTATTTCTCCCATCTGGCTTTGCCTAAGGTATGTCCTTTGTAATAAATTGGTGATCTAATGAGTAAACAGGTTTCCTGAGTTCTGTGTGTCGTTCTACCAGATTAACTAAATCTGAGGAGGGGGCTTTGGGAACCCCTGATTTATAGCTAGTTGGTCAGAAGCACAGGTAAAACCTAGCTTTGCGGCTGGCACCTGTAGTTGAGGAGGGGTTGTGAGTACCTTCAATCTGCAACTGGTTGATGAGAAGCACAATTACTATATGGACTTGCTGCTGTCACCTGAAGAAGAGGGCAGTCTTGTGGACTGAACCCTTAACCTGTGAAATCTGATTCTGTCTCTAGGCAGACAGCATCAGAATTAAGCTGAATTCTACTGGTGTTGGAGAACTGCTTGTTGGTGTGGGGAACCCAGAGCAACCCTACTGGAATTGGGTTTAGGCACCCTGCACAATGCCCACAATGAAAGTCTTGATTTCCTCTCGCTGGAAAAAGCCCTCTGACTCCCAACACAACTCCCACACAGTCTCTCAGGACACAGCCACAAGCTTTTCTGTGCCCACATATGTTACCACTAAAGTATTCAATTCGAAAAGTAGGAGTTTTTATTTCTCCTTTCTCTCCCAACTCATGCCACAATTATTCTATAATCAAATCCCTTCATTATGTCTCTAGTACCCCTCTTTTCTCCAAATCTACTGTCAATATGTTAGTCTTAGCTTATCATTGTCCCTAGACAATGCCTAGGGACAATGTCCCACCTAGATTTCCAGAATTACCTCCTTCTCTCTTCTAGTTACATTGCCTTTCTTTTGGTTCATTTAGCATGCTTCCTCTTTCTCCCATGTCTTACCCCATTCTATTCCTTCTACCTGGAATGCAAATCCCTCTATTCTTTGCCTTACTCAAGCCACTCTGTTGAATTGTCACTTCCTTGAAGAAACCTTTCCTGACATCCCTAAGGCAGGTCCTTCTTTTAGACCAAGTGATAGCACTAAACACTTACTTGGGAAACTTTCATGGTAGTGTTTTTATCTTTATAATTTCACAAATGTTTATCTTCCCCATAGACCATGAGAATCAAAAAGGTAGGAGTGGTTTCTCATTTTACCTCTAGTACCTTGTTCAGGGCACAGGACAGAGAATGCATACAATACATACTTGTGAATGAGTGAATAGAAATAAGCTTAATAACACAAGTGTCAAGTTCACAGGAAGAAGAGACCCTCTCTGACAATGTGGTCAAAGAATCTGAGAGACCCACAAATATCAAGACTTTTATTCTAAGGACCTGCATTCACAGATGAAAGAACTTGACTACAAGAGACTATAATGAGTGCTCTGTTCTCTAAACCCTACTACCCAAGAAGGAGATGTTTGTACTGTAAGCTCTCCATCTCCAGGCACCATCTGCTTCTATCAGTGCATGTAAGAACCCTGACAACTTGGACAAAAAGCAACAAAACAGTTAGCTTCTCAGCATCCTTCACATATGCTATGAAGCACAGCTGCTCTTAATATTGATATTTTTTCAAGACTCAGTTTTCTTAGTCTTGGTTTATCCGTTTAAATTTTATTCAAGTGTGAATTAGTTTTAGTGTACTACCACTTCTCCGACCTCACCTGTCCCCTTAAATTGTGTCTTGTAAATCAACCATATTCCTGAAAATCTCCATATATCATGACAAGTTTTAGATAAATTGATCCCAAATTTTCCCTCAGTTACCTTTATGGTGCCTTCTTTTGCTAGGGTTTTCTCTTTAAAGTCTACTTGATATAGTCATATGGAACATATTTCCAGTTCTGAAACAACTGATCAAGTGATCATTTTAGCTCAAAAGTGTATCTAAGTTTAAGTCACTTGAGATCTGAGATTTCCATAATACTTAAATTCTTGGACTTCTCAGTCACTTTTGAATTTCATTCTTTTTTTAAGATTCTGTATTATGAGAAACAATTGACAAGAAGGAAAATAATAATAATTATAAGAGAAAAATTCACCTCCTACAGAGGTGTGCTTCAGTGGGACTTCCTAGGAACTTGTATAAGGATTAAAGAAAACCAAATGAGGGTCAACTATAAAGGAGTTTTCCAGAGAAGTAAGGCTACACTGACAAAGCCACTTATTGACTGGAAGGATCAAGAATGACAGTGATCTGATACAGCTAGTTCCCACCAACTCCATTTCATTTACCTGCATATATTTAATATGATGCTAAACTGTAATATCTCTGACCTCCCAATTAATCACTTTTAAATTGAGCCATATTGTTCTTTCATGCAATTAAATGACATCTTTTTCCTCAGCACCAGATTAGCCATTCATTGATTGCATTAGCACAAATGAGTCATTATAATAGCCAGAAATGTTCTATCACTGGTGTTTCGACCCGGGGTTTGGTATCATCTAGTCACGCTTGGTGCTGCATTTCCACGGTCTTGTACAATCTCCTCTGGTCCATCTGTGTCCTTCCCCTTGGAATACTGGCTGTCCCTGTCTGCATGTCCACAATGAGCTGAATTGGGAAGAACAGTGTGTTTCAGTCCTTTCTGACTCTGGCTGTGATTACTAGGCTCCAGGGAATTTTTTGTTTTCATCTTCTGTCTCTCTTCCCAGAGGAGCAACTGGGGAGTCATTTTCTAGTTCTGAATTAGAAAGCGGTGACCTTTAGCAGGAATGGCAAGGAAACTCATTTGTTACATGGCCCACAACTTTACAGCGTGTTTGGAAACAGATACAATAGGCACAGACTTTTGACACCAGCGCTTGTCCTTGACTTTGTTTTAACACATAACCGACATTTGCAGTTACATCTGGTTCTTCAAGTTGAGAGATCGTTGAATAATCTGCACATCAAGCTACTTTAGCAAAACATAGCTAGTTCATTTCTTTTGTTGTTTGTGGAAAATAATGTGTCTTTTGTCAAAATGAGAAAAAAAGAACTTTGAGTCATTCGTCAGCTCTGTTAATAAATCTTGAATCTCAGAACATGAATTTGAACCTCCCAGAGACACTAACGACATATCCTTGTACCATTATCCAGCACCAGTGCAATTTTTATGCAAGATAATTTCTTGGGTTTCAGTTTTTAGGTTCAATGCTGGTGATAACATTAAAAATAAATTATCCAATGTGATAGTCACTGATCAAGCCCTTGAATCATGGCTGGACCAAATTGAGATGTATTATAAGTATAAAATAAACACCGGGTTAAAAAAATTAGTACCAACAAAGTAAAATACATCAATAACAATTTTGATATGCTTACATGTTAAAATAATGATATTATTGATAGATGGAATATAATACACTTAAAAATGAATTTTATTTGTTTCTTTTTACTGTTTTTAATGTAGCTACTTGAAACTTAAAAATGACCTCAGTTGTTTGTATTGTGATTTACATATTTCTATTAGACAGAATGTCCTCAGACATTGCCCAAAATGGGTTCTAATTGACCATTCTTTATGCATTGTCTATCCAAGTTTGCAAGCACACATTTACAAAATCAGAAGTTATAGCTTACATGGCAACATTGAAACAGAGGAGTAGATTCATATAATGCACATTCAATCTGGTGACATAATGCTTGTCAAATGCATCCCTCCCCAAAACATATGCTTTAATTTAAACATTGGTATTCATGGAAGTGTGTGTGGAAGCAGGTATGGAAGATAATTTTCCAGTTTTCTAAAAGTAGTATCCCATACCTGCTGCAGATACAGACTTATACGAAGAACTGGGAAGAAGCATGCTACTTTCAAAGTGAGACACATTCCTGTTTCTTGACCAATAAACAGAGAGCTTTAGCATGGAATGGTTGTTACCTCTAGCTCTAATGCTTCAGTGTTCTGCCTCCTCCTCAAAAATCCCCAATTAATCCTTGCATCCATTTTCTTACTTGTGTCTCCAGACTGGGTATCTTGTGCTGTCTATAGCAGCAGGTAAATTCCATAATCTCTCCAGGCATGACCAATTGACCAACTCTTGCACTCATCCAGTAATCACACCTTGATCCCTCTATACCCTACTACCTCGGTGGTCCAGTCAATTCCTATGAAAAATATGGGTCAACCAGTGATGGTGGATTTGGAACTCTCATATCTCAGAGACACCTGAGTAGAATAGAGAATGAACCAAGTGCAAGGACTTGGAATCCTACATGTTCTGGGATTCCAATGTCACACATTATAGGATAAGGCAAGAGCAGAGATGAGGGATCCAAACTGGTAAAGATGGGGTCAGAGGTAGGCAGATGATTTAATGTATATGATCTTTTATTACTTTTAGTTTCTTTTTTGAGAAAACAAAACAAAATCTTAATCAACCTTTCAAGGAATAAATAGAATGATGACTTATGAGAGATTTTAGGAATAATAATGTTCTATTTTCTACCATGGTTTTGTAGTATACTTTTTCTTCCCTCTGGAATCTCAGTATTTATAAGAAATTGAGAGGCAAATTGTCATAGAACTTATGGTCCCTCATCTGTCCCTGTGCATGATTATGGTAAAAGAAAAATTTCTGATACATGTGGAGGTCAGATATTCTACCAAATAAATAAAGTAAATCAGTTGTCACCCAAAGCATTCTGATCTTGCTTGACACACTTTGAGGACAAGCCTGCAGAAGAGTTCCTTTGGTCTGCACTAACATCTGGGAAGAGAATAGATCAGAGAGATGACTGAAGGAAGGTCAGTTCATTGGTAGAGTGACCATTCACCCTTCTTTTCATTTGATGGCTATAAATCATAGAACCACTCTTCAGAGAGACAGATTGTGTAGCTTCTTTTTCTAAGCATTTCCACAGATATGTTTTAACAGAAGAGGGAGCAAACTGGCTATGAAAGTCTAAGAAAAAATAAATAAGGAAAAATCAATGGTATAATTTTCACAGAATCTGTAGAGGAATAGCAGAGTCCTTCCTCCCAGAGACCACCCAGATGCTGACTTTCATTCTCTGCTTTGAGTACTAGAGGTCAAAGGTAATTCTGGAGCTTTCTGTCTAGGATTATAGGGATAGCTAGAAGGAGTCCCATGAATGATCAGATCTGATGTTCTCTTTGCATGTGAGGCTTCAGAGGTAAAGGAAACTTCCTCGCTATTTCAGGGTTTTTTCCTCTTGGTCAAGGTTTATAAAGATACATATCATATTTGTATTTAACAGGGTTATCTTGAGCTGTTAAAGGGGGGTAGACACTTTCTCATTTGGAAGCATGTTTTTTATCTATATATTTGAACCTTAGTATTTGTCTTTCAATCTACTTAAATTGTTAGGGAGACTTTAAAATATGTATCTTCACAAAAATGAAAATAGATTCTCTTAGTCACTGAAAAAAGAACTTTATTTGGTGACTATAAGTCCTTTCTGGACTAGACAGAATATCTCTCTCATTATTCTCTTCTTCTTGCTATTTAGGATAGTCTACTTTTGTGGCTTCTCCTGAGTCATTGTCCTCATCTGGAACACACTCAGCCTCTCCCTGCCATCCCAGCTTTGTGTCTCCCTTAATGAGTTGACTTCCAATTTCTTCCTTTCAGAAAACTACTTCTAGTTTCACTCCTTTGGTTTAGTGGTCTTGGATCTCATATGTTCACTTCATTCACAATGTTTTCTGGAGCTGTCTCTCTCTGGATCAGGCATTGTTCTATGTGTTGGTAATGCAGCAGTGAGCACACACAGGTTCCTGCTCTCCGGGAGCTTGCATTCTAGCAGAGAACAGATCCTTGGGATACTTGCCTTCATGTTATTTTGCAATGATTCATCTCTCATGGTCTGTGTCTTCTCTTACAAGATTGGCCATCTATGAAAGGCCAAAACTATTCGCATATATGTAGTGTCTATTATTTAATGTGCAGTAACTACTCATCATGGGATGGACTCTGACTTCATAGACATGTCTTCTTTGCTCTGCAGGAAGTCCTGTCTCCTCTGTGTATAAATTGAAGGGCCCACTCATACCTGTCTTATCTGGTAGCTAGTGTGTTAATTGTTTCAGATGTATCTCCTAGGTGTCTTTCTGTCTTCTGTATGTTCCTGATTCCTGCCCAGTGGTGTCACCACTTTCAGTCACTCAGGGTTCATATTCCAGAGTTTCTTTGGTCCCTTGATTATTTCCTACTTTGTCAGTTAGAACTCTTACTGTATTCTAAATTGTTGGCAGGTGGACATGATCCTATCATATGTTTTGGATTTTTCCCTTTCCAATTTCTAACTCACCTTTTTCTAATTAAGGACTTTGTCCAATTTCAGACTGGATCATTTGAAAGGTGTCTGAAAGGGTGAGATATCGTCTCCCACCTATTAGAATGATTATCAACAAAAAGACAAGAAATAGAAAGTGTTGGTGAGGATGTGGAGAAAGGGAATAGTTAAAAAGTCACTATAAACTTAAAATATAAAAGCATAGCAATAATCCCCCAGTTTTCTCTGATATTCAGTGCCCTTCACAGCCTGACTTTTGCCCATGTCTCCAATCTCAGGCTTAATAATTCCCCCTTGACACTTGGTCTCCACTAAATTATTGTTTCCCTGAAATAAGTCTCCTTCGCTCTCTGAGCCTTAGCTCCATGGTGTTGACTTGTCTCCATTCCACCTTTCTCCAGATATCTGTCATGTTCTGCTGCCCACCCAGGCCAGCTATGATCCCTGTTCATTTTCTATATTCTTGAGTCCTTTGGAATAGGTGACCCTACGTTGTTAAATATCCCTTCATATACATACCTTGTCCCTATTTCATGTTGAATGCCTAGAAGCTAGAGACCCTACCTTTATGCCTCAAGCAGGGTCACTGGTGCATTTTGAACATTTGTGACTGCTCATGTGTCAATTCCCATGTGGTCAAAAGAAGACATGCCCTGCAGCTGCCCCTTCCCTGATCGCACTCCCTAAGGAACAAGGGATGCCATGCTGCTCTCTCTTTATGTGAACCAAGACCTTTTCTCATCTGAGAGCTACCTGGTCAAGGTATCTTTTCTCACCTGGTCAAGCCACCCTTTGTAGGTTCTGGGAACCTACCTGTCATTTTGTCAGTTGGGGTTCTTCCAACATGACAGAGAAGGAGGGGAAATTCATTTTATATTATTATATATATGATATATATTATTCATTATATATCATATATATATGATCCAAGTATTTTAGGGACTTGCAGAAATTCACCCGGGGTAGAAATTCACACAGTGACATAAAGCCTAGCCAAGCTTGCAAGTATGTAATAGGTGGACTGTCTATAACTCTCTTCAAGTCATTTAGAAGAGTTGACTTTGCTTTTTAATTTTACAGTCAACTTCAGTGGAGAGAAAATGACAGCTTCTTTAATATCAACTTGGCTTCTTTGACTGAGATTGTTGTAGATCTTGGCTGGATCCACCAGTCACACCTGGGTTAGGATTGTGCTTGCCTTGGTCATCTAGGGTATATTTCTGGGGGCTGTCACAGGGCTTGGGGAACTTCTACCTTCACTTGGGAGAGGTGTGGGGGAACAGAGATCACTAAACTTGTTCATTCCTTTAAGCTCAGCAGAGAATCAGATTGTGTTAAGCTAGAATACTTTCCCCCAGTGGCCAGTGCCTCATTCTAGCACTAGTGTCATTCCAGTATTCTCAAACACAACTACATTTGGTTCCTTCACTTAACTCTGTAGTCACTCAATGAATGGATGAGCTGAAAAATGGTCCAGATACTTGGTGGCTCCAAGATCATTCTTGGGGAAGAAGGTTATAATTAGTTTTATAATATTAGAAGCCCAGATGCTGACAAATTCTTTAAAAAATGATAAAGAAACTCATCTCCAATTGTGGGTCGCATCATAATAGACCTCTTTATATCACTAAATAGGTCAGAAAGCTTCAGGACTATTCATATTTCACTCAGGCAATTTTTTTTTTTTTTAAAGGAAAAGTGCAGTCAGGAATGAAGGTGAGTAGGCAGACAGGCAGGCAGGAAGAGAGAGGAGGAAGAATTACTTTATTTTATTTAGTTGTTCTTCCTGGTTGTTTTCCCCAGACCCAGGTCTTGAACCAGGGACCTTAGGATGTATGTGGACTGTGCTGCAGTGGGCCAACCCAGTATGCCACCAGGGAGCACCTGGGCAGCATTTATTAAGCATGTACTGCTCTCGGGGATAGCAGTGGTTCCAGTGCATTTTGAGGATGGTGAGACCAATCCCTTGCCCAGTCGGAGTCCTTAGATCCACCTCCAGCTGAAGCCTCTCCTTGGGTTTCAGAAAATGAATGGAGGCTCAGTTATCTCCTATTTCGTGGTCTGTGCTTTTGATAGAACTCTGTTTCTGCTTCAGAGAGGCTTCAGAGGTCAGGTCCTTAAGGCTCCTTACCCCTCAAGTTCTCTCCCAAGGAAGATGGGCTGATATATATGCTCTAAGTACAGTTACAAGCTAAAGACTTTGGCTTTCTCTTTGTTTTTTCTCCCCTATTCAAAAGCATTTTTTTAAAAATAAAATTCATGTTCTTTGAATACAATTCAAATGTTCACGTGTCCCAGACGGGTCTGTCTGAAGGGCTTCTGACTCAGGTCTGCATCTCTCTTTCCTTCACTCCTTGCCTGGCACTTAGCAACCTGCCCTTCAAACCCTACATCCCCTCTTTCCTCTCTTCAGGTCATTCCTCCTCCTGGATTGATGGCACTTCCCCATGGAACAAAATCAACTTAAATGCTGTCGACTTCAAGAGAATATTCTTGTCTCCAGTCAGGTTGCACAGACCAAAACATTTTCATTTTTCATTTTGCATATTTATCTAATTCACTTATTTGTTTTTGTGTTTGTTAGTTAATCTTTCTCACTACAAGGTAAGCTCCCTGAGTACAGGGGATCCAGCATTTTTTGTGCATGTCTAACACCAGTCCTATACATAGCAGGGGTTCAGGAATGATCTATTGAATTAATGAACTCTATAGTACAGAAATACAAAGTAAAAAGTGAGATTTCCCTTGTTATACATCACTTTCTCCTAGTCCCATTCTAATGGCTGCTAATAGTTTGATTTACATCTTACCTTTACAAATGTTGTGCTCTTCATTTACAAATCACCTACACACTAAACCAGCACATTTTCTTCCCAGTAGAGAGTGATTGCTTTTACATGGAACCAAGACTGTTAAAACATTAACCAGCAAGCAGAGATCTACTCTAAGACTCAGAGAATTTCTGAACTCTGATCAGGCATATTTGAAATCTCAAATGGTAAATGGAGCTGCTCATATTGAGGGCTGAAAAAAAAAAAGCTAGTTTTCTTATCTGAGAAAAAGTTTGGAATCCAGGCTTGTTAGCAAAAAATGTCTGTATGTGACTCATGCAATCTCAAAAGGCAAGGTTATTTGTTCATCATTGTTTTTATGATTAATGATTGATTTATCCCCATTTTTTGTGGTTTGAGAATGTAGTCCAACCCAACAATAAGAGCTAGAAATTCACCTGTAACAATAACAACAACAAAAAACATACACGTGATGTGATGTATCTCCTGGAATATTAGCCCATGCAATGTAGTCACTGTGCAAACTTTATGATTATTGGGAGTTTGGAGGAAATCATAGGACGATAACTATACTTTTGAAATATATTTGCAAAATGTCTGTGACCAAAGTGATATAATTTATTGTTATTTGTAACCTAGAAAACCTAGATGATCCAAGGACTGCTAGATAAAGTACATTACCAGACAGCACGACCACACTTTAAGAAACACCAGTGTAGAAAGTTATGATAAGCACATGTGCCTCAGGATAATAAGGGTTTGGAAAGCTCACTGACAAGTGATAAATGCATTTGTCTTTGTATGGAGTAGGGATTTCTCAGTCACAGTCAAATGTTCTCAGCTTGACTAACTCTGTGGATTACTGACTGCCTATGAGACTAATTTACTGATGGAGCTGTCTCTCCAGTTTTCACAGGGATCAGTGGCACCAAGTTAATTATTGGGCATAGCACATTCTTCTTTTTCATCTAGCCCAAAATGATGTTTTCAACTAGATGTGATACAAAGTACAAGAAGCAGCAATGCTGGCAAGTTAAGATAGAAGCTCCAGGCACACAGGTAAAGGAGTGTTAATTTTGGAGCTGGCAAGCCTCTGCATTAGTATGACAGACTTCCTACTGATCACTAACTTTTAGTATTCATTTTTACAACCAGAGACCTAATAAAAGATGAATGTTTTATTCTCAAGGCTTCAGAACATAGACACAGCCCTATGGTCCATGGTGAATTATTACTTTGTCTCAGGAGTTGCTCTATAAATAATTCCTGAGGCTTAAAGCTCATAAAAATAAATCTTCACGTGTTTCTAACTGGAACTTCTGGTGTTCTCAATGTCATCTTCAAAATAAAGCAATCACTGTTCACAGGATTTTAGTAATGTATGTAGTCTACCCCCCACCCTCAGACCCTTCCTCCGTCTTTTTTCTTGTGAAAATGATTTAACATTTGCAGAGAAAAGCAGATACTCGGCTGTCATCCGCAGAGACCAGGACGCTTAACAACCTCACAAATAGATTCCATTTCTCATCCTGATTGGTTGCTGGAGGGCCTGTCACTAAACACACTTAGCAAATCGATGAAGATCTTATTGAGACACTTTGCCCTCTGAGGCAGGTGGACCCATCTGCCTATGTTGTATCATTACATTCAGAAAGGAACTGTCCAAAGACTACTTGCATTTTCAAAAATGGATAGATTCACTGGAACAAAAATAATCCATGAGTGAGGATAAGTTTCTTGCTTTGATTTACACAAATCTGCTGAAAATTCCTGCCTCAACTGACATTGATGCTATAGGCAGGTGCTTCATCCTCATCCCCTTGATGGTATGGGACTCATGGTAGCACACCTGACCCAAGCAGCAGTCAATTCAAAGCATGATTGCTGCACCTGATACTCCCTCCCGAGCCCTCTCAAATGAATGCACAAGTCTAACAAGGTCATCAGATCATTAATTTTTCAATTTCTCAAAATGTTCCAAGAAAGCTCAGTGCAGGGGATGCTGATAAGATTTTATTCCTACATGATCGTTGTCGATTTAAGGTCAGATTTGATCTGACTGGTGATGAGAACAGCAAAATAACTGAATTGTGGGAATTCAAATTTTTAATTTTTTGTATTCTTAGCATTCAACAATATTTTGACAATTCTTAGTCCTTTGCAATTCCATTTACATTAAATTATAATTAGCTTATTGAATTAATTCTAAGAGCCTGATGACAAATGATTAGGCTTGTGTCTAATGTGTATATCAATTTGGGAAAAATTAACATTTTAATAATGTTGGATTTTTATGGCTTATCTTTTTTTATTGAAGTAACTGTTTTCAGAACAATGTATGTTTAGATGTGTATGTTCCATATTCATTAAACATTTAATATCACACCAAATTTCTAATAGTCCTCTACTACTGCTCACTACCCTTTGTCCCTATGTTCTATCCCCACCCCTCTGCTAACCCCAGTTCTGTTGTCAATGTATAGGGATTAGTTTTTGTTTTGTCTGTTTGTTTTTATTTTCACATATGACAGAGACCATCTAATATGTATCTTTTGCCTTGATTTATTTCACTTAGCACAATTCCTTCTAACTCCATTTATACTGCAAATGGCATGGTTTCATCTTTTTAAGGAATGTGTAGTATTCCACCATATATATCTGTCTCGCATCTTCTTTCTCCATTTGTCTATTGAAGGGTACTTAGATTGTTTTCTCTTCTTGGCTACTTTAAATAACATTGCAGTAAATATGGGGCTGCATATAGCTCTTAAATTAATGTTTTTTGGGAGTTAATACCTAGAAGTGGGATAATGGGGTTATATGAAATTTCTATTCCTAATTTTTTGAGGAATATCCATACTGCTTTCCATAATGGTTACACCGTTTTACTCTCCCACCAACAGTATAAAAGCGTTCCATTTTCTCCTTGCTGACACTTGTGTCTCTTCTTTTGCATAATATCCATTCTCACAGATGTGAGGTGATATTTTAATGTTGGTTTGATTTGCACTTCCCTAATAACAAAATAGGTGGAACATCTTTTCGTGTGTCTATTAGTCATCTGTATGTCTTGTTTGAAGAAATATCTATTCAGACCTTCTGCTTATTATTTGGTTGGATTGTTTTTTTGTTGAGTTTTATGTGTTCTTTATATATTTTAGATTTTAAGCCCTTGTCATATGTATGAACAAATTTTTTCCACTCAGTAGGATGTATTTTCATTTTAATGACAATTTTGCTGTGCAGAAGCTTTATGATTTGAGGTAGACTCATTTGCTTTTATTTATTTTTGTTTTTGCTTCACTTGCCACTGCAGTCCAGTCCCCAAAGACCCCCACAGAGTCAGTGTCATGGGACGTAGTGGCTACATTTTTTTCTATGTATTTTATGGTTTATGAGCTCACATTTGTTCTCCAATCCATTCTGAATTAATTTTTGCTTAGGGTATTAGAGAATGAGCTTGTTTCACTCTTTTGCTGTCCAGTTTTCCTACTACCATTTGTTGAAAATACTTTCTTGTCTCCATTTTATGCTTTTGGCTTCTTTGGCATAGATTAACTGACCATAAACACGTGAGTTTATTTCTTGGGACTGAATTTTATTCCACTGATCTGTGTGTATCTGATTTTATTTCAGTACCACATTGTTTTTATTATTATTGTTTTATTATGTAGTTTGAATCTGTGAGTATGATATATTCACTTTTGTGCTTTTTCCTCATGATTCCTTTGGCTATCTGGGGTCTTTCTGATTCCATATAACATTTAAAATTTTTGTTCCACTTCCATGAAAAATGCCAATGGAATTTTGATATGTATTGCTTTAAGTAATATGACCATTTTAGTGTCAGTTCTTCCCAGTCACAAATATCTCTCAATCATTTTGTATCTTCTTCTATTTCTTTTAACAATTCTTATAGTTTTCATAGTAAAGGTCTTTCACCTCCTTTGTTAAGTATATCCCAAAATATTTAATAACTTTTGTTTCTACTGTAAATAGAATTATTTTTATAATTTCTTTTTATTCTACCTCATTGTTTGCATATAACAATAGAAAATATTTTTGCATATACATTTTGTAGCTACGACTTTACTGTAGTCATTTATTAATTCAAATAGTTTTTGATGGAGTCTTTAGGGTTTTCTGTGTGTATTATGTTATCTGCAAGTAGTGATAGTTTTAGTTCTTATTTTCCAAGCTGATTCCTTTTATTCTTCTTGCCTAATTACTCTGTCAAGGACTTTCAAATCAATGTTAAACAGCAGTTGAGAACAGACACTTTTGTCTCTTCTTCATCTTAGAGAAAATGTTCAGTTTTTCACCAATTCATATGATGTTAGCTATGGGTTTATCATATATGTGCTTTGTTATATTGAGGTATGTTCTTTCTATTCTAGTTTTATTCAGCGTTTTAATCATAAACAGGTACTGAATCTTGTCAAATGCATCTACTGACATGATCATGTAATTTTTCCCTGCTTTTTAATAGATTAATGATTCAGCCTAAGAGTACTGCCCAGACCTTTTTGCAGGAAGTGCTCACTCAACGATCTGTAAGAGGATCACAGTTGTCTCTTCGTACCCAGGGTGGGCATTCACTGCCCCATCAGCCCAGAGAACTGTAACTGTGAGCACGAACTGGCATCTCAAGTACCCAAATGGCAAATGGGCAGGACTTCTCACCTTAGGGGCTTACTGCAATTTGCCATGAAGACAAAAGAGCCCTGCTCCAGCAGCTTCTTCATTTACAGGGAAGCTAGCCTTTTCTCTTATACCCTGCACTGTAACTTTTAGTTTAACCAATCAAAGTCCTTCAGTCAGGTCTATGTAGACTTCATCTATCAGCTTCCCATGTTCTCTGTCCTGTGTTCTTTGCTCCTCAAAAACTTTTATATCAGGTTCCACACCAGATTTAGGTACTTGGGGGTCAGTTCCCAGGTGTGGTGAGAGCTACTGTAGGGCCTAGCCCTTCAGTCTTCTAAGAGGGTCTGTATCACTGGTCCCTGCCAATGAACCCCAGGATCTCAGTATCTTGGTGAATATGTCATGTGCACTTGAAATGAACACACGCTTTACAGTTGTTGAGTGGAGTATTCTTAAATGGAAACTTTATCTGGTTGGCTGGTTATGTTGCTCGCATCTTCATTATCCTTACTAATTTTCTGTCTACTTGTTTTTATTTAGCTACTGAATAAGAACTGATGAATCTCCAATAGATAGTGTAGATTTATTTCTTTTTTAAGTTCTGAAAGTTTTTTTTTCCTTCATGATTTTTGAGGCCTTATTGAATACATGCTGATTTAGGAATTTTGCATCTCCTTGATCAACTGATCAATCTATTATTATAAAATGTTTCTTCTTATTTTTAGTAATCATCTTTGTTCTGAAATCTACTTCATCTGTTATTAGGAAAGACAGTCTAGCTTTCTACTCATTTCTGTAATTATATTTAAAGTGGGTTTCTTCTGAATAGTATACAGCTGGACCTGACTTTTTGAAAAACCCAGTTTGATAATCTACCTTTTAATTGGAGTGTTTAATTATTCAACTTGTCTATCTTATTTTTTTCATTTGTATTCATCTACCATCTTTTGGGCTTTTTTACTGTTAGATTATTAGTTATATATCTTTTCTTTTGTTATAAGCTATAGGTTTTATAATATGTATCTTTAACTTAGCACAGTAATACTGATTTAGCTAGTTGAAAGTCTGTTATTTTGCTTTTCTCCGTATTTATTCTTTTCCTGTTTTGATGTTATATCATTTTTTCTTATCATCTTAGTGACTCGTACTTTTTACTATTCTATTTTAGCTTTTCCATTGACTTCTTAAATTTATCTTTCCAATTTTTTTTTTTTAGTGTTTTATGTTCAGAGTTAAAAATATGTGTATTAACATATCGAGACTATTTAGACTCAGCATGGTACTACTTCTCATTTCATACTGACTTTCATGTTTTCTATTCTCACTTCACTCCTGAAACTTTTGAGTTTTCTTTTCTATTTCCCACTTCTCACTTCAGATTTCACATTTCCTATTTTTTATTTCCGACTTCAGAAATTGCACAATCTAATGCAACATAATTCTATTTACCTACTCATCTCCTTTGTTTTTCTTTGTTAGATATTTATGCTTACATATGCTATAAATTCTACTTTAAAATATCATTATATTTTTCTTAATTAGGTCATTGTCTGGTAAAGAAATAACAAGAACAAAATTCATAATCTTTTATATACTTACTTCCATTTTTACCATGTCTTCTTTCCTATTTATCTGAATTTTCAAGGTAGTATAATTTCCCTTCAATCTGAAGAAAGTTCTTTTGTGCTTCTTCTGACAGTTTGCTTTCATATGCCTGAAGCAATCTTTATTTCACCTTCATTTTTGAAAAGTAGTTTCTATATATAAAATTTGAGTTGGCTTTTCTTTTTTTCCAACACTTCAAAATGGCCTCCATTTTTGATTTTCAGATGATAAATCTACTGTCATCAGTGTTGTCCATCTGTATACCACATAGCTTTGACCTTGCTACCTTTGAGGGTCTCTAGTTATTTTTGGTTTAGAGTGCTTTCACCATGCTGTACCCAGGTGTGTTTTTCTTTGAATTTATCCCTTTGTATGTAGGACTTTATCCCTATTTGAATTTGTACATTTTTTGTTTTGTTTTAAATATGATTTGGAATATTTTCTCTCATTCCTTTAAATCCTTTTTGCTGGCAAATTTCCTAATTCTAAGTCATTTTAGCATTCCTGAAATGAATTGTATCTGTTACCCATTAGTTATACCTGAGCGGTGGGAAGCTAAGTGCCTATAGGTTTATTTTACCTTTGAAACTGAAAACTGAAAAGAGATAACATCAAAATAAATGTATGTCTGTTGCCTAATTTGTTTTTTTTCTCCATTGACCCATTCAGTATGAAGACTCAAATCTATACTTTGGGGATTTTTTTCTTATTTACTGATTTTCTCTTTTTGGCAATTTATTGTGTTTGTGTGCGGGCACGTACAGACAAACACACACGTACACAGAGTCTTGTGAATCTGTGTCTTATTTATTTCTCCTTTTTCCTTAAGGCATTCATTTTTCTATCTTCTTTTTCTGAGCTTTAGAGTTCTTTAACCCAATGTCCTCATTCCTATGGAATTCCAGGGCCTGGTGGTGGAATTATTTCACCCTGAACACAGACAACAAAGGGTTGCATTGCTTGTAGAAAATTTCAAATAACTTAAAGATAGTCCACTTTTTAGTGACACTAGACATGAAACAATGTAAGTTATAAAATATCTTTCATCCCCAAAGCTCTTTGTAGCTATAAATCTTAAATAATTACTTATATACTGTTTTTCATGTGTATATATATATATATATATATATATATATATATATACACATATATCCACCATATGTTAGTTACTTATATTTTAACAAATATATTCCAGGTGAACATTAACCCCAATTTATACAATTAGCCTCTGACATGTGGGGTCTAAACTACAAGTATTTGAGAGCAAGTTAGTAGTGGTCCAAAATTGTTTGAACTTGCTTTGGTCTCTCCAGTCTTTGTGGTACTACCTACTTCTGTATTTAAATAGTATATTAGAAATAAATAGTAATAGTGTAGTGATTATACAGTGGAAGAAACTGAGTATGAGTTATTTCATTCTGTTATTCTATGTGCAAATGATTTTTCAAAAAAAAACCCTGTAGAATACATTCTTCTTAAAATATTTCTTCCTTATTTTAAAACAGACTTTTATTTTAGAGCATTTTTAGGTTTACCAAAAACTGTGAAGGTGATAGAGGTCCCATATACCCGGTAAATGATGTTGGTATGTTATTGTCAAGCTAAGTTGTAGTTTATTCAGATTTCTTAGTTTTGCCTAATTTCTTTCTTTCTTTTTTTGTTTTTTTTTTGTTCTGTTCCAGGGTCCCATCCCAGGTATCAAGTTACTTTTTACTTATCATGTCTTCTGAGGCTCCTCTTGGCTGTTACAGTTTTTCAGAATTTCCTCATGCTTAGGGTTCCTGACTGAATTCCAATGTGAGTGTGTATGGAGAGGCTTCCCCATACTAACAAGCAATTCTCAGACACCAGCTGAGTGTTGGAGATAGTTCTGACCATATCTATCGGGAGACAGAATCAGATTCCATAGGTTAAGGACTCCATTTCTCAAAACCCCGCTCCAATTCAGAAAACAATCACAAGTCTAAGCTGTTACCTGTGCTTCTGACTGACTTGAGGTTCCTACAACTACCCACCTCCTGAGACTTCAGGTGATAATCACAAACCCAGGTTGGTGCCTGTGCTTCTGACTGACTGTCTATAGATCACAGTTTCCTAGTATATACCATGCTCAGATTTGATTGATTTGCTAGGGCATCTCACAGAACTCAGGAAACCTGTTTACTCACCAGATCACTGATTCATTACAAAAGGTATAACTCAGGAACAGGCAGAAAGAAGGGATATGGTTATTTTATTGAAATGAAAATAATTTTGTCATATCATGGGAGTTGGTTAAATAAGTTTATAACTAGGAGTTAAACAACTCCTAGTGTCAAATATGGTACATATGCCACAATATCATTTACAAATATAGATTTTTAAAATCTGATATGTTAATAATGCTTGCTTTTAAATTTAGTCATCTGTAATCTTTTCTGGTCCTGGTGGTTTCCTTTTCTATGGAAGTGTATTTCTGCTTTTTTTAATGCATGAGGATAAAGGGGAAAATTGCCTTTATTTTTCAGAATACTTCACTTGTTTGAGCTGTTCATTCTCAGCTATTGCAGTTCCTTATTTGTTTGTTTGGTCTCACTGTGTTGGTGAGAAGCTGTCTTTTAGTCACTCTCCAGGTGGGTATTTCTTGATATATCTCACAGTCAGGTAGCTGCCAGAGTCTGATTCCATTTTTATCCATAACTAAAAGAATTCTGCACATTTCTTGATCTCTTGATGACACACATCTTATTCCAACACGTTCTCATTAACATACATGTATTTTCTTACTTTTGGGAGATGTCAGTGGGGTTCAGGATATAGGAAGAAGGAATTAAAACCAGGAATTCAGTCATCTCTTAAAATGAATACCCAAGAAGTGTAGGTCCAAATCCTAGTACCTGACACACAGCAGTGAGTCAGAAGGTGAATTCATGTCCAGGTATTACTAGAAAAAGTACTCTAGCCAAAAGACAAGTGAAAAAACAAAGAAACAAAGTATGTAGAAATAAGGCATAGAAATTATGATAAGTGATGGATTCAATAAAACTTGGAGTTCATATCTAAACAGCTACATGGTATAGGTTTCTCTTGCTGTCTGAAAGTATTAGCATTTATTTTTATGAAAAAGTTTTAGAATTCCTAGACCCCAAAAATAACATACCAAATTATATTAAATAGAAATGGTCTACTTTTTTGTATTGGGCGAAGCCTTTGTTATATTTTTAATCAGTTTTATCAATCTGCTTTGATATCCTCAGGAAGCTCTTATAAACCTATCTTTTTCACCTCTCTCACCTCTCCATCATTTTCATTCCTTTGATCTTTTTCTACAGGTATGGTATGACTTCTAGGATGTGTCATCTACTTAATTCAAATTTCTACAAAATCCAATCATCTGTTTGTAGTCACCATTGTATTATTTAAAATTCAGCAACCATGTATTTTGAATTTCCCACTTTTGCTTATAGATTATTTTAATCTCAGAACTACTTAATGGATTAATAAATGCAATGCCCACTTCAAAATAAACTCATGGATTATCAGTTATCTGAGAACTGTTATTTCTTACAGCAAATTCACTTAATAGAAATACATGCTCTCTAAATTTTATTGGGGTATCCTTTTTGAATAGCAGTATCTGTTCTAGAGCCTAAGCTTTTACTCTTTTGGAAGTTCTTTGTTTAAACAATGTGAATAATAGATGTGAGTTCCTGCCCAAGTTTTCAGTTCCATAGAAGAGGAAAACAGAACACATTGGTATGCATTTTTATTAGAAATTTAGTGCCTTGGTCACATGAATTGATGTTGAAAGATGTACATTAGGCACTCACAACTGGGAAATTCTGCACTGTAAAAAGGGTATAACTTTGTTTGGTTTGTCTGAAGCTAATGTACACAGCCATGATGGATTGGGCCATGGTGGAGTGGGGGTAATGTCCTACACTTTGTGTGTTGAGTCCCTTAGACCCACTATCTGCCCTGCCCCCTCAAAGGCAGGGAGCTTTAGGGAAGTTTTAACAGGTCTTCTCCACCTTGAAGTCCTCTCGACTTTTTGATGGGAGGAGGGTCATAAATCAACAAAATGTGCTTCCTTAAATCAGACCTATCGTATACTAAATCTGGCAACAAATTCTCCTCATTTTATCTGTTTTTCAATGAAGGTGTTTGCATGGGTCAGTTCCAATATTCAGGTCATCTGGGAAGCTAAATTTATTAGTACTTTATCCCTATCTTGCAAAAATGTACCAAAACCTATATATTTTTTATTTTTAAAGAAAGTTATTTCTCCTACAGCCTGGAAAATTAGTTAGCAAGAGTACTTATGGGAGACTGGAGTCTTGAGTCAAGATATGAAACAACCCCTCTTAGGCACAGAATTTCCGGACTTAGAAAGACAACCACACAGACTTGATGAATTTTGATTTATATTTGATAGACTTGAATACAACTACAACTGCAAAATTGTAGGATCATGATATGTTCTGTGCATAATGTTAGAATCAGCCATGATATTTAGTCACAAAATTCAAGTGAACCAGTCAGTTCTGTAATCAGTGGACTTGCTGGAAGCTTGAGATCAGTCACCCCTACAATAGAATTACTTTGATCACAAGATTTACCAGCCCTGAACTTCAGTTTCATCATCCTAAAAATAAGTAGAACTTAGCATCTCTCAAAAGACACACACATTATATATATACACCATATATTCCTCTTATGTATTTACATATATTGTTACACACATATTCTATGCTATCAGCCAAATTCTTAGAGAAGTTATAAGGATATCCTGGCAGCTTAGTGGATAAGACTGCTGCCTTCGGCTGCCATAGTCCACATACATCCCAAGGACGTAGGTTCTTGGCCCGGGTCTGGGGGGCAGCAACCAAGATGAGCAACAGAATAGAATAGTAAGCAAAATGTTTCTTACTCCTCTCTCTTCCTGACTGCCTGCCTACCAGTCTTCATTCCTGCTTGTACCTGTCCTAAAACAACAATGACAGCAACTTATAGTTCAATATTAATTGGAACAATAGAAACTCTATTTGTTTGGTTATATAAATTCTAGTATGTCTGCTTAAAAACAATCACTTTATCTTGCATACTTATTTACTACCACATCCTTGGTATCTAGTATAGTTCATAGACATTGCATGAAGTCAAAATACATTTGTTGAATAAATGAATGAATATGTCACATACATTTTAATGTCTAGTATCAACCTCAGAGTTAAGTACCCAGGTACCTACCCTGAGCCCTGTCAATTAACGCTGTTCTTTCTTTTGCTGAAGTTCTCCTCTTAGAGTGAGGAGAATTTTCAGGGGGCATCCAAGGTCGTCTAGCTTCATCCCCACCTCACTGAGTTCTAGATACCTGATACTGGGAATTACCTGCTCAAACAGCCTTAAGTGTACTTGGAAGACCGACATTCATCTCTTTCCTGGATTCTCTTCATGAAGGTACATTGTGCTGTAAGGCCAGGTGTTGTTTAAGGAGTGACCACTCCCAGAAGTGGAAGTGGAGAGACTAGGGAGGCATGATCCAGAAGTCTTTATTTTACTCTTGCCCCAAGTCTGGTAAATCTAAGGGTATATTAGGTTATTTTCATCACTCTACACACCCCTACGTCTCCCCAAAACTCACATGTAAGTATGCAATTCTCTACCTGGAACTAGAAAACCTCAGTGTCCAATAAAGAGCATATATGCATGCACACACACACACCCCACAAAACAAAAATGAAAAATCCTATTATCTATCTGTCATCTATCATGATTTATGTCTCCAGGTCTGTAGATGTCTATCTAGATGCCTGTATCTACACATATAAATCATCCAGATAGAATTATAAAAAACATATATAATGAAGAACTTGTTTTCATTTCTTAATTCTCTTTATTGAAAAGAAAGATTTTAAGATGAGTCGTGCAATAAGTTACTAAAGAATATTATGAATTCTCAATCCTTCCCAGGTTCATCTTTCTATACCTCACCCTCTACACTTTCTGTCTTCTCTCCAAATACCAGAGTGAATCCTGAGAAAACATTAATGAACATTGAATGAACAATGAATAATGAATATTGCAGGGGAAAATATATAGGTACTACTGAAAACCTTTGACTATGTTATTTCATCTTGGATTAATGTATTTGACAAAGTACAGATTCCTCACCCCAGGGTTTGTGTGGGGATCTGGATGGGTCTTTTGTAGGTGCTAGTAGAAGGTAGCATGTATTTCCTCTCCAACCCCCTTCTCTGAATCTTGGTTAAAAAGAAGCTTTGTCTGCTTGATTTTTCTGGCGTGGATTTAAAATATTTCCCTCTTCCCTGGATATATTGACATTTGACCATCCGTGTGATGTGCCAATTCCTATTTTGCCCTTCAAAGGTTGAAACAACACCCACCCTTAGAATTCCCCTCACAAAGCACAAGGAAATCCCTCCTAAGGCACAGTGAACCAGCTATAGACATCATAATTAGCTTCTGTAATAAAGTACTTAATCGGAATAGAAGCCTTACTAATTACAGGAGGAAGTCGGGGCAGGCGGTTCACCCACAGCTGGGGTGAAGCTCTGCAGAGGTGTCTGGGAACACACACCCACAAGGGTCCAGGTTTGCACAAGAGCCCCAGGTCTTAATTAGTCCCAGCAATTAAAAATGAAAACAATCCTCCATTTTCTCATTAAAAAATGAAAGCCCCACCCCCACCTTGTGACTCAGAATGATAATTTTGCTACTGCAAAGACCAGCTCTGCTTTTATAGCTACTGCTGTTTGCCAAAGACAATGGTGAGTTCCTGAGCTTCAAGACCTCATCACTCCTTTGCTTGCTAAATTTCAGGCATCTCTGCATAATGGGAGATTGATTAGGGTTAATAGACTTATTTTTACAGGTCAAGATGCAGAACACTTCTGTTTGTGGGTGCTCTTGCACATAATATCATAAGGTAAAAATCACACTGCTTAGAAGAAGCACAGAGCTGGACTGTTAGTAACAATTGGCTTTTTTTTCTCCCCAGCTGCTGACTCCCTCACTTTACTGTGCTTCTTATAAATGCAAGTCCCACTGCCAGCCCAATAGACGTGGGCAGGTCTTGAGATTCATTTATTCGACTGATTTTTTGAAGCCTAGAGGTAACAGATGTCTCATATGGTTCCTTGGAACTCTTGATTTGTTTTCTCTTCAATTCTAAAGTAGTCATTGCAAAGTTGCAGCTGTAAGAACTGTGACTATATGTCCTTCTCACCTTGACTTGATGGTCAAAATCAAAACAGCTGGATGAGAGATTCCAAATCTAAAAGGAAAGAAAACTTACCCCTAGGGGGAGAGTTTGGGTATTTAGGCTGTGGAACACAGAGCAGACCTGTGGGTCACTGATGGCATTTGGAGGGCATTTGTACTACACCCCAAGATTCTGAGCCACATGCACCTTGAGCATTTTAGAGCCTGTGTCTCAAAGTTGCAGCATAAAAATAACTGAAAGAAAACTGTCTCAAGACTAGGAAATGTCAAAAATGTTTTATCTACAAAATTTGAAAAAACATTTAAGAAACTGCCTGATTATGAACACTAATTAAGGACATTTGAAGAATTGGTATCTAATCATTAGTGTTTTCTGCTTCTTTTCTCTTGGCGAGGGGCAATCTAAGTTGAATGTATTTTTTTCCCTTCCAATCAAAGGAAAGCAAAGCTGACTGGAGATATAAATTGACTTCTTCATTACTTTCAAAGAATCAGTCCACAGATGATGCTGTCTTAATTTCTGAAATGTTATTGAGGAATGTAGTTCAGGACTCATCAGAAATACATTATACAGTATCAACATTTCCCTGAATCATTATTACTCACCCTCTCTTGTGCTTGAATTATTTTTTTCCTCACTCCAAATTCCAGGCTCAGCTACCTGGAGTTAGAAAATCTGCAAATATTTTCTGAACTTCATAGAGTTACTACTTCACCTAGATCCTAAGGAAAGCTTTGATATTGAGAGAATAAAAGTAGAGTGGTGTAACTGGGGGTCAGGAGTGGGAAGAGAGAAAGATGACGAGGAAATAGAGAGTGCTGAAAAGTGCACTTGGAATCTGCAGTGTTCCATGTGACTCTCAGCTTGTGTGGATTCTCCTCCTTGAGAGCTATGGAAAAGTACAAAGTGAAATCTACAAATCCATTTTAATAAGAGAAGTAAATGAAAGTCCCTTGAAGGCAGAAATTAGGAGGAGTGGGCAGCGCCTCTGCCAGTGCCAACCCTACACTGGATGCTGTGGCAACTTTGGTGAAGAATGGAGCCATCACACTTGGACACAGGGAGTTTTTATTGCCCTAATGGGATGGAGGGAAGGAAATGTGTTTATGGTCCTGCATGAGACAGGGAGCCAAAACTGAGATCCCTTTTATATAGCTGCCATCCTTAAAAGACTTGCAAGTTCATAAAAATGAAAAACACCAGTGCAAGAATGTGTAGAGTCTGTCTTAGGCACTAAGTGAATTTTTGTAAATCAGAAGAAAAACGGATATTAAACTTAAGATTTCCCTCACTAAGAGAAAAGCAGAAAACTCTAATGGTTAGGTCCAAATTGCCCAAATGTCCTTAACTTTCATAGCCAGGTAGTTCCTTAAATGTTTTCCCAAATTTTGTATATAAAACATTTTTGACATTTCCTCCTTTCAGCTATTCTTATGCTGTAACTTTGAGAAACAGGCTCTAAAATCCTCAAGGTGCACGTGTCTCAGAATCTTAGGGCGCAATGCCAATGGCAGGTGCCCTCCAAATGCCATCAGTGACCCACTGGTCTGTCCTGTGTCCTGTAAAGTAAGTACTCTCCCCCCGGGGTAAGTTTCCTTCCGTTTTAAATTTGGAATCTCTATCTAGCCGTGTTGCTTTTGACCAAACTCTAAGTATACAACACACATGGGCAGACATTCTGAAGTTATATGCATGGTCTTGTCACTCCAAGCTGAAAAATTAACTTAAAGTGACTTAAAATTCATTGTGTTCCTGGGAGAAGCAAATAGAATGTTATTTTATAGGACACCCAGACTATATAAAATATTATCAGCAAAGACCACCCCATTAAGGAGGAATAAAAAAAATATAGATGAGGAAACAAAGAACCATGAAGGAATATAAGTAGCATATAGGAGAGTGGGGATAGCACTCCAGTAATTAGAAATTCAGGAACAAAATCACCTGAAAGTGATTACGGAGTGCAAGCTAGGATCCTTGTATTGTTTGGAGAAGGCAGAGAGGTTGAAAAATTATGTTTGCTAAAAATATGAGGATAACCAACCAAGGAATATAAAAAAATGGAAATCTTACAAACAAATAGAAGAAAAATAGAAACAATCCCAAATCAGTCAACAGAAGATAAGGAAGGAAGAACATCAAGAATGGTAAATAAAAAATAAGAAAGCAGAAGAGTTCAGATATAGCATTAATTTCAATAAATGTAAATATATTAAACTTCCTTGTTGAAAAAAGTTCATAGATTAGAATAAAACAATCAAATAAATAAAATTCAGTTATAAGTTATACCCGAGATATATTAAAAACTAGTGATGTAGAAAACCAAAGGTATGGACAAAGATACTTTTGACAAAAAAACCTAACAAGCAAAAAGAGCAAGCAAAAAAACAAATAATAAAGATCATGCTGATGTAGCTAATTTGATGTCAGACAAAATCAACTTATTAGGGATAGAAAAAAGTGCAGATCGTTTAAAAGATCTAACAATCTTGAATTGCAAAGCCTTGAAATATGTAATGTAAAAATTGCCTTAATATAAGGGGCATCCACCTTTATAGTAAAAATGTTAATGCATTTCTATGAGGTAGGTAGAACCCCAAATTTCCAGAGTATGTAGATTTTTAAGTAATATATTTATAAAGCTTAGTATAATTAGCCTTATTAGAATCCTGCACCAAATAAAGAGGAATACACATATTTTCAAGTGCACATAAGGCTATTGTAAATGTTGTCCATATTTTGATTACAGAAGTCTAAACAAATACCCAGAAAACAATACAACTCATCCTATTCTCTCATGATAAAATGAATGTAAATTAGCAACCAAAAGATAATTTTCAGAAGTTATATTCATTAGTAAACTAAAAAATGCCTCTAAATAATTATTGGGTCAAAAAGGAAAGCAAATTATAATCATAAAATACCAAGAAAAGTTGAAAATGAAAACACTTCACCATTCAACTTGTATGGTACAAAGGTGAAGTGACACAGAGAGAGACATCAATAATACTAAGTACCCTAAACACATGCATTAAGGAAAGTATGAGTCTGAAAATTAATGAGTTAAACATTTATCTCAAAAAGTTGGAAAAATAACAATAGTGTAAATTCTCTGAAAGCAAAAGAAAGACAAAAGCATAAATAAGTGGTGTTAATAAATATGAAATTATAGGCAAACAACTATATCAATATACATATTATATATGCATAGTTTTATTTTATATATACTGTTAATTACTTAACATTACATATAATCACACATACTTACATGGAATATTTAATATATTATAAAATATATATTCAAACTATATTATCAATTATATACATTAATGGTGAACTACTAAAACATTATATATTATATATATATATTATTATATATTATATATTATTATATATTATATATTATAATTATACTGATTATCTGTTTATATATACTATAAATATAACACATAATATCTAACTAACATAATTTAAGATGTCGTGCAATTTAACTTAATTTACTATAACATAATATGTTATATATCTAATATATATTACAGTAAATTATATTAGATATATAACTATTTCCTCAAGAAAATAAGAGAAAGACTGAATATGCCTAAATCCAAAAAGAAATTAATAACAAAATTCTATTAGAAATCTATACTAATGTAGTAAAAACGAAGAGGGAAGAATAAATATGTCATCTTTTAAGAAGAATAAAAAAACTTGCTTTTAAAAATAGAAACCACATTTTGAATTTATAGTAGTAATGACCAGTAAGAGAGAAGAGAGGGGAGGGCAGGGGAGAGGAGGAGAGGGCAGGGGAGAGAGGAGAATGCGTGTGGAATGGTTTGACCATTCATGAAAGGATTCTGGTTAATGGACTTTGCCCATGGTAAAAAGGAAAGGCGAATTCTACTGAGCAAAGTATGACCTGGGAATGGGAAGAATTTGGGATTATATGTAAGTTTTCATATTTTATTTCTTTAAAGTAAATATGACAAAATGGTAATGTCATGTTTGTTAAATCTAAGTCATTGTATATTGGTGTCTATTTCATATTTTCTTTATACTTAACTGTATGAGAAATATGTGCAATATACTTTATATATATGCAACATACATATGCAAATATTATAAAGTTGCATGTGGAATATGCTATACACTATAAATATGTGTGTGATATATTTATTTTTAAAATCAGCAGTAGTCAATAGGAGACAAAAACGGAAGGTTTTTTGTGTTATGATGAGGGGTTTAGACTTTATCCTGAGGGTAGTGTGGAGACACAGAAGGGCCTTTAGGTAAGAAAGTAGCATGGTTGAAAAGATCACTTGTCAAAAAGATCACTCTGGTTGCAGAGGAGCAAATGGACTAGAGGTGGGCGAGACTGGAGGCAGAACCAGTACAGAAGTGACTACGCTGGTATCAGGGCTGAGATCATGGTGACTGGAATAAAGCAAATGGCAGTGACAATAGAGATCAGGGGACAGATTGGAGGGGTAATAAGTAGACAGAATTGCCTGGCCATGTGGTTTCTTGGGTGGAGTGTGTGTGGTGAGAGTCTGGGGTTTTCCCTGTGTTTGCGGTTCGGGAAACTAGGTACTGTTTCCTGAGAGGAGTTTAGGGGCAGGAGTTTAGTTAGGTGTTTACATTTCAACGTGAAGCATTAAAAGTGCCCTGCATGTGAGACATTAGGTTGGCATTTTTATTCGTGAGTCATTATTTTAATTAAAGTTTTTCTTAGAATTCTAGGAACCTAGAATGGCTGGAGTCTTTAACATTTAATGTGGAGTATCTTTATTTGTAGCCTATTATTGTCAAGCAATAAATATCTTTTTAGTAGCTAAGAACATTTGAAAAGATATTCGCATCACAAATTAACTTTTGAACAAAAATAAGGTATTCACTGTACTATTTAATAGGTGTTTCATGTTATTTTCTTCTAATTTATTTTAGTCATCAGCATAATGATATGTTACATAATTAGAATGCTGCATAAAATTAGAACTGTTCTATTTGACTATTTATTAAAGAAATTAATTTAATTACCACCAGGTGATAAACAGATTTCACAAGCTAATATGATTAATGTCTCCTCAGGAAAACCAATATGCAGTTTTTCTTTTCTAAGTTGTTTCTTTGACAATGAGGAAGCAATATAAATTTAGACCAAGAGAGGTCTTATGGACATAATACCTCATCATTGCCCAGGCTATTCTTAATGAACCTTGTCAGGATGTTAATAGATGTGATACATAAGTTTGATTAATGATAAGCCTTTATCCCTTTGAAAAATCCTTCCCTTATGAAACAGATTTTCTGTTTGACACTGTATAATACAATTCCCTATGCTATTTTTTTTTCCATGAAATACCTGAGTAACATTTTGTGGATCAGTTATGGTTTCTCAACACACTAATATCCCATGAGACACAGTTTGCAAAGTGGTGATTTGGTTCATCTCAGATGAGGAAACAGAGGTTAAGCGTCTGTCCTATGTGAGTTATGCCTGGTCTGAAGGTTGACTGAAACTAAGCTAGAATCAAGACTTGAGTCTCCCCAATCCCCCTTATTCAACAATACAGCCTTGCATGTAAAAGTAATAAGCTTTGCCCATGTTGACAAATAGCATAAGTAGTATTGAATTCTTCTCTCACTTGTACTTTCACATCTCCATTGTTAAGGACAGAGATATTGATTCACATTTACCAGGGATGAAATTTTCCTAGTCTTCTCTCTTGCCATCTTCCCACACCCCAGGTCCAGGCCTGAGGCTCCTCTAAGATCCCTATCTGGAAGCTCCTGGTAAAGAACTGGTGGTGAGGGTTTCATACCCTCAGTTTGTTCACTCTCCTGAGGGACTGGGGCACAGACAGGGGAGAAGGCCTGAATAAAAGGTCTGCTTGTGACAAAATCCGTATCACCATGGAGGCTGTGCCCTTTATGACTGCACAGGTGGCCTGAGATACCCAGGTGCTCTAATTCCCCAGTCTCTGCACTCCAGGTATGTGAGAAACAATCAAGCTCAAAATCCCTATGTTCTGGTGGCATAAAATGCAACACAAATATGACCATACCTCCTGAATATTTAGTAAAGGGCTGGCCACATTTAAGTGCTGGTTATTCATTATCTTATTTCAGCCTCAAAATAACCTGTGGAGTAGATATTTTCACTCTGATCATACAAATGATGTGCTCTCAACTTTCTCTATATCTGTTATTTTATGCACTACATGTTCTATTTTTCCATATATTTAATCATAATAACTACAATTCATTAAACACTTGGAACTTGTGCAGGGGCAATATTATGTTATATATATTATGTTATATATAATGTTATATATTAATATACACACACACACATATATATATATGTATACACACACGTATGCTCATTTGATCTGCAACAACTGTGTCAAAAAAGTAGATATCATTCTCATTTTCAAGATGATAAAAATGAGGCTGAGAAGCCGGTAACTTGTCTCAACTCAGACCTGGACCCTTCTGCAATGGAGTAAGCTTAGGCCAGGAATGAACAGACTCTAGAACTTGATTCACCCACACAAAATTGGAAAATAACTTCATTCAGCAGGGACAAGTCGTGGCGTGGCATATAGGAGAGGTGAAGCATTTACTCCCTCTGTGAGCTCAGAACTGATTTGTTGATTATTCATTTGAAAATAAAACGTTGAATTTCCTGTATTAGCGCTTAAGCCAGCAATTGCCATCTGTGCGTCTGCTTCAGGAGGTTAGGTACACTCCCTTCAGGTAGCTACCATCTATTGATACAGCACTGCTTTGAAGGTTGAGGCACCAGAGGGACATATGGGTTGTGCGAAGAGTTGAAGTCTAATGCTCTATCTTTTTTCTTTACTTTTCTCCACTATTTTTCTAGTATTTTTGCCTCTCCATTTAACTGAGGCCACTGATAGTTGAAGCCAAAGTTGGATGTGATAGTGTTTTTCTTTACACAAGATGTCTATTAGAGACAAGGAATTGGCGGCTCAGACCAAGATCACATTTTATCCTAACCAGAAGAACTCCTAAGTCCTACAAGTGGCAACAGTGGCTGCTTTTTCTTTTGCCTGGAGCATGGGAAGGTTTTGTTTTGCTTCATTTGTTACTTTAATCCTCCTCTTTTGGCTTCTAGCCATGTCTCCTCCCAGCTTAGACCAAAAGACAACTGCATAGAGCTAGACTAAGAAGGTCCACTTTTCTGTCAGTAGGAGAAAATAAGTCTCCTGGTTCAACAGCCAGTTCATCCATATAAAGAAAGCATCAAACATACAAAGATAGTCATTGTTTGAGGACATATTATTCAAATTTCCACATGCAAATGGCTCAGAAGGAAGTGAAATTATCAATATAGGAATATTCATTCATTTACTAACCATGAATAAATATCAGTCCCTTTATCAACATCCTTCCCAGTATAACTTTAGGAAATGGATCCTATCACCTCCACGCATTGAGAACAATCATCAAATATAGGATAGTCATATAGACGTTAAATGCAGTGCAAAGAAAAGTTGCAAATCTTGCAAAATATTCAGGATTTAACAAATCAATGGAGAACTGCTAAAATCAAGCAAAACCATTAATAAATGAGGATATTAAAGATTTAAATCAGCTAGCACTTTAGAGAGGTATACTTTCCCTTCTTTGTCCCAGCTTCCTTCCTACAAAGTGAAGAGATGTGGGGCTAAGGGGATCACCACTGAGAGTCTGTGAGCATCTCTTTTCTGGATCTGTTCATCTGAAAGTAGACCATACTATCATGTACATACCTTTATATCTATGGGTATCCAAGAGACTGCTGCTAACTAAAGTGTTGGGGAAGGAGTGTGGCTAGGACTTGGTTTGGTAGGCTAAGCTTCCTACACACACACATGGGCTAGGGGTCTGTTTATTCCTTCTATGAATTACGCACATATTAGAGACAGACTTGCATCTATTCTTTCATTCAATAATTATTCTTATTGTTTCTCCCTCTTACTCCCTCCCATCCTCCCTCTCTGCTCCCCTCTTTTTCTCAAGGTAGCTAAACATGCATTGTGCAATGATCTATGATGACTACAGTTGACATGTGGTCATTGTGTCGCAACATCCAGATCCCCCTTTAGTGAAGGACTTGTTGCTTCAGCTGCTGGGCATGCTGTTATCACACAACCTTCAGCTGTCAGTCCCTCCATGATAGCTTCAGGTGCAAATAACCCTTTTGTACAAACACATAACTCTTTCCTTGGGAGGCATACGTCCAATGGCTGACACGAGTAGGGAGGCCTGACTCTCTCAACCCAGCTAGGACATTGCTGAGATTGCATTCTAAATCTGGAAATCCTTGTAGAATAGGTCAAGGCTGTCATTTGGATGTCATTGCAGCTCATTGTCTTTCTCTGTCCAATTATTTTCTTCCTCCCAGAAGTCTTGATACAAAGGGCATTATTTAATTATCCTACACATACATGACATTTCTGAATCTGTAGCTGGGAGGACCGAATACAATGGCTCCTACATAAGAAACATAAAGTAACATGAAACACGTTACCTGTATCCTAGTGGGAGAAGTGAGGCCTAAATAAAGCTACTTTAGTATAAGGTAGAGATAATGAGTAGAGTATGTGAGAGTTCAGATTGCTCTGTGAGTAATAGTTAGTATATTAGAGATGTCAATCACTTCTTCCATGCTTCCTCTTCCATACCTATTCTTTAAAGAGTCAAATCTTTCTAATTCCTGAAAGGTGGTGTGTAATCCTGAATCTTCTTCCTGCCCGTACAACTGACTGGGTAAAGGAGGGCGGGCATCAGACCCAAGGGTTCTCAACTCAGGTCAGCCTTTCGTATCCTTCTCTAGAAGTTGGGACATGGTGAGAATGTACTAAGTTTCTAGTGGACTCACGAATTGTTGGAACAAGACATCAGACACACAAAATACAGAAGGCTGGTATGACAAGAGTGACAATAATGAAGCAGACATCAAGAGAGAAGCAGATAAATATAGACTTGGGGTCCCAGAGGTGGAGAGAGAGTAAATCCTGATTTTCTGAAACCTCTGACTCCAGTCTTACATGAGAACTTAGTTGTCTTTGCTACCCTGTGACTTAGCCCTCTATTTTTTATTCAGTGGATTAGCTCTTTTAGATAAAGAGATATATTTCATATGTTAGCATTATAGTAAACCAGTCATAAGGGAAGGGATTTGAACTGAGAGTTGCTGGAGACACAAGATTTCAGCAGGAAAGATAAAGTGGCCACGGAATTCAAGGCAAGAGGAGCATCACACAGAGAGGTGCTGAAACACAAATCTGTTGGACATATTTAGAGGATGATAAATAGGCCAGTTTGGTCAATATGGGGGAAATGGAAAGCAAAATAAAAGGATAAACATTTGCAAGACTGGTGGGAAAACTTTGATTAATCGATGGAGCTGGCCAACTTTAAAGAGTCTATTCATTCTTTTTAGGAATTCCCGGAAGCCACAGAAAACATAAAATAAGGATAGGCAGTAAAGTTGGCTTTTGGAAGAAGTGAGGAAATAAAAATAAGGCAATGGGTGCCTTACTAGTGGCAGGGTAATAAGAAAGGATTAATGAAAATGGAGCAATGAAATAAAAAGAATCAATGGGGGGTTTTGGCTCTTTGCTGAATGGTAGAGAATGGGGGAACTCTTTCTTAGACACACCCACCACATATGGCTGATCAGGCTATGCCCTGCCCACCTCCAAGAATTCCCTTTACAATGACTACAGTGTGAACAGTATGTTGGTTGTGCAAGATGGGTGGTCTTGTTCATAAGTCATAACTCTTTCAGTTGGAGATGATAAAAAAATCCCAAGGAAGACATTCACTGGAGGTGGTTCTAATGTCTTAGCCGCCTTTGTAAGCAAGCCAAACCCTAAGCTTATAATGTCATAAGGTTAAGAAATCAAAATCTAAGAACAACTCATCACAAACCTACTAGACCTTCCCAAAGAAAGCAACTGCTTAAGAGATCGTCAACCAAATAATTTCCTGACTTTGCTTCCATGTCTTCTGTGTAAAAATCTTTACCCCAGCTCTGTTAGTGGAGCCCTTCTAGCCCTTTATATACTGGTGCTGCCTGATTTAAATCAAGTTTTGCTCAAAAAAGTTCTTAAAAATGTTAATATAACTTGGTTTATTTTTAGTACCATCCATCTCATAGACTTTTGTGAGGATTAAATGAGTTAATATTAGTAAAGTGCTTGGGAAATACCTAAAATATTATAAACACTATATGGAAGTGATAGCTGTAATAATAATCACACACACATATATGTTTAAGGACAGGTGCAGGTAGGAATGAAGGTGAGTAGCAGGCAGATAGGAAGAAAGAGGAAGAAGCATTTGTTTACTTTGCTTAGTTGTTCATCTTGGTTGCTACCCGCTGACCCCAGGACGCGAACCTGGGTCTGTGAGATGTATGTGGCTCTCGGCTGGTGACAGAGGATCAAACTGCTACTTCACTGGCACATTCCAGCTATAATTACTTTGAAAGTATTTAGCAGACTATCAGGCACATACAAACTACTAAATATTACCGATGCTTATAATTATGACCATTATTATGACCATTATGACTCCCTTACCCAGGTTTTCTATTCCATACAATTTTTTTTACATTTCTTATTGTTTGTTAGAGAAATTATTGCAGGACTGAGTGAGAAACCCAGACCACAGTCACACATTTCCTCTTCCTCTGAACTCTCAAACACTGCCTGCAGCTTTGTGAGTGCTTGCTCTTTCACATGCTGTTTTGTTTTCTATGCGCTTTCCTTGTTTGCTCAGATTCCTGATGTGGACTGGGACTTGGGAGTTTCTTATTACTGAGCACAGTGTCTTCACTACTTGTAGGTAGAATCTAAAACATACTGAGTTGAACACATCCCTGAAGAGACTTGGACAGTGAAGAGGAAGAGGAAGCTGATTTCAGGGCATCAAACTCATCTAAACATAAAACATCTGGACTGCAGACTCTGGATTTGGGTTTTTCTTGTTGGTATGTAGGAGGAAAGAATGGGCTGTTTTACCAGTAGGGTCTCAACAAGAAACAGAATTTACCCCCGTTGCTTCAAGTGAATAGCATTAATGAATGGATGACCTCGAGAGTAGACAGGATTAAGAGAATCAAAAAGTGATGACAAGTCACCGAGAGACTAGTTAACAGTGAAAAGCCTTTATTTTCTGAATGCCCAAGTAACAAAGACAGAACAGTCTGTTGCCAGAACCCTGTGCAAAGTGGAACCATGGAGGAGAGCTGTCTGTCAAGTGGGGAATTGCAGTCATGGAGCTTGTGTTTTCTGTTGGAGGTCACAGAAAACAAGAAAAAAAAAGATAAAAGACAGTGAAAGTTGGCTATTGAAAAAAGTGAGAAAATAAAAATAAGGCCATGGGCATCTTACTTGTGTCGAGGAATAAGAAGAGATGAATGAAATGGAGCAATAAACGAAAGGAGCCAGTGGGGAATTCACAGAGGGCTTCGCTTCTTTGCTGAATGGTAGGGAATGGGTGAACTGGTTCTTAGGCATGCCAGCCACATGTGACTGCTTCTTCAATACATGTGACCCTCACATAGGGAGAGGATAAAAGGAGAGAAGGAGAGAATATTTTAACCTCTCCTTCCTCTCCTCAGAGCTCCTGTTTCCCAGTTGAATTCAACCAGAAACCTGCCATCTTGGAAACTTGGATGACTTGCTTCTCAGGGGTCAGTCTCTTGGAGTACATGACAAGATAGAGAAAAGAATGCAAAAAATGAATTTTAAAAGTATATTTAACTTAGTACAATATATGCAAAATGTTCTCATTTCAACACGTGAAAAATATAAAGATCATGATTATTATTTTATTCTTTTGGGATCCAGTCTTCAAGCATGTATTTCATATTCCCAGTGCATCTCTATTTAGACCAGTCTCATTTACAGGGCTCAATAGTCATATGTGGTCAGTGGCTATCATATTGGAGATTATAATTCTAAGTTGTCAGGATGATTGAACTTAAAAACTAAAACCAAAATAACTGCTAAATTCAAGAAAATTACACACTAGTGAAGAATAATTGTATGAGGATATACCATCAGAGTCTTCAGGATGTCCAAACCTATGGTCTGGGATTTAGAGTGTTTATTAACAGAGCTGATGAATGACCAAAGGGCTTTTTTCTCATCTTTAATAAAGACAATCTTTCTTTTCAGCAAGCAGAACAAAAGAAACCAGCTACCATTTGTTAAGATAACTTGACATGCAGATTATCCATGGACCTCTTAACTTTAAGACCAGATATAATAACAAGTCTGTTATGTGTAAAAAATAAGCTAGCGACAAACACATGTATCACAATTAAGTGCTTAGTACAGCAATCTGTTTCCAAACATTTATGGAAGGCATGCAGCTTGTGTAGAATAAAAGTCTTAATCTTTAAGGGTGGTATAAGAAAAATACCATAGACTGGTTAGTTTAAGAAAAAATACATTTCTCACAGTTTTGGAGACTAGGAAGATTAGGGGAAAAAAAAAAAAAAAGACTGGAAGGTTTACTGTGTGCTGAAGACCTGCCCCCTGGTTGGCAGATGACAAGATGGCAGACTTCTCATGCTGTCCTTACGTGGCAGAAGGGACTGGAGAACTCTTTGGGGTATCTTTTCTAAGGGCACTAATTCCATGCATCAAGACTCCACCTTTATGGCCTATTCGCCTGCAAAGGTCCTAACTCCTAGTGCCATTGAATTGGGTGGGGGTTAGGATTGCAAAATAAGAATTTTGAAGAGACAAAATCATTCAGTTAATAACAATGAATCTCTTAGTCATTATCAGTAAAGTTCACTATTTTCTTATTTTGAATTTTCCTTATAGTAGTAACGCGAGGCAATGTAGTATGTAGAACTTCAGTTAACTATAACTATGCTTCTTCTATAAGAGCTATAGATTTTGATTTTGCTTTTTCCTAACCTTTTAAGGTTTTCGTTTTGCAACAATGTGGCTACTGCCTTTGCAATTTGGGAAGAGCTGGTTGCTTGGTTTGGCTTCCCCAAATACAACAGTTTTTCACAATAATATTGTGAGCTGTATCTTTAGTTTTCCCTGGTTTTGTCTCAATGAGGGAGATTTCTGCTACTATATCTAAGCTGCCCCACTTTGTCTTACTGATAGAGAAAATGTGTACAGTCAAATGTGCACCTTTCTAAAGATGCATTTATACAATTGCCTTCACACAATTATAAAATTCCATGATCTTTTGGAAAGTGAACTGAAGGAAAATCAGATTCTATCTATTGCAATTAGAAACTGGATGGAGAGAGTGGTTGAGCAATTGCTACAATCTGCTATTATGTGCTGTACTTCCAGTGGGCAAATCCAAATATATATAAAAAAAATTTAAAACAAGTAGTAATGCAAATTTAAAACTCCTCTGATCTTCAGCCGTTTCTCCCTCTTAGAGAGCACACCTTCAAGAAAGCCCACACCTCATTTATCCACTTCTGAAAGAGTCAGGAAATGCTGGTGTTTGTGCTTTCTGCCTTCCTCGTGAAGAAGGGTTGGCGGCGAGGCAAGAGTCTTCCAGGAGCACATATGTGCTCATGTGAAAATCCTCAGGCTTCCAGAACCTTGTCTGTAACTTGATGTTAGCATTCTGAAAAGTCTTTATTCATGTTGTAAGCACTTGATGAAGAGTCCTCAGAGTAAACTCCTGGCTAAAGATGGATGGCCTGAGTTTATTCAAAGGCCAAATAATTTCCAGACATTTATTTTGGATAGAAACACATGTCTTTCTCTTGGCAATAATTTCCTTGTGAGATATACAGGCAACCCCCACCTTGCACACAGACTATTCAGAAATTTGGAATGTGCAATGTTTTTTTTTGTTCCATGGAAATAATATAAGTGGCAGTGAAGGACTTCGGCTAGCCCCCAAATTCTTGCTTACCCCATACTTTGGTGGAAATAGTGCAATGAGAAATAGCAGAAAATAAAAGCTACCCAATACTTCTTGCTTATCTTTAGGATATCATTTCTATACCTATATCTCATGGTGATTATGAGCACAATGTCTGAGGCAGACTGCACTTGAATTCAGGTTGGGATAGCCATTATATGCTGTATGACTTTGTGGAGTACATGTCACCTCTCTTTTCAGCTTTCTTTTTTTAATCCATGAAAGGAGCATTGTAGTAACATCTATTTCACAGAGTTGTTATATGAGAATTACACACACACACACACACACACACACACACACACACACACACACTTCTCCAAACATTTCCAGGAATCCAGTAAATCCCATATGCTCATTCACTGCTTTTATTAATGTTTCTAATAACTGACAAGATGCTGATTCTATTCAGTCACAGATTCTTATTTCACTGAACAAAAAGCAACACTAACTGAAAGTTAACAAGATGCAATGGAGAGAAAATAGGTGGTGTGTTTATTGCCCTCCATAGCTATTGCTATGTGGTAAAATAGGAAAAGAAGAAACAGATACTGATGTTGAGTTATAGGATATTACAAATGTTTTTAAAACTCCCACAACTTTTTGAAGTTTAGGTTTATTTATTATAAAAAAATTTTAGAAAACCACAAAAGAAAATGAAAGTCTCTCCAAACCACCCATAGCCATCAATAATTTTTAAATTTATCGTATTTCATTATTTTGTTCAATACATGTGCACAATTCTTAACAGTGAATGAAAGTAACTAAACCACCTATATCATTTTCACACTTGATTTATTTACTTAGCAACATACTGTAAAATTTTCTCTCTATCCTTATTATGTGTGATTGCTAATGTGTGATTCTATCACATAGAATAAGATTTCCATTACATGTACATACTAAAACTGATATAACCAGTCCCATTTGATGGACATTTAATTTGTCTCTCTTTTTAATATTGTTCTAAATATTAAATAATGTTGTTATAATTACACATATTGATATTTCTAGAAACTTTTGCATATATTCTACTCATAATTTGGGGCTTTTGATATATTTTGCTCAACTTACTTTCATGGAGAATGTTCTGATTCATCTATTTTTCATCAATAAGAATATAATTTCCAATCAAGTGCCCTACATTCTAAAAACCTTGCTCACATGACTTTAATTTTCATTTTTAAACCTGATGTTGATTTTCATAAGTTTATTGTCTATTTTAATTTTTTTTGTCCATTTTATCTCCATGCTCTGAATTCTTATCTACTGTGCTTCCCATTTTAGCTTTTCAAAATTTCCCTTAAGGAAAAGCATCTTTTCTTTGTATTGATAAAACACAAAAATGTATTTAGGTGCATAACCTGTACTGTTTACTTCTTTAAAATTTCTTTATATTGAGAGATAGTTGACAAACAGCTTTAGGTAAGCTTAACGTATACAGCGTATTGATTTGGTACATTAAAGTATTCAATATGATTACCAAGTAGGGTAAGTCAATGCCTCTATCATGTCACATAGCTGTCATTTTGGTTTTTGTGGTGTGAACAGTTAAGATCTACTCTCCTAGTGCTTCTGATTTCACTTTGTTATTGGAGAGTGAATTAAAGCCCCACAGACTGTTTGCCCCAATCACAACGGGACTGAACACTGAGGGTGATAGAAGCTCAGTAGGGTAGAGAAATATCACATACAGTTTCCAATGACTGGATGGAGACTATACATATATATGTTTGCGTGTGTATAGATCTATATCTATATATATTTGTACGTGTATATATATTTGATTTTTATACATGTGAAAAATAATTGGAAAATTAAAATAATGGGAGGGAGAATTAATATGTGTAGGATTTTGGAAGTATCAAACTAATTAAGCAATTCTGCCCTTCGGATGTCTGTTAGGTGCTCTCATTGGTGAAGACTATCTTTAATATTTAATGCAATGTACAAGGATAACAGAGCAAGTTATGAATGAAAAGTGTGAAATTATTTTATAAATTATTAAATGATGTTTTGATTAGAAAGAAAAGTGCCAGATTCTCAGTGAATGCATCCATTTTTTGAAAACTTAAATTCTATTTATCTATGATGAAGCACTGAAAGGTAGGAGTCCGCCTTTGAAGAAGCGGTATTAAAAAATGGGTAATTTGGCAAGAATGGCAGAATGTTGAAGAATAGAACATTTAGTGGAAAAATAAAGTTGTATGCAGAGAGTTTACACAAGAAACATGAGTAAAGAACAGAAACTATAAAAAGGATCTTAAAGAGGTGATGACATAAGGGTTTATAGATATAATACAATATGAATTGCTAATTATTATTAAAATTCAACAGAAAACTTAAAAGAGTTAGAAAAAATAAACTAGAGATTTGGAGAGTCACATGCTGAAGTGTATGGGAATCATCTACTCAGGAAATTATGCTAATAAATAAGGAATATATAATATCCCTTGTAAATGTATACAAGAAGCTGGATACTAGTAGTACTTGGGAGATATTGCTATTTTTGGATCAGGGGATGGTAGAAATGTACACGGCTAAAAAAAAACTCAGAACCTGGGGTTGAAAGAGCAGGGGAGTATTTAATGCAGTAGGAGAAGCCACAATATGGACCCATCTGGGTCAGACAGGAGTGGAAAGTGGTGGATCATAGGAGAAAAGACACCTAACATGAGCAGTGGGTGTCACACAGCACAGCGGGAGGTGACAGGTGGTAAATGAGCTATAGTAAGATGCGCTATGGTGACCATGACACGTGGGAGTTAACACATCCAGGGAGGGCAAATATCAGAGAACGATGGAGTTGGTGTAGGGGAGTCTGGAAGCAAGACTCTTGCTTCTAACCTGGACTATACCAAAAGGACTGCTTTGCTTTTAGAGATGGGCAAGAGCATGACAAATATTCCATCCTAAGAGGATGGCTATTTAGGTTACAATCACAACTCCAGAGAAAGCCTGTTACCCCATGGGTATGTCTTTCCAGTTCCTCAGGTACAGGATGAGTTCTTGGTTCCAGGAAAAGCATAGGCTTAGAAGTCAGCATTCCTGCCTTTTGAACCAAAGTTTCCTTGGTAAAACCCTTGTTTCTGAGGGTATGTGACCAGTTCTGAAGTTAGAGCATGTGGGGAACAAAAAACTCAAATGATGGGAACAAGAAGGAATTCAACAATAGGAGGAGAAAAATGGGAAAGAAAAGAATAAAATCCACGCTTATCCAGGGGCTTGGGTTTGGAATAGACACTAGTAGGTGCGGGAAAAAATAATTTTAAAGTGTTGGAAGACCCTTTTAAAAATACTTTTGGAATTTAGTATGTGGTTCTTACTAATAAAATCCAATTCTTCAAACACTTGATCTTTAAAAAAAACATTTGGATTTAAATATTTCTAGAACATATTATTTCACCCTTAAAAAGAGTCTCTTGAACAAAACTTTCGGCCAACATTCAGAATCAGTATTACAGACATTTAATACTACAGGGTAGAATACTCTGGGTCATCCTTACAGCTCTTTTGTTCCCTATGTTGGTGCTTCTTGGTGTCAGATTATAAATCGTCACGTCTACATTAGGGTGGCTCATCCTATAAAGAGATTTCTTCCCACTCTCCTTTCACTTTAGTTCTCGATTATTCCATAAAAGCTTGGATCTAGTCAGAACTAAAATCAGTTTAAAGAAGGAGAAATTGAGTGGCTCACATGAATAAGGAGGGGTAATAACGGCTATAAGGAAGGATGAAGACATGATCAGGAAACTGTCAGCTTCATGTCTGTCCCTCCCTCTGCCTGTGGCTACATTGTCATAGTGCCACACAAGTGCTTGATGGGCGACATGCACACCCAGCAGATGCTGTTGCATATCTTAACATGCCCATGTTTGGAGAAGGGAAAAGCTTTCTTTTCTTTCAGTTTAATTTGGAAAATAATTCTCAGAAGAATTTTGATTGACCAGCCTTCACTCACCCATTCATTCCTTGAACTGTAGCAGGGAACCAGAGTGGGTAAGACACTGGGATTGGCTCTGCTCAGGTCACACAGCAAGCAGGGAGAACATGACAGGAAGAATGATTCACTACTGAGGAATCATTGTGAGTCAGGAATCCAGGTAGTAAAATGTGTGCAGAATTTTACACAATGAGGGTATCTGTGACATGGTGGAGGGTGTGCACGGATTGTTATAGCTAGAACTTGGAACTGGGGTTTGCCTATTTTGGGGTGGCCCTGGGTAATAAACATTTTCTATAGATACAAAATGAAGATGCTGTCCTGTAATCTAAAACTTGTAATACAAAATTTGTGAGTCTCTTTTTCCAGAGATCAAAAGACAGGGTTGATACATCCTTCTCAGTAATAGATAAGGAAATAGTAAATCTGAAGGAAGTCGTATTCCAAGATGCTGTGTAATTCTCCAAGTTTGCATTAATTAAAATTTGTCTGAGCAGCTGTTCACTTAAGGATCTAGTTAAGACCCTAATAAGATTTTACAAAGATAAGGGTAAGGTCCCAATTGAAAATCTTGTATCATTCTGAGCCTACTGAAAGAAATTGCAGGGACTCAAGGGGTCCACGTTACATTGGTTTCAGGCTATGGTCTGCTCTCTATCCAACTTGCTCCCATCGCTGAGAATGTTGCATAACTTACTCATCAGGTATAATGAATTCATGGGTAAAAGAAGGCACACCTGCACGCCTACGCAAGTGGAGTCCCAAACAAAGCTCCATTTTAAGAATACACAAAATTCACACTGGGCAGCCACTCTGCAAATAATGAACTCTGATAAAACTTAATAGACCCATGAGAACATCACCAAGAATTGAGTGATGAGAGTTTTTACATAGAGGTTCTTAAGAATAGCCCAAGATGTAATAAGAGCTCAATTTTTTCTATTAGTTATATCTAGATTCATATCCTGCATCCATCACTTACTTATCAGTAGGTGACCTGGGGTTACATCTATCTTCTCTGTGTCTACGCGCGCGCGCGCGCGCACACACACACACACACACACACACACACACACACACACACAAAACTTGTTTCATAGAAGCATTTAGCATAGTTTCTAGCATATTCAATATATATGATTGCATTCTCCTGTTAGCTGCCAAAGTGATCTTCTAAAATTCAAATCTAAGCATATCGTTTCTACTTAAAACCCTTCTGAGGCATCCCATTTTAATCAGAATAAGATCAAAACTCTCTATCAAGACTTACAAGTCCTTAAATGACTTGGTTCTTGCCTTACTTTATATTCTAATTTACTACTGTTTCTCTCTTATTTGCTTTTCATGTTACATTGACTTTCTTCAGATTCTTCAAACATCCAAGGGGTTGCTGAAGTTATGCAAATGCCCCAAGACTTTCTCACAGGGTCTTACCCTCTATCTTCTTCCATCATCTGGTATTTTGGAGGGAGTTTGACTTCATCACCATTTTTATAAGTTTCTGTTTGTTGGCACTCTACCCCAGTCTCAACTATTCAATTAATATTACAATATGTTTTTCTTTCTGAGTATTTCCACAGGAGTTATCCTGAAACTATTTACTCTGATTGATGTCTTGGTTCTCAGTCAACTGGGCTTCCTAGGTCTCCTAGGCACTTATCTTGTCCACCTACCCATGACTGGTTTTATTCAGGCTGAGAAACACATCGGATGTGGAATGAGAAGACCTGGTTCCTGATTCTCAAAGGACTCACAAAGAACACTGCTCCACTAGCCATACCACTATGGATACTTGATAGTTCTTATTCTTGAAAGTACTCCATACTTGCCCATGTAAAGCTTTTCAGAGTCTCACAGTTGAAACGTTTACCTGGCACAAATCATCCTGGCCAGTCAACCCATCTTGATCATTTGAAAGACCTGGCTAGCTTCCATGGTTCAATGTCATTTAGGTTTTGCCTAAAGGATAGAGAGACATTCCTTCCATTTGATTGCCTAGATAGAGACAACTGGTCTTGGCAAGCCACAGAGTAGAACCCAGGTCCTGTAGAATTTCTTATGTTTCATGGCACAAATTCTGAAAAGTTTGTACCATAAAAATAGGGTCATTGATAGTAGGGTTCTTTTAGGACTTTGTGATGAATGTAGAATTTAAGATGTTTGCCTTTTCTGTATCAGTGTAGGCACCAGCCTTTGGCTGAGTTTCTGGTGATAGAAGGGTTCAAGTACAAGAAGTTTATCTGGGTGGTGATACCAAGAAATATAATAACAAATAGAGCTATGAGACAGGAAGACCAGGAAACAAATAAAGGATGAACCACTAAGCACAACAAACTGAGACCCATACCTACTGGGAACTCTTGGAAGTCATAGAGATATGTCTGGGTTTTTGCACCTAAGCACCAGAGATATGGACATTAACTCCAATTAGTTACTATTTTAGGTATGTTAGGGGTGACGTACTCCCTATTCAGGTCTCCCAGAAAGTTCAGATACTCAGAGAGTATTTGTAGTTGGAAACTGTCTGGTTGACCTGTGCAGAGATGGTGATAGCTAAGGAAACATGAAGGGAGGAAAATGACAACATTCAACACAGAAACCAGGGAATTGTTGCCCTCTCTAGCCCTTATCATTATGCAGGTCCACAGCCAATAGGAAATGTGTTATAAAATAGACATCCTCTGTCCTAGAAACAGAATTGACTTCCCATGTTTTTTATTCCTTCTAGATATCTTGACTGACATAATTATCCTTGGGCATTTTGAAAGTAAAACTGACACTAGAAATTTGATTTTTGCCTACTTGGTAGTGCCACACTTTACTGTTATTCTTGAAAAAGCTAAATTCATTCTCTTGGCTGAAATGATTGCATGGCTACCTATTCTGCTCTCTGTGAAATGTAGTGTCTTAGAAAAGAATCGGCTCCTTTGAATGGTGAAGCCAGCAGCTCCTCCAGTGAGTGTAAGTAGAACTCATTTCTCAGAAATTTTTCTAATTACATGTCTAATTAAGCAAATAAGTTCCTTGAACACTTAGTCAGATTAAGCAAATTAGGTTTTTTTCTGAAGTAATATGAACTAGAAAAAGTAGATTTTGTTTGGTGTGTGTGTGTGTGTGTGTGTGTGTGTGTGAGAGAGAGAGAGAGAGAGAGAGAGAGAGAGAGAGAGAGAGAGAGAGAGAGAGGCCAAGAGGCCAATCAGAAGCTAACACAGCACTTTCTTTCACTTTGGCAGTTTTATAAGCGAAAAAAGAGGGTCAAAGAAAAAGTGAAACGTCTTCCCATTCTGATCCTGATTGAAACTTTAATTCTGAAATAGTCTTTGGCTTGAAAGATTGAACTACACCATCTTTCCATATATATGGCAGAGCAAGACACATATTTATGTGTTGTTTTATGGGGTTTTCTTCACATCTTTAATGTCTAACCATTTTATAGTGCTTGGCTTTGCAGGGCCGTAGAGATAACCTCCTGAGCAATACTGGTTCTTTTATTTGTAACAAAGGAATAGTTAAGAATGTGTCTGTACACCAATGACAAATTATTGCAATCTTAACTAGGAATAAGGCGGTAAAGAGGGCTCAGACTTCAAAAAAGAAAGTTGGATACAGAGAGGGAGAGAAAATTTCCAAATAGAATAATTAAGTTAATTGGTACAAATGAGTGTGCTTTACAAACCATACTTGAAGATTAATTGCATTTTGCTAACTGTAAAGTTCTCTTTTTTATTAATGTAGAGGCCCAGAAATAAACATCATTAAGTATTCCTTGTAGTGTTTTTTTTAAACAGTTCTCTTGCCTTAATTCTGAGAGTTTAGAGTACATCTTTAAAAGTGTACATTTGAAAAGTTATAGCCCTACTGTGTGAAATTTTATCTGTAAGGATGTTTATTTATTTTTTGTGAAATCTGTTACTCATGAGATGTGATTGTTTGCAGATCATGAAAATGTTGCATTTTTCATCCATTCTTGAGTATTAAATGCAGGTTTTGTTGTTAGGAAAATATATTTCTTTCTGGTTTTTAATGATGAGTTAATGTAAAAGTATTTTGAGGTTTTAAGAAATTATCTTCAACCTTCTATTTCTCCTCAATGTTTTTCTAATAATTACAGAAGGTGACTGAAGTTGGTAGTGAGGAACATAAACTTTGATTTCAAATGGATTTTGGTTGAAGTCCTGGCTCTGACTATTCTAATTATATATCACAGGATAATTTTATAACTTGATTCAGCCTTAGTTTTCTCACCTAAAATAGGGAATATTTACAAAGCTGACTTTATAAGTATAACATTATTGAGAGGATTCAATGATAAAACTATGTACTTAAATTTTATGATGCATAGTAATATATAGCAAATGTAATAATAGAATAAAGTTTTGAAACTTATAACAAAAACATTTCACATGTTGGATTTGATCAGATGTCATGTTAGATTCTGTATTATCATAGCACAAGAAGCAACTAAGGGAAATTATTAAAATTAATCTCTGATTTGGGGCTTATTGTTTGAATGTCATTTACAAATTTAATGCTGATATTTTTAAAGAAAAAGTGATTTCCATCAGGATGCTTTGACTTCTTTTAAATGTCTTTAGCCAAAGCAGAGTTCTCTTGGCAAGAATGTTCTGACCCAAATATTTTACATATAAGGTAGTGAAAGAAAATGTTTAAAATATGCATATAAAAGTTGAAACTTAGTGTTTTAAAGTCCTCTCTTGGTTTTTCTTTTTCACCAGAATTATTTTCTTGCCCCAGTGAGGTGAAGAGGAGGGAATAGAAAAGGCATTCAAGAGGGTCGACAATGCTTATCTTCTTAGGTCATTGGTACATGGTTATGGTTGGCTCAAACCCCACCTCTGAGTCTTGTTGGTTAGTTAAGACTCATTCTCATGTAGTAGAGATTTGAGACTTGGAACGAAGAATTTATGTGCGAAGAGCCCAGACATTGTCTAACTATTGTTTCCCAAAGCAATTTCTCACAAATGTCCCGAGAGAAGCTCCCTTATGATAAAGTATAACCTTATGGTCCAATAAATCCTTTCCTTAAAAATTCACCACACACATTAGTGTATTAAAAATGCTGAGAAGTTTTGAAATGAAGAAGCCAATGTGATTGACTTTCTTTAACTCAGTATTTCCCAAAGTTTCTCTCTGTAGCATCCAGTAATAACTAGCATTCATGGAACTAATGCCCAGTAAATTTTAGAATACACTGGATGAGTTCATCATGTCTATTGGTGTTAGTTCAAGTGGTTGTAGGAAAGATTTGTATCATCTATGTTCCATGCCCATTATCTCAGATCTAGGCTGCCTAGGAATGTCTGTATATACATAAACCCAGGGAAGTAATCTACCATCTGCAAGTCACACCTTTTTGATTCAGGTCACTTTGATCCCAAAACTTCAGCTTGGATGTGGGATGTAAATAAACAAATCATTGTCCTTGACTGGACTGAGGTATCTGTATAGCTAAGCTGAGCTTTTACAAAGAGGTGACTATGGAAGAAGCCAACAGAGTTCAGAATTTTGTCCCAGCTGTTGTGTTTTCTTCTGCTAAGACTGGGGAAAGTTAGCAGCACTAATTTTTCCACTTCCAAAATGTGTTTCAATATAAAAAGAAAAGGCAATAATTAAAAATGAATGATGAGATGTTTGTGTTTTTGAAAAAAGAAAAAATTCATTGTCTACTCAGATAATAAAATGTTTGAAATCCATTTATTTTTTGATAATCCATTTATTTCTCAAGGGATATTGTGTTTGCAATTATTGGAAATGAGAAATAGAGGTCAAATTCATTTATTTCAAAAAGAAGCACAAAAAATTAGTAGCGCATAGCCAAATTATCTCTCTAGTTTTCTTTTCAATTTGAGTTTGTGGGATGGTCCTATATTGTAGCCGTGGACTTGACAATTTTTCTTCCTACATGTCTCTTGAGTTTTCTTCCTGGCTGGAAACCAGTTGTGCTCATTGAAGGACAAGCTCTTGCTGACAAATGGGTGTTCCTTGCTCTGTAGGCTCCAGACTTTTCAATGACAGTCACATAAAAGCCAAGTTCCCAGTGAGCATTTGCCTTGGCCTGGGGTGGCTGTGTGGCTTTGAGCACCTGGTGGGAAACAGATAACATTTTGTTGATCTTTTTGGCCCAGGATGATTGATGCTTCCCTGTGTGTGGTCAGAGTGGGCAGGCTCTCCATGGGGTTGTAAAGAAGCCACTCTCTTAATCATATAGAACAAGGAAAACTAAGGAATGGATGAGAGGAACTTTTTCTGAAGCAACACTTCTCAAAGTGTAGTGCCTGAACTAATAGCATCACCCTCATCTGGGAAGTGTTTGAAATGCAAATTTCTAGGACCCACCTAATTTATCCTATCAGTAACTCCTGGGATGGGGCCCAACTATCTGAATTTAACAAGCTCTTGCCCTCCAGATAATTCTGATGCTCTTGAAATTTTGGAACCACTGCTCAAAAGGAACAAAATCTGGTCAGGTGGGAAGCGCGTTACCAGAAGTTCTGCAGCTATTACTTTTGCATTGCCTCTGCAATTCAGACTCATTTTGATTTCATCACTGTGTTCAGCTCCCAGGTTATGGTAATATCCTTTCTCATTCTCCCCTAGCCAAGCAGATTAAGAAACCCTTGTCCTTAATTCTCCAATCCTAGGTATGCATGATTGACATTTTCTAAAGCAGAAGTTCTCAATTTAGGTTGTATTTTGGAATCATTCAGGGAAAGATTTTAACAATCTGAATGTCCACAGTTACATCCTAGACCTATTAAATGAAATTTTGGAAGTAGGAGTGATAAACCCAGGTATCAGCATTTAAAAATCTGCCCACTGAGATGATTCCAATGTGCAGTCAAAGTCCATGGTGTCTGCTGTCTCAGATCCTTTAGATCCTGAGATCCCTAGGCCTGCATTTTTCTGGGCAAAGGATGGAGCAGGGAGCAACTTGGGTGGTCTTTCAAAAGAATACCTAAAGTTTGGGGAGATTCCCAATAGACAGAGCCTTTGCTCTTTGATGTTAGTGGAATTGTTATGTAGGTTAGTTTAGGGAAGAGCTGGGATGGAATGGGCAGGGGCGGGGTGGGGGTGGTACGCCTTGGCAGGCAAAATCCTGCATTGGTGAGATAAAACTCTGACCAGTGGGAAAGTAGCACATATATTCTTGCAGCTACCTTATTACCAAAGTGTGATAGAAGACCTTTTCTCTGACCCCGCTGCAAAAGTTAGTCTGCCAGGAATTTTCAACCATAACAAAAGAATAGAACCAAAAAGGCAACCCAAATGAGCCAGCTCAGAACCGGTTGGCAGTGCAGAAGCAGTGGCTCAGTCACCTCTAACTGACCTTTACCTCATCATAGCATATTGAGCATATAGGATACGAACCCATATATTAAGCTCATTATAGCGGAGTGAATTGTGGGTAGTGAGCATGTGCAGTTGAGGGAATGCCTGTTCCTGGAAAAGACAACCTTTTTCCTGGAAATCACCCAGAAATGGCCTTGGGGTAGAGAAAAGGAGGGGCCATGGAAAAGCTCCCCATAAATACGAATACCCCAACAGGGACAAGAGATCAATGTTTGCTTGACTCCAACCTGCTTCTCAACACTAGAGAAGTGTACTTTTGCTTTTGCTTTGCCGTAATAAATTCCCACCCAACTTTTTACTCTGTGTCTTGCCTGATAATTTTACCCATCACACACAAGAACTTGGATTCTGTGTTCCCAGGAAGTCCACCTGGTAAAAGTTATGAGGAGCCCAAGAATTGGGCAGAGACACAGAATATCCTAGTGCTGGAAATCAGCTTTTCATGAGGAATGTGCAGATATGTTCAGGTGTGTTTACAGGTGTGTCGAAAATGAAGCCAGATGGGATTAACAAAAAACAAAACAAAACAAAACAAAACAAAACAAAACAAAACCAAATCTCCTTGACAATGCGGACCACAGAAACAGACAACTGAAAGAGAAAAGAAACATGTAGGACTTGCTTTGACAGTGGGGAAAATATTATAGAAATCTCTTTTGACTTCTTACACCTTACTGTCTAATGCAACAATGATCTGTGTTGCTAATATATGTTGACTCAAAGGTCTAAATGTCCAGAAAGAATTAAAAAATGGACTTATGTGAGTAGGGTGAACCAGCAACAGATCACAGTGGGTCAGGGACCAAAATGCCATTAACACTCCTAGGGGCAAAGTGAGGGAGCTATTGCAGTAGAAAGGCTTTGTGGCTATAGGTGGAGGCAAAGTCATTGCCAAATGGCAGCCTGGCAGGGGCAAGATGGGGGTGTCTTTGTTGCTTTCAGTCATCAGCTGTAACTCCATCTGGAGCCAGTGGTTCCTTACCTTAGGTTCCCAGTGGAACTAAAATTTTGCTTGTCAAACTGTCAGAGCAACTGAAATTTTGCTTAGCAACTGCCACTATTCCCAATGACCAATTTGGAGAAGAAAGAAAACACTTAGTATACAATTTAATTAATCTTCCCCCTGTCCCGTCCCAAACCTAATCTGAAAGGCTCACAAATCAATGTATTGCATTTATACAGCAATTTTCTCCCCAGTGCACAATTCTCTTCCAATTCAGGGCTTAAAGCAGAAACATAGCAAATTTTGTTATCTCTGATTTATAGGTGGGAAAAGGTGAGTCCACATTGATTACTGGTGTATCGGCTGGCTGTTTTCCTCCTTTGAGGGTGTTAAGAGGAATTGAGCTTTATTTGTTAAAACAAAAGCCAGCCTCTGTCTCTCTAGATATCTCATTACAAGGGATACAATGTCAGGGCATCTTCATTTCACAAATGGCATCTGAACAATTCCTATTAGGATAACTGTATTAGTATGAGACATTTAGCTGCCACTAATCCAATAAGGAGACACTTCCAGGATTCTAGGGTTTGAGACAGTGTTTGGAGAAACATGTAGACATTAATCCCTTGTAAGCTGTGGACAGACAAGATATATTTTGCTCTGAACACAGAAGCTGAATGAAAGGAAGCCAGGAAGGCTCTCTGAAACTACTGTATTTCTCTGCAAAGAATTCTTGTTCCAACTTGTCTCAAAGCCATATGAAAGACAAGGCTATGACTGTAGTGTAGATTATGAGAGAGAATCTGTGAATGGAGGTGTAGGAAGTAGGATTCCCAGTAAATGTCTCCAAATACACTTTTCTCACTTTTTGGCAGTATTGGCTACTTTCAGTGATGGTGCTTTGTTGTCATCATACTAGTTTATCTCTGTCCATCATAGTCATATATAAAAAGCAATGCTTGCTAAAATTTATGAGGTCAAATTTTGTATTCCTCCCGAACACATTTAAAATGGACAATATAATTAGATAATTAAATGTAGAGAAGACATTACATATCCGTGAATGTAAAGAAGGTGTTATGTTACGAGGTGGTCAAGCTCACATGGATAATAGAGCTGAAGGACTGAGATTTGACCTCGGTCCACCGTCTTATCTACAAATGAGAAAACCTAGTGATTTGAAATACAAGCAATTTGTCAAGTCTGCCACAAGTAGCTAAAAAAAAAAAAACACAAAAAAAACCCCCAAAGCCCAGCATTCCTGATTTTCAGATTTCCTCACTTTTTTCTATAACCCATAGATGCATTGTTTTTATTGAGTTGCCAGGACATTTTAGCCTGGTGGAGACACAATGAAACCTGCACTCTCTGTTCACAAAGGGTGCCTTACGAAACCTTGAATGAAGATTCAGTCATGGTGACTCTTTAGTCCATGGACTGAATTCAGACAATTCTTTTAGGACTGTGCTACTCTCTCTCCCCTATTATGTCTTCTGTTCTCTGAGCTGTCTTTGTTCTCAAGTTGGCCTTCCTTTCATGGTACCAAAAGGGACCCAAGTAAATAGAGCTTTTCTTCCCAAGTGGCTTACTAACCTGATAGAAAGAACACGTTTTTTCCAATAACTCTGCATAAATTCTGGAATTTTGATTGGAAAGCAGGTTACAGGTTCAAGCCTGTAGGGGAATAGGCTCCCCCTCTTAAACCCCACCCACTGAGGAAGAAAGAGAGCTGATGGCTGCAAGACAGGCCAGGCAGACCAGCCATGTGTGGACACATCTCTCTTCGTGGGCGGCACACCCCCTACTCTTAGCTTTTACATCCTTTCCCACATTTGCATGCGAAGGTAAGGGCAACAAAGGCCCATAGTTTTAGGAATTTGTTCTTTGTGGTTTGAAGAACTCTCCCAGTTTCCAAAGAACTCTCCCGATTTCCAAAGAAGTTTCAAACTTTGCACACACTGAAAACCATATTTTCTAAAATAGCTTTTCTGATCATGTGACAATGATTTAGGTGGTAGCAATTTCCTTTAGGGGAACATTTGTGTTGATTTAACACCATTCCTGAGGATTCTTCTGTCTGACAACCTTGCCCCTTTACTCTTGGTAGGAGCAGAATGAGGACCGAAAGTCTCCTTTGGAAACACCTGTGGGAGCCACACACCTGCTTCCCAATGACCTCACTCCTGGTCATGCTGGAGTCCAAGGACCACGGCCAACAGTTCATAAATCCAACCCACTGACCATTCCTAGGCTCCTTTTCACATTTCTTTCCACCCACAGTTTCTGGCAGCAGAAAACATTGATGTTTTCTGGGAGCCTAGAAAACTAGCATTGCACTCATTGCTAGCAGCCGCATTGTGTCATTGTAAGGGCCATGGAGGACTTATGTCTAAGTGTTGAGAAATGGGTTGTCACTGAAATATTAAACTTAAGCTGCTGAGCGACGTGAATGAAAACACAGTAGGTGAACCAAAGGAAGATGTAGTATTTGGATAACTACCTTATTTATGGGAACTGTTTAGAGCCAAAGAAATGAAAAGACAGCAAAGGCTGGGTCTTCCAGAATATATCAAATTCCTCCATAGTTAAACTATTTTAAAAAGCAAAGCAAAAACCTTTCACTAAAGGTTGGGCCATGAAAAATACTATCAAGCCCTAAGCCAGTGGCCAACTAGAGACAATCCACCTTGAAATCCCCACAAAAGGACCACAGGGTGTGTGGGCCTCCAGCTCCATGTGTGGAGGTGTATTCAGTTCTCTAGAGGAGCTTTGTCAAAACAAAGACTCACCTCTCACAGTGGAATGACAGAATCAAACCTCCAGAGCAGGGGCTTTAGCTGATTTTAAGTAGGGTCTCAGTTTGCCTAACTCTTGGTGACAGCACAGCATTGCAGTTTGCCACAACCAACCTGGGTTTACTGCCTGGAGCTGGCAACTTAAAAGTAGAGTCACCTAGAGATACAACGTGTCCATTGATGGATGGCTGCTCATTTTAGCTTCCGAAAGCACATGGAACCAAAAATACAGCTACCGGCATTTCTCACGGTGGGCTCAGACATTCTCCTCGTTCATGGGAAGCACTGCCTGCCAGTCTGTCGTTGGGCTCTGAAGCTCTGCCTTGCACTCCCCTTCTTCTTTTGGAGGAAATCTGACAATCTGAATGATTGACAAAAATAGCAAAGCTGTTTTTCTCTTTTTTCCTACCTTGAAACTTGTTTAGAATCAAACTTATTGCTGTAAAAATGAAACAAATCAGCACCATCCCTGAAATAAGGCACTAAGATGCAAAGTCAAGACTATATGGCATCACCCCTATGATGATGACAAAACAACCATCTGGGGTGCCCATCAAGCTCTTTTCCTTCCAAAATCCCTTTTCCTGTATCTGCTTGGGGTCATCTGAACCTGCCTGGTCCCTTTGCTCCCCCCAAAACCCATTTCCTGCATCCCTTCAGGTCATCCCCTTTTCCCCTGGCCCTTTAGGGAAATGAGATGGTTTATTTTGGACACAAATTCATCCAATCCTAAGACGTGGACATATTGAATAAAAACTTATCCTTTCAATATCAGTCTCGTCCTCCCTGATTGGTTTCAGTGGTGGTCAGGACCAGGGCATTTCATGGGGGTCCTTCTGACTCCTGGGTAGCATCCCTCTGAAGTATGTATCCTATCCAATCCACATGCCCTGTAACTGCCGTGGGTGCACCGGGCCCAGAGCTTCTGTCCTTTCCGCTCCCTAGACCTGGAATCTTCTGGAATCTTAATTTTTGTCTACATGGCTTATTCTCTCTCTCATTGCCTTCAAGTTTTTGATTAGATGTCCTTTCAGTAACATCTCTGCTTGCTAGTCTATTCAAAATCGATGGCTGCCTTTTTCTATTCTTTTACCAGACTGAAAGTTTTCTTAACATGTCACTATCTGTCATAATATGTAATTGATTAATTCATATATGTATGTTTATTGTTCATATTCCCCATTTACCAGATGGAAACACTACAAGGGGAAGGATTTTATGTACTTTTTTCTGTCCACTAATAAAGTCACGGATCCTAGAATTGTGCCTGATGCTCAGTAAATACTTGTTAAGGAAATGAAGGAAGGAATGTCTGAGCCTGCTGCTCCTGTGAGAGGCCTCCTCTGCTTTATCTTACCTATTTTGGTGCTACCCTTCTCCTGTACAGGGACCTAAGTGAAGACTGGAGGTGACTCAGGTGCCCACTCCTCCCAGGAAGGGCAATTTGAGAGACAAGATCCAGGTTCTGGTGCACACTCTTAGCCCTTTCTTGCTTGCATGCAGTCTCTCAAGCTCTGGTTTTCAGTGGCAGGCACACCTTCTCTCTGGGAAAAGCAGGAACGCAGGGCATAGGTGGAGCATCTTTCTTCCATCTCAGTCTCTTGTGCTGACCTAACTCAGATAAAGTCTTATCCAAGAGGATATCCCTGTTCCTTGGGCTCCACACAGGGGTTTGGATAAAGTTCCAGTTAATCTCTTTTATTTTTAGTGCATGTCCTTCTCTTTTGGATGCTTTGGGGAAGGGAAGTCAGTTGAGGCCAGGACTCAGGCAGGCTCTGCTTTCCAGCTTTCTACTTTTGTATCCCTCCCTTTAAATGGACCCAACATTGTTCTTTATGTCAGTCACCCCAGAGATGACCCACATCAATGTGGAAGTGTGAGGCAGGCCTCTGGCTGCATAATTGGGTACACTTCAGTCCTAGGAGTAGACTCTGTTTTTTTAATCTTCTCTCATGGATGGTTCTAGAAATTCTAAGAGGTCTACCTCAGTGCCACTTAACCTACTTTTCTCCCTACTATTCTTTCTCTGGACTGCCCTGTGTCTTGCAGCTGCTGACAATTGGGGGGGTGGAAACTTTTACAATGTTGTGTGATATTTCATAGATACCTTCTAAAACCTTTAAAGTTCATGTCTGACTAGACTCAGGGCCTACTCTGTATTCTGATTTTATGACATCCCAATCCAAAGTGAGGACCGTCTTTTTTCCGCTGTGGTCATTATCACCTAAAATTGAGTATTTATGTTCTTGGTGCTATCTTAGCTCCACATATGCAGATCTATTTTATTCATTACAACTTTTGTGAAATAGATTTTACCTTTGTCCTCATTTTACAAATGAGGAAAGTAAGGCACCGGGTATTTAAATAACTTGCCCAAGTTTACAGAGATTTGGGAATGAAGCCCACTCTTTCAGGTGGTAGGCAGCCAGGTCCTCTATCTGTTTACATGTGTAACAAGGTTGAGGCCAGTTCATAGTCTAGGTCATTGACTTAACATTATTGATTTGAGTCTTATCCATTAAAAATACTTACTAAGTTTGTACCACATGCCTATTAGAGTAAACTACATAAGAGACTGTCTGAAAATGACATCACTACCATAGGTTGAAGACTGGTACCAGGGTGGCATAGACCACTGGTGCATGGTCATTTTCTCAGGCTTCTCTGAGCATGGTAAATCAGCCAGTCAGATGTTGCTCTAAGCACACTCTGTGAAACTCTTGCTGAATTAAAAACAAAACTTGGGGAGCCCTGGTGGAGGAGTGGTTAGGTTAACTGTCTCTAAAGGAGCAATCCACATACCCTGGGGGAAGCAACCAAAAATAACAAAAATAAAAGATAAAAAGATGATTCCTCCTCTCTCTTCCTGCCTACTCACCTTCATTCCTGTCTTCATTTTTCCTTTAAAACTAAAACTAAAACAAAACTAAAAACCTTGGTAATTTTCTCTCCTGAAAGAGTTCTCAAAACTCTTACCACATGGATATAAGAAGTGAATCAGCAGGTAGTAAAGAATGCAAGAATGTAGGGAACGTAGAAGTTTTGCATATGATCCAGCAATTCCACTTCTAGGGAACTATCAAAAAAATATGAAACACTAGTTAGAAAATACATGTGTACCTCGTATTCATTATAGCACTATTCCTGATAGCTAAGATATGGAAACAACCTACGTGACCACTGACAGATCAATGGATAAAGAAGACGTGGTATTTAAATAAAATGGAACATTACTTAGCTATCAAAAATGAAATATTGCCATTTCAACAACAGGGGTGGATCTAGAGGGAATTACGCTAAGTGAAATAAACCAGAAAGGAAAAGACAAATTCTGAATGATCTAACTTATATGTGGATTATAAAGAGTCAAAGAAAACAGAAAAATGGGACAAAAACTATCCTTTGGATATTATCAACGGGATGGAGGTTACCAGAGGTAAGGGGGTGTGAGGGAGCAAAACACAGTGATGGAGTATTATTGGAAATTGGGTGGTGAATGGGCTGTGATACCATATACTTGATGAAGAGTGAACATTCTCATTTAAAACTTATACAGTATTGTAAATCAGTGCTATGTCAATGTAAATTTATTATAAAATTTTAATAAAGAGGTATGCCCCAGTGCAGTAGGGGTTAGGCACAGTCCACACACATCCCAAGCTATTGACTTCATATCCCAGGGCTGAGGGGAACAACCAAAATGAACAACTAAATAAAATAAAATTCTTCTTTCTCCTTTCTTCCTGCTTGCCTGCCAACTTGCCTTCATTCCTGCCAGTGCATTTCCCTAAAATTATTTTAATTAAAAATGTTGCAATTTGCAAACATTTGGACTGTGGATTTCCCTCCAGCATTTTTCCCATGGATTATCACATTCCATTTGTGATTTCGGAAATCACTCTGAGAAATGCTCATTTGATATAACACATTATCCATCAAAATAACAAGTAAAACAAAATAATATGTGGATACTCAGATTATTTTCCCTTACCCAAATAACCTTATTTTAGTTGAAGAACTAGAGATCACAGAAGTACCTAGTACATGTGACTTTGTTCTGATCATTTTTCTCCAGATAGGAGGTTTCCTTTCTCTGAAATACATTTTCCCTGCTTTTAATTCCTGACTTTAGAAATTAGCTTTGCAAAAATGCTTACAATTATGTCAAAACTCACCTATATGTCTTCTTCTCTAACTATGTTCCTTAAGTGGTTGATATAGTATTTTCTTTTCATGTACAACTTTGAACTGTATCTAAGCAAGTGTTTAAACAGGACTACAGTAGGGTTTTCTCACAGTATCCAATTCAAATGTGGTCATCAAATCCCACTCAGAGGGCACTAATAATTTCTGAACACTATTTACTAAACTTATTAAAGTCACCCTGGTGCTCTGGATTTCTCAAATTCATGTTGAACTATCAGAATTACAATAACAGGAAGAAACTACATCTAGATTTGAAAATCTTATTTCCAGCTCCATAGGAATGCTTAATTAAATAAGCTTCTGAAGAGATGCCCTTTATTTTCAAAATCCCAATGCAACAGAAATTTTAGTTCACTTTTCTCATCTCTTTTGGGTTTTTATCTCTGGAATTCAGGACACAAAACATATGCCTTTTGGTTAATAAGACCTTCCTTTAATGGATGATAAGGCCAGGTGATTAATAATCACCAGGCTCTGATTGTTTTCATTAGAACGATAACATATGGACCTGCTGCCCAATCTCTTCACAGAGCCCCAAAATGGGATCACAAAAGGGGAGATGAGAAATTCTGGTTTTGATTAAGGCAAATGACTTGAGGAATTGGCTCTGATGAGCTACAATTTACTATTGTAAAGGCTTGCAGAGATGAGTGTTCTGCAGTTTTCCTCTCTTGTGTTTGAGATTAGTTGGAGAGGATGGCAGGGGATCATAATCTTTCTGTTTTTGACTGTCTCCATCCAGTGACGTAAGTTATAAATGAGACGGGTGTGTGGGCCTCCACCAAATTCCCAACAAGCATTTAACTGTAGCCTCAAATCCAATGCACATTTGTCATTATTCAACCCCAGTGGTGCAGCAAGAGCTGAAAGGGGTATTGGTGGGCTGGGAGGGAATGAGGGAAGCAGGGGGAAGAGCAGATGTATAAGGAATGGAGTCATCAGAAATATGGAGGTTACTTGTGGCAAATAAATGAAGTTAGAATGTACTAACTGCATTATGCCAAAGAAGTTGGGTGAGGGAGAGAGACTGGTTAGTAAATTCAAATCTTGGCATTGAGACAAGTTCAACAACCATAGAGTAGGTTGCTGCACGTATGGGGAAGAACATTAATATTTGTCGAACACCTACACTAGGCTCTCAGACATGTTGCCTCATATACACTTTATAACAGGGAAGTAGACATAATCATTAACCAAATTCATCTGGTAACAAATTTTGAAGTTAATAAAATAATATGTATACCCATACTAAAAAACTTAGCAGAGTGACTTATAAATAGTAGACAATCAGTAGAAATCTCCCATCCATCCTTAAACCACTAATAAAACCAAATAACAGCAAAAGCAGTGTCCCAGTAGAGTTGGGTAATTATCATCAGATCTATTGCAAAGACAGCAAATGTGTTATCCAGGATCTGTCTCTCCGTTTCTCTGTATTTTCTTGATCTCTAGTCTGTATGTCCATATCTAAATTATCATCCTGCATTACCAAATCAGTTACTTTTCCACTCAGCTAAACATCATTTTTCCTATTCTCAGAATTGTGCACTCATACTTGAGTTCATACATTCAAGCTCCCATTCAACAGACAAAATTAATGTTTCATTAATCCAAACACAACAATATTTCTTGGGTGCACCTGTACTTTCCATTGATACTGCTCAGGTCCTCAACCTATTTTTACTGGACCTATGACAGATGCAATCTTTAATGATGGTTTCCTTCTCATAGTCACCACCATATTGTCTCATATGAGGCTAATTTTTTAACTATGTCACCTACGGATGACTTACACTTTGATAATGCCCCAACTCTGCATTTTTTACTATGTGCCACCTCTCTGTGTGTTCTATATCTTAAATATGTTGAAATATTGAACATAATTCTTTGGTTACAGCTCTATTGAAATATAATGTTACACATTATAGGATTCAATTATCTAAAGTGAAAAATTTTGTGGTTTTTTTGTATACTCAAAGACTTAAGCAACCATCACTACAATCAATTATAGAACATTTTTTTTCATTTGGAAAAGAAACCCTGTACTCTTATCACCCACCTCTTCATGCCCCCAGCTCTTAATTGCCACTAATCTACTTTATAGATGTTAGATTATCTGAACATTTCATATAAATTGAATTACATAGTATGTGGTCTTTTAATTGACTTATTTAGCCTAATGTATACAAAGTTCATATATATTGTAGCATGTATCAGTACTTCATTCTTTTTTGTAGCTAAATAATATTCTATTGTATGGATATACCACATTTTGCTTATACATTTATCAGTGATGAGCATTTTGTTTGTTTCTACCTTTTATCTATTGTGACTTCTATGAAACTTCATATACAGATATTTACTTGAATATGCTTTCAATTCTTTTGGGTATATCCCCAAGAGTGATATTGTTGGCTTACCCTAGTGGCTTAGATGTTACGCCAGTGCCTGGGGATCAGTCTACATACAGCTCAACAATCCAGGTTCATGGCCTGGGACCAGGGGGAATAACTATATAATAGAATGCTGCTTCCTCTTCTCTCTTCATTTTAGCCTGCTTTCTTTTCCTGTATGAGTTAATTTGTTGAGTCATGGTAATTCTGTTTCACCATTTGACAAACATCTAGTCAGTTTTACAAAATATTTGCATAAGTTTGTATCTCTATAATCTATGTTTAAGGGTTTTAATGTCCTCAGATTCTCATAATTGTTGTTATCATCAGACTTTTTAATTATAGTCATTCTAGAGGGTAGAAGCAGTATCTCGCTATGGTTTTGATATGTATTCTTTGAAAACTTATGATGCTGTACATCCTTTTCATGTGTTTGTGGGTTATTTTTTATCTTAGTTGGAGAAATGTGTTTACAGATACTTTACACTTTTAATTGGCTTATTAACCTTTTCATTATTGAGTAGTAAGAGTTTATTTTATATATTTTAGATATAAGTCCCTCATCATATAGATGATTTGCAAATATTTTCTTTCGGTTGCTTTTGGCTTTCTTGGTGCTGTCTTCTGAAGCACAAAAGCTTTTAATTTTGATGATGTTCAATATATCCAATTATTTCCTTTGTTGCTTGTACTTATGATAATCTTATCTACAAATCTTTTGCCAAATCCAAAGTCATGGGATTTACTTATGTGTTTTCTTCTCATAGGTTTATAGTTTGGGCTCTTACATTTAGGACTTTGATCCATTCTAAATTAATTTTTATACATGGAGTAAACTAAGAATATTAATTTTTTATTGCACATAGGTTTATGTATAACTGTCCTTTTTCTTTTTCTCTTGCCCCTCCCTCATCCCACTCATTCCCTATTGCTAACCTCAGTTCTGTTATAAGGGTCAAAGAAAGATTGGTTTTGTTTGATCTCCTCCTTTGTTTTGTCTATTCATATTTTACCTATTAATGAGATCATCTGGCATCTTTCTTCTTTTGACTTATTTCATGAAGCATAATCCCCTCTAGATCCAAGTATTAAAAATGACAGGATTTCATTTCTTCTAAGGGCTTTGTATTATTCCATTATGTATATATGCCATATCTTCTTTATCCTTTCATCTGACATGGGGCACTTAGGTAGTTTCAAGAACTTAGATAATGTGAATAGGCCTACAATAAACATGGGGTGCATAAATCTCTGCAAATTAGTATTTTTGTATCTTTTGGTCAACCCTCAGAAGTGGGATGGCAGGATCATATAGGATTTCCATCTTTAACTTTTTGAAGTATCTCCATACTGTTTTCCACTTGAGTTGCACCAATTTGCATGCTCACCAGCAGTGAGAAAGTGTTCCCTTTCTCCACATTCTCACCAACATTTGTTATTTCCAGACTTTGGAATAAGTGTAAGGTGTAAGGTGATATCTCATTGTTGTTTTGATTTGCAATTTCCTGATAGCAAGTGAGTAGGAATGTCTTTTCACATGCTTATTGGCAATCTGTATATCGTCTTCAGAAAATGTCTCTCCAATTCCTCTTCTCATTTTTGATTGGATTGTGTTTTTCTGTGTTCGAGTTTTATGAGTTCTTCCTATATTTTAGATACTAAACCCTTGTCAAAAATATTAAATGCAAATATCTTTTCCTTGTTAGTAACTTGTCTTTTTGTTTTGGTGATGTCTTCTTTGAAAAGTTTTTTAGTTTGATGTAGTCTCAGCTGTTTATTTTTCTTTTTGCTCCCCTTGATGCTGATTGGGTTCCCAAAGACATCTCTAAGGCTGATGTTATGAATGTCTTTCATATACTGTGTTCCAAGAATTTTGTGGTTTGGGGTCCTATGTTAAAGTCTCTAGTCGATTTCGAGTTAATTCTTGTGAATTGTGTTAGAGAGTGATCTAACTTCATTCTTTTGCATGTGGCTTTCCAGTTATACCAATATCATTTGTTGAAGAGACTTTCTTTTCTCTAACATATGATTTTGGCTCCTTTATCATAAATTAGTTCTATGTCAGTTGATCATTTTCTGGTGATTCAGTTCTATTCCACTGGCCTGTGACTCTGTTATTATTCCAGTACCATGCTATTTTGATCACTATTGCTTTGTAGTGTAGTTCAATGTCTGGGAATGTAATCTCTCCAGATTCATTCATTTTTCTAATTGCTTTGACTATTTGGAGTCTTTTGTTGTTACATACAAATTTTCAGATTTTTTTTGTTCTGTTTACTGAAATAAGTCTGTGAGATTTTAATGGGGATTGCATTAAATTTGTATAATGCTTTGAATAAGATTACTATTTTAATGATGTTGATTCTTCCCAACCATGAACAGAAAATGTCTTTCCATCTCTTTATATCCTCCTCTATTCCTTTTAAAGACTTGTAGTTTTCATTTTATAGGTCTTTCATCTCCTTTGTTATTTCAAGATATTCGATTCTTTTTACTCCTATTTTAAATGGTGTGGTTTTCTTGATTTCATTTTCTTCTAGCATGTTGTTTCATATAAGAATGTGATGAATTTTTGTGCATTGATTTTGTAGATTGCCACTTTACTGTATATGTTGATTAGTTCTAATAGTTTTTTGACAAAATTTTTTGGGTTTTCAGTATATATAATCATGTCATCTGCAAATAATGATAGTTTTTGCTTCCTCCTTTCCAATTTAGATTCCATTTATTTCTTTTTCTTACCTAATTATCTGGCTAAGACCTCCAACAAGATATTAAATAGCAGTGGTGAGAGTGGACAGCCTTGCCTTGTTCCTGACCTTAGAGGAAATGCTTTCAATTTTCTGTCATTGACTGTGATGTTGCCTGTGGGATTGTTGTATAGGGCCTTTATTATGTGGCGGATGTACCTCCTATCGCCATTTACGAAGGGAATTTACCATAAATTGGTGTTGGATCATATCGAAAGAGTTCCCTGCATCTGTTGATATATCACGTGGATTTTCTCCTTGCTCTTGTTGATATGGTGTATGACATTAAATGACTTACATATGTTGAATCATCTGGGATAAATCCCACTTTGTCATGATGGTTGATCTTTTTAATGCATTGTTGGATTTGGTTTGTTAATACTTCGTTGAGAATTTTTGTATCTATGCTCATTAGAGATACTGGTCTGCAATTTTCTTTCTTGGAGACATCTTGATCAGTTTTTGGTATTAGTGTGATGTTAGCCTCATAGAAAGGATTTGGGAGTGTTCCCTATTCTTTAATATTTTTGGAAAGTTTGAAAGGAATAGGTGTCAATTCTTCTTTGAAGGTTTGGTAGAATTCATTAAAAAAAGCATCTGGTCCTGGGCTTTTATTTTTAGGGAGACTTTTGATTACCTCTGATTTCTTTGTGATGGTTCTGTTGAGGTTTTCCAATTCTTTCAGGTTTAGTCTTAGTAGACTGTATTTTTCTAGAAATATGTCCATGTCTTCAAGGTTGTCTACTTTGTTGGCACAGAGCTGTTCACAGTAGTCCCTTATGATTTTTGTATTTCTCTAGTATCTATTGTGACTTCTCCCTTTCCATTTCCAATTCTAGTTATGACGGTTCATTCTTTTTGTTAGTCTAGCCAATGGCTTGTCAAATATTGTTTTTTTAAAAGAATAAACTTTCAGTCTCATTGATCTTCTGGATTGTCTTTTAATTTTCTATTTCATTTATTTCTGCTCGAATTTCGACTATTTCTTCTCCTTATGTTTGGTTTTAATTGTTCTTCTTTCTCTAGTTATTTTAAATGTAGGGTTAGGTTGTTTATTTGCCAGTTTTCCTATTTCTTGAGGTGTGCCTGGATTACTTAGTATGGTTTTTGCTGCTTCCCATAGATTCTGGTAGCTCATGTCTTCATTCTCATTTGTCTCTAAGTATTTTTTAAGTTCTTATTTCATTTGTTCTTTTACCCAAGAGTCATTCCGAAGAATAATGTTTAGTCTCCAACTAATTTGGTGTCTTCAACTTTCTTTTTGTGGTGGATTTCTAGTTTTAAGCCATTGTGATCAGAGAAGATGCTTGGTTTGATTTCAATCTTTATAAATTTGTTTGAGACATATTTTGCATATCCTACTATTATTATGTTGTTGTCGATGCCTCTCATCCATTGTAATAATACTTGCTTAATATATCTTGATGCACCTTCATTTGGTGAATGTATTTTAGTAAGCATTATGTCTGCTTGCTGGACTGACCTCTTAATCATCAAATAATGTCATCTTTGTTTTTTGTTTTGCTTTTTTGTTTGAAGTCTCTTTCATCTCATAAAATATAGCTCTTTCTGATTGTTTTTTGGTTGCTATTTGACTGTAGTATTATCTTCACTGACTTTGAGTCTTTATCTTTTGAAAGGAGGTGAGTGTCTTGAATGCAACAGAAGTTTGGGTTACGCTTTTTAATCCATTTGGCCACTCTGTGTCATTTGGTAAGGTCAGTCCATTAATGTTTGGCTGATTATTTATATTGTAATTTTTCTGTGTTGTTCCAGACAGTGTCTTTTTTCTTTCTTTTCTCTTCTTAGGTGGGTAGGGTATAGATAAGTACTGACTGGTTTCCCTTTCTGTTTTTTTTTTTTTCCACTGGAGATGTATTTTGAGGTTACCCTGAAGTTAGAATTAAGATTCTATGTTTATTTCCTATTTTTATTTGAAAGCAGATTAGTCTTACACTCATCTAAGCATCCATGTGTTTATTCCTACTCCTCTTCCCCACTTTTTATAATCACGGTCCTATCTTTTTTAAAGCTGGTTTTGTAGTGATCAATTCCTTTAACTTTTGCTTACCTGAAATTTTTTTTTATCATTCCCTCAGATCTAAAAATGATCTTACAGGGTATAGTATCCTAGGTTGAAAATCCTTTTCTTTCAGCACTTTGAATATATTATGCCATTCCCTTCTGCCTGTGGAGTTTCAGTTGAGAAATCTGCTGACAGTCTTAGTATGTGACTCATTTTGTTCTGGCTATTTCTAAGATTCTTTCTTTATGTTGTACTTTTGATGCTTTGATGACAGTGTGTCTAGGTGTAGGTCTGTCTGGACTCTTTGAACTTCCTGAGTCTGGAGGTTTTCTTAATTCTTCAGATTCTAAAGATTCTCAGCTATTATTTCTTCAAATATAGTTTTTTCCCCACTTTCTCTCTTCTTCTGGGACCTGCATGATGTGAATTTTGTTCCTTTTGATGTCCTCATATAGGTCTCAAATGCTGTCTTTATTTCTTTGCATTCTTTTATCTCTGCTGGTTTGCTTCCTCTCTCTTATCTTCTGTCTCAGTGATTCTTTTAGAGGCTTCCTCCATCCCATTCTCAAGTTCATCTTTTGAGTTCTATATTTTAAATATTCTTCTTTGATATCTTACTTCATTTCTTCTCTTTTTTGCTTTTCTCTTTTTCTTCCTTTATTGTTGAATTTCTTGGTTTCAAGGAGTATGTATATCATTATTGTTCTAAATTCATCCTCAGGTAGTTTGCATATGTCTGTTGTATTCAGATTTTCCCCTGAGTTTATAATTGAATCCATTATTTTGTGTTCATTTCTCTATATCTTTACTCTGTTTGGCATTCTGTTCTTGTGGATTAGGTTTCCCTGCAATGATGGCCTTGTGTTGGGTATCAACTTGCAGTGAGTAAGCCTGGATCTTGGTTTCAACACTGGGATTTCTTAGTTTTTTGTCATCACCACTGGTGAATTTGTTGACGTTCTTCTGTGGACCTTCTATTATGGCCTGAGAGTGTAGCCTGGGGGATTGGAGTGTGTGGGGGATGCAGAGCTTTCCCCCAGTCTCCCATCTCTGAACCTAACAACCACCTTGTCTTTGACCCACTATCAACATCAGGCTGCAGTTTTGTCTCCACCCACAAGGTGACAATAATGTGTAGCATTGCCATTTCTCCCTTTGGGAGACTAGGTGGGACATTCTCTAGCTGCTTTCTGTTTATGATGGCACCCAGTGTAGTTTTCTTCCTGGGGCTCCTGTTCAAACCACTAGGACTCTGATTCTCCTTCCACCCTATGCCAAGACTCTCTTCTCTTGCTTCAAGTCCAGGTACTCTCCTGGCAGGCTCTCTGCTGCTTTCATGATTCCTGGGAGGCCCAGTTCTTCTTACAGTTTCATGGCCTCCACTGTGGTCCAAATCTCAAATCTGTGGTGTAGCTCTGAAAACTGATGTTATCCCATACCCTTTGTAGTTGTGATCACTGCTGTGTTTCTACAGCCTCTGTGTCTGCTTTTCCTTAATAGTTATTTCTGGAGAATAGGTGAATTTTTAGTTACTCTGTGGGGAGTATGTGGGTCTTACTCCTAGCAAGTCTCCATCTTGACTGAAACTCAAGAACATTGATTTTTATGTCGAATCTCCAGCACTGTATCTTCATTAAGTCATTCCTGATCCTACTACTTAAATGATGACAATAGTGATAATGAAGATGATGATGCATGTGCTACATCAATAAAATACCTTCTACGAAGTAAGCACTAGTACCTTTTTGTTATTTTATCCAATTCTCATAATCCTGTAAGGTATTTGATAAAAAATGAAAGAATTCTAATTAATAATGTGTTCATTCGTGTGCTATAAATGCAGAAGGTCAGCTAACTTGCCCAGGTTAGTAGATCAAGGATTAAAGCTAGGTCTGTCTCTACCTTGTCCTGTCTCAGATGTCTCCTAATGATACTCACTTTCTCCCTTTTTGAACCCTAATGAAACTTTACTTGTATCTCTTGTGTTTGAAAACTATGACATCCTCCCTTGAATTATAACATCTTTATATTTCAGCTATCTTAACTCTTGAGCTAAAGGTCTTTGAGAGCAGGGTTATTTTGAAACCTTTTAGTCGCTATCCCAGTACATAAAAGGCAATTGATAAGTATCTACTGAGTTGAACAGAAACTCAATTGAACAATAAACTCTGAATTTTACTAAAATCAGAATATAAAGTTTTACCATAGTCATCATTAGATGTTTAGAAGGGATAAAAATGAGGTGTCTCCATCTTCAATAAGAACTTGGAAATGACATTGTTCTTTGACTAATAAAATGTATAATAATGGATCAAAATAGAAATATTGAAGTCTTGCTTCTTGTTAGTATCATTTGATTTTACTAAAAATACTAATATATGTCTAAAGAAGGAAAGAATAAGTATTCCTCAGAAGAGCATTTATTGGAGTTATTAAAATGTAGAAGACTGTTCTGGTATCTATTGTATTTTAAAGGAAACTACCCCAAAACTTTTAAAAAATAATTATTATTTCTCATGGTTTTGGTAGGTTGACTGAGTTCAACTGGTTTATCATTTGGACATTCTACATTTACAGTATGAGACCATAGTCAACTACTGGTCCAATCGTGTTGAATGGCCAGAAAGGCTCACTGAAAACTTATAGCTGAAAACATCTAAGATCTCATCTGAGGCTGATGATAGACATGCCTACATGTGTTTTTTTCTGTGTGACATGGGCTTTATACAATATGGTGGAAGGTTCAAAAAGTGAGCAATCCAAGAGTAGAAACTGTAAGACTTCTCATGACTTAGGGTAGGATGTCAGAGAAACACTGTTAATTTCTTGTGTATTCTATTGGTTAAGCAGGTCATTCAGTCCAATCAACACTCAAGGAGAGAGGAATTAGAATTCATCTCTTGAGCAAACAAGCAACAAGCATGTACAAGAACAGAGTAGATTGATGGAGACCATCCTAAAGTAAAATGGAAAGTAAAATGCATCAACTTGGTAGAGTTCATTCAAGGGAAAGCATTTTCTGGTTCAGGGACATCACTGCCTATTCCGTTGGTTGATGACTAGCTTCTTGTTTCTTTGAGAATTTTTTTAAAGACAGGAATGAAGGCGATCAGAGGCAAGCAGACAGGAAGAGAGGGGAGGAAGAGTGCTTTATTTATTTCATTTAGCTGTTCATCTTGCTTGCTCCTTCCAGTCCTTTGACATGAACCTGGGACCTTTGGATATATGTGGACTGTGCCTAACTCCTAATTCACCAGGGCATTTCCCTCTGAAAACTTTTTACTCATAACTTTTATAGATTCTAAGTTCATCCAGCAACAAGGGATACATGATAAAGCCCAAATATTACCAAATGATAATAAAACACATAAAAACCAATTAGGTTTAATTGAACACATCATGAAATTTCAGGCTTGCAAAGGGCTTTGTTCAAGCATGCAAAAGACTTTCAGTGGCCCTACCACAAGGCATAACTATGTCCTTCTGATCATTCTGTCTTGTTGGACTCTCATACTTGCTTGCTCCTTCATTCTCATTTTCTGAAGCTGTTGTGACCATTACCCTTGACTTTCACATGTTTTAATTTCTTTCTCTGGTTCTGTGTCTCCACCCAGTTCCTGTGTTTGAACTGTAAACGGATTTTCCTTCCAAGAAATCCATCTGATTTTTATTATTCACCTTTTCGACATTTTGCACTATAGCAATCACTTCTCTGATGTCATTTCATTCTTAGAATATTGAGTATTGAAACCTAAAAGAAAAAGTACCTATTTTAATCATGAGTTTCAGCACACTTAAAGAGCAACTGATGAGAAAAAGGTGTGTTTCTGGATATTATTCTACAGGGTATGCTTTACCTCTAGCTGGGAAGATGAGGGCATGAAGATTCCTAACCAATATCTTATGAAGTGGACACCAGACATGATCTACATAATGTCATAAAGGTAAGGGGAAGAAGAAAAAGAAGACAAGAAAGGCATCTTCTGCTTCTCTTTTATGACAGAAAAGCTAAAGGTCTTATAAATATGATATTTTAAGCCTGTATCAAAACTTTGTTAAAAATTAAGAAATAAATCAGCATAATAAAATAATATTGCTCATATTAAATAAACAAGAGTTCTTTTGGATTTTGAAAGACTATTAAATATACATATCAAAATATGAGATATGGTCAAGGTTGTGACTAAGAGAAAACTATAATTTTAAATTATTTAATTAGATAATAAAAATGAGTGCAAATAAACATTCAACTCAAAATGGCAGAAAATAGAATAGTCAGGGAAATTAGAGGACTATAAGCAAAAATTACTATATTTCCAAAAAAATGATTCACAGTCAATTAAATATTATAAGAATTTATTTCTTTGAAAACTTGAACAAGATAGACATATTGTTAATCAGTGGGGAAAAAACAAATGCTAAGAATGAGAATAGAAATTTATATATGAGAAGAGTGTTAAAAAAAGATAAATTTATATTTTAGTGTGATAATCTTTAAAACTGGGTTTAATGGGCAGTTGACAAAGGATATAAACCTTATCAAACAAAAATAAGATGAATAATAATGAAAAATATTAACTAAGTTGTAAATTTGGGGAGAACCATTTCTCCCAAAGTATGTAGGCCTAGGAGGTTTTATGGATAAGATTTTTCTACAAAATTCTTTGCTATTTAAGTCACTTTTAGTCAGAGAGAAAGAAGGAAAATTACCTACTCTGTTTTAAAAATGAAATTTTATGTCAATATTTGTACTAATCGACATTTAAAAATTCCTCCTGTCCTCCTGTCAGTAAATAAAATATACCACATGACCAAGTAAGTTTTCTCTAGATTTATACTTAAACATTAATAATCAAAAAAGAAAAAAGATAATTTCGATAAATTTTGAGAAAACATTTTATATAAAATCTGCTTTTCATTCTTGACAAAATAAAAACAAGGAACTATGAGTAATACAGTGATATATACTCTTCATTCAGAGAAGTGACAGAATTATCTGAAATGACCAACCACAATAACACTTGGTTTTGCAACACCAAGATAATCCTATTCAAATCAGTAACAGCATAAAGATGTATACCCTGAAACAGCCACATAACTGGTCTCCTTGCTTCTAATCTCACCCAAACTCTTCTCATTCTATATTAGTATCAGAATGCTCTTTTAATCTGCACGTCTAGTCATGTTATTCTTCTTTTTAACTTTAAGTATTTCCTTTAGTTCTTGGGATGAGAACCAATATCTTTACTATGATTTCAGTGTCCTGCAGGATTTGTCCCCTCCTGGCTCTTCTTCACCAAAATGACTTTATACTCTACACTCTAGAACTGCTAACATTTTTGCCCCTTGACTATGGCAAGTTCCTTCTCTTCTCATGGTCTAGAACACTTACTTGTCCATTCTTCAGCTAGATAATGTCCTTGAGAATTTAATTTCTTATAGCTCCTTGGCATTGATTTTCATTTCACGTACTACAATTTTATTTGTGTGATTTTTTTTTTAATTTCTGGAAAATATACTGGTTCTTGCAAACTGTGTCAATTCCCTCTCCTTAGCCTAATCAGTTTCCCACCTTTAACCAGAGGGCATGGAACAGGGCAGCCACTATGATCACTGTTAGTCAAAATAGTTCTGGAAGTGCTAACCAAGAAATGTAAAAGAGAATACTAAAAATATACACATGCAAGTGTACATATATATATATATATATATATATATACACACATATACATTCATACATTAATCACTAGGGAGTAACAAACTAATTTGATAGAAAAATTTTTTAATTCTAACAGGATAATTTGTTAAGGAGTCACTTACAGAACAAAATTACTGTGTAAAATTATGATTCAAGATGACAGAATGAGTACATGCTTTGGTCCTTTCCCTCTTAACCCTATCTATCTGTCTGTGTATCTGTCTGTGATCTATCATCTATCTGTCTGTCTGTCTATTTATCTATCTGTCTATCTAAGCACACCAAACAAATTCTTATTAGCTTGGAAAGCAAAATTAAAATTATTGCTCTTTTAAGCATATGACAGGTCGAATCCCTGAAAGACAAGAAAGAAGCAGATGAGTCCAATTTGAATAAGAAAGCCACATGATTTAGAGGTGTGCACAGCAGAAGAGGGATCTTTCAGTAGAACGGAGCCACCAGGTTGGTGCCATTCATTACCTGGCAGCTCCCTCAGAGAATTTTGGGTCAGGCAGTGAACACAAGGTAGTCTTCCCCAGGAGTGTCTAGGAGAAGGTGTACCCAGAGCCTAGATAGTGGCAATGTACAGAAAAATTAGAGAGCTTTTCCATATGGAGGAGGTGTCCTTGTACCTCCTACTGGTCAGAGATCCCTCCATTTCCATTTATAAAGAAGGCTGAAATCAGACATTAGCAGCAGTCTCATCCAAAGACTAAGGGATCATCACATACTTTAGGAAAGCTTACAAGCCAAGGAGAGTTACCTAAAGAAAAGACCCTGAGAAAACAAAGTAAATAGAATATGAAGAGGACAATGCTCCTCAGATGAATGCAAAAGGATATTCTGTTCATTGAAGATTTCACACTGAAACTTGACTATCAAAATTTAAACAAAAAGAAAAAGTGAAAAATCTCTCACCCTAACAGATTGGAAAGCAAGGTGGTGTAAACAGAGAATAGAATCAAATAATTCTTATAGAATACAAGGCAAAAGGATAAAAAGATGAGTGGAAAGTAATAAATTAGTAGTAGATTTCAGAAGGTCTGATACTAATTGAATAGGAATTTCAGAAGGAGAGAAACAGTGAAAATGCAGGGAAAGATGTTTAAGCAAAAGTAATGTATGGTTTCTCCAAATTAAAGAAATTCATGTCTTCGAATTTAAAGAGTAGGGCAAGAGAGAGAGAGAGAGAGAGAGAGAGAGAGAGAGAGAGAGAGAGAGAGAGAGAGAGAGAGAGAGGAGAGAGAGACTATTAAAATGAAAATAGTATCAGGTTATGATTGTCATTACTAGTTGCAGAAAGCCAATACTTTGAATCATCTGAGGAAAGTAACTTCAAGTATGTATTTCTGTATCCAGGAAAACTATTGCATAATTTTTCTGACATGCAAGATATTATAAAGTTTTTCCCCACAGATTCTTTTGAAAGAATTATAAAAGAAGGTATTCCAGTAAGAAAAAAAATAGCCAAGGGAAGAAATGAGATGCAAGGAGCAACTGAAGATGTAAATGGCAAAGATATGTGAAGTAAGATAGCAGTTGCATAAAGTTTGAGCGCACTACACTACTCTATATATCATGCAGGGACCCATGGAGATGTAGTAAAATATAACACCATAGAAGGAATGCACTATAAATCCAGAATAGCAGTTACACTGGGGAATGAAGAGTAATAGAATCGGGAAGGAGTCCAAAAAGGGATTCAATTATATAGGTGATGTTTTATTTCTTAAAACAAAACAAAAAAATGTACTGAGCAAATATAGCTAAGTGTTAACATCTGTTAAATCTGGGTATTGAAAATATGGAGTGAGCTAGATTATTATTTGTCATTTTCTTTACATTTGCAATTTTTCAGAATTATTTTAAAGAGTGGATTAGAAGGAGGAAGTGGAGAAAGCTTGGGTGGATAATCGCTTAAGTTGGAGCTGAGGGGCAGGGCATGGAGAGAAGCGTTATTTGAAAGCTGAAGAAGGAGAGACCTTGAAATGGGATGAGAGGAAGTCTAATCTGGGGAGCCACGGTGGAAAGAATTTCAAGTGTCTGAAGAAGCATTTGCCTTTTGTAGCAACAGGAAGTTACAGCTTCCTCTTGGACAAGAGGAAGAAAAACAGATAAATTTTGGGATACAGATGGGTGTGCAAAATTGGATGGTGAGAACACAAAGCAAGACTCCCAAAATGTATTTTATCTAATCAGTAATACACAAGTTAAACTCATCATTTGAGAGTGGGAGAGGTGGTAATGTGACATGTTTTTTCTTGCTAAGTCAGGTCTATTCAGGTATTATTTATATTGGGTTAAGTTTCACACATTTTAGTACAGAGTCCCATGAATTTTGACAAAATGCGTAGAGTCACCAACACAATATATAGAACAGTTCCGTAACTGTCCCCCCGAATTCCCTTGTGCCCCTTATAGTCAGCTCCTCCCTCCATCCAGACCCTACCATCCGTGATCTGATTTCTATAGTTCTGTTTTTTCCAGAAGGTCATAAATAAATTGAACCTTGTGGTATGTAATATATTGAGTCTGGCTTCTTTCACAATAATATAATACATGTGAAAGATATCTATGTTTTAAAGTATCAGTGGCTTGTTCCTTTTTATTGATGTGCAATGCTCTTGTATGGATGTGTTTTATTTACAGATTAGGGTAATCTCAACATCCATGTATAGATTTTGTGTGAACATAGATATTCATATTTCTTGGGTAAATACTTGGGAATAGAATTAGTGGACCATGTAGTAAATTTGTGTTTATATTTATAGAAAACTGCTAAATTGATTTTCAGCATGATTCTACCATTGTTATAGGGTTTAGAGGCAAAAGCGGAACATGAAAACCAGCAGGTAGGAGAGCAGTATATTCCTTATTTTCTGTTTGCACATTCAACTCTGACCTACATCCTGTGCCCTACTCTGAATCCTGGGATTCTTCTCCTTACTGACCGTGCTATCTTAAGTTTACTTGTTGCTGAATCACGGCTGGATTTGCCAATAAATGGCACTAATAGGAGATTGGGGGAGGGGAGAGGAAAGCAGATATTTCTTCCCTGTTCTCTCTAAAACTGATGTTCCTGCCAGATGGCCTTTTGTCCATGGCTTCAGAATACTTCATGATTCAGTAATACTACTCCCTTCTCTTGTTCCTTCAGACATAAGGAGGTAATAGCTTTCCACATTTATTCATCCCTGGGTGAGGATTTTGAGGTCATACCCTAGGACTTCCCTTATATCTGCTGCATCTGTGTGAGAAGTCCTTTATGAAATCTTTGACCCATCTTGCATTGGATCCTATTATCTGCTGGCATCTTCACTAGTTGAGTGAGAAAGCATACTATTCAGGGAACTGAGTGTGATTTCAAGGAAATCTTTTATGCCTGCTTGACATTCATGTTCAAGAATTTAAGGTGACACTAAGCATTATGAAAATATTATTTTATGTAGCAAATGTTAGGTGAGGCATGGAGATTAGAGCAGTTTTGATAAAGGGGGTGGAAATGAATAAGTGAATAGCGCTAGTGAGAATAACAGACCTGCTCTTATTCTTCAGGTCTCAATTCAAAAGAAATTTTTCTCATCTCTCTGTCTAAAGGAACTCCCTTAACACCCTCAGATGACTGTTTCTTTCATTACATTATCACACTCTGTAACTATCATGCTTGCTCCCTTGTTTGTTCCCCAATGAAATGAAACTTCTTCTCTATGGGATTGCCTCAGCCATCTCTGCACCCCAGTGCTTAGACCAATGAATGGTGTAGGGTATGGGTTGAATGAACTACATAATCTTTTCATTCAATTCATGTTTTGTCCTATTATGTGTTTCATTCTAGAAAACAAAGCTGCATCCTCCCTACTGACATCCCTATCAAGCATGTTAACACATTTCTAATACCTGGTATTTCAAATATTTGTGATACCCAGTATTTTGATTCTGAATTAGTTTCTCTGGCCTTGGATGTCTGGGGATATAAGCTGGTTTATTTTTATTAATGAGAGCATTGATCATGAATATCTATATGTATATATATTCAGATTGTGTCAGAGAGGTAGAAAGAAAGAATGGGGATGATTATTTGACTGAAAGGCTGTTCATGTGCAAATTTAGAGCAATAGTTTAAACCTAGAGTGCTGTTGTCCATGGAGTGAATATTGAAGATTCCATCATCGCATAAGAACTGAACTCATTTCACACACACCTAAGGTTTTGCCACATATGTGATATATGATTCTTATCTCACAATTCCATATGAATGATCTTTTATATAAACAAGGTGGAGCAGTAAAGTAATACGACTTATTTTAAAAACTAGAATTAATAATTAAATGTATAACAATAAAGAAAATACTAAGGGAGGATGACCTTACTAGTTTCACATTTTGTATCTTTGATATTTGAATATGTGGATAAGTGATTTGCTACTGTTGTCTGAAGGAAAATACAGGTATTTATTGTTAAAAATACCAGCTAAACTAACTTATTTTTATTATCAGAAAATAGGACTAATTTTATTTTATCTTTGTGAGACAGCAGTACCCAGAGAATGCAGGCTTTTGAGTTAGATGGGATTCCAGGGTCACACTCTCCTTTATCATAGAGCTGAATAATATTAAGTTACCTTCGTAAATCTCAAGTTTCTTCATCTTTAAGATGGAGATGATGATTGTTAACTTTCTCTGGGTGATTTACACTATCTCATAACTTAAATATTCACTGTAGTGTCTAGTATAGATGTTAGTTCTCTATCTAGAAAGTGTAGCTTTCTAGAGTGTGTTTATTTTCTTCTCAGTGGTTCTAGAAGTGATTTTATTTCTGAAAAAAATCATTCTTCTCCATAAGGCATGGACTATTTTCATGCCTTTCATTTTTTGGTTAATTGCACCAATATTCTCCTAGGCTTAAAAAGCTCTAATTATGATCAGTATCTCTCTTCTTCAATCTCCACTCACCAGAAGTTGCCAAATTCATTGACCTCTTATACTCAAATTGACCTATTCCTTAAAATTCTTTTTATAACCTAGCTCCATTGAGAAATCATTATATATTCTGCCTTTCTTAAACATTTTTAGCACTTGCTTTTAATTGCTATCATAAAAGAAATCTCTGTCCTCTCTGTCCTCTCTTTTGTGCCATTCACTGTTGTTTGTGAATGTTGGTCATATTTCCAGTACCGAACTGTAACCTTCATGAGAGCAGTGGTTAGGCTCTACCTGAGAAAGGAGTGTAAGATTAATGTTTTACTGAAAATTGATTAATGTGGGAGATGTTAATTTTTTTATTTCAGGATAGTCATTGACACCAGAGTGCTGTATACAAATCTGAAATCCTTATTCAAACAAGTGCAGAAAAGGCTCAGGTGGTAGAACCTGTGTTGGACCTCTTGATTTTCTTTGGAGAATCTGCTCCTTAGATTCACACTGAGGACTGTGTTAATTTCCATGGGCAGAATATGCCTGAATATAAGCCAATATCTTTAAATGAAACAACACAGGAAAAAGTTATACTTTTCTATGAACTTGTTTATGGGTTTTTGGGAGAGGACCAGTGGGGGTAATTTGCCATGTTAAGGAGATTTGAGCTTGAAATAACTGTTCTCCTTTGTTCATATTCCTGCCTTCCTTGACCACACTTTGGCACCCCTGGCCCCGCCTTTTCTTTATTTTTCTCCCTGGTATTTATCACCATATGACAAACTAAATATTTCAGTTGTTTGTTTCTTTTTTTCTCCATGCCAAAAGGAATTTGTCTGTACTGTCCATTGCTATCTCCTTAATGCCTAGATTAATTTCAGGCACATAGACATGAAAAACATAGCTAAGGGAAAGAAAGAAGAAAGGGAATGAGGGAGGGAGGGAGAGAGAAAGGAAGATAAGAAAGGAGGGAGGGAGGAAGGGAAAAAGGGAGGGAGGAACAGAAGGAGGGAGAAAGGAAGGGTTGTAGGGAAGGAAAGAGGGATGGAGCGAGGGAGGATAGGAGAAAAGAAGGAAGGAAGGAAGGAAGAAAGAAAGGAAGGTCCTCTTCTCATTTCAGCCATGCACTCCAGTTTTTTTTTCACCTCTGAATGACCACTCTTAAGCATTTTTCATCCTTGGAGATTTCTTGATAGTATGAAGCATGAGTCACTGGGCCTGGCCAGGTACAGCCACAGTGCTCTTAAGCAACCATCTCTGAAGAAAAACCTCCATAGATGGGGGCTGAGCCTAGTGGATAAAGACTTGACCCTGTCCTGTGGTGGACCATCTCTGAAGGACCTGGAGGGATTAGTTTCTCCTTGCCCATACTATTGTTCTTTTCTTTCCTTCCCTTTGTCATCTTCCTCTTCCCTCATTCTTGTTTCATTGGGGTTTGAGATGATAGGAAATTTAAGTTCATTTAATGATTAGTTGCAGATGCAGGCTCTGAAATTCTCGTTTATCCAAAATTATTGTGTTTCTCTTAGATGGGGAGTCAGAACTGAGATTCTACTTCTGGTTGTACCAATCTTTTGACCCCCTGTGCTATATCTACTCAATCAAATACGCTGAAGACTATATCCTTAATGTGACTGATATGAGCCTTTCTCTGTGAGTCTTGCCTAAGACATTTTTTCCCCTGTGAGTTGAAATACTGAAGTCAGCAAAATCCAGGTGTTTCTTTTCCCATCTGTTTTCCCAGCACACCTTGGATTTGCTCTCCTTCCAGCTCAGACTGCAGAAAATGGTGAGAAGCAAAGAACACTTCATCACTCAGGGATCAGACAGCACTTCCACATGCCAGCTCACAGACCTTATGGGCTATTAACTTCATCTCAAGCCTCTTTCCTGCGTGAGGTTCCTGTGTTTGGCAAGCATATGCCTTGGCTTTCATTTTTAATGATTTAACTATTTTCAAATTAATTTTTTAAAAAGCCATTCACTAGCTCAAAACTATTGCATGCCAAATGCAACAAAAGAGGTCAGCACATTTATTTGTGTGCTTTCTTCTTATTCCTCTGTGTGAGGCAACTCCTATCATCTACCTGCTTACAGGTGAACTTGGTATTCATGTGTTTTGATAAGGTACCTGGGTCTTGGAACAGAGCTTTAAAAAGGATCAAACATGCCCACTCAAGGAAGACTGCAAAAGGGAGCACATCCTTGTACCTAGCATGTACCACATGGCATTTATTCATCATTTTGCTCTAATCAGTTTTGTTACAAATATCCTATCATGTCAATATTGTAGTATTGATTTTTTAAGTGTAAATGTTGGGAGCTTTTCATCAAATGATTCCTTTTTATTTTTGATAAGAGAGGTGAACAGATTGTAGATGATGTTTGTGATTCAGTCTGTTGCTGCTTCTCATCCAGTCTTCTGGACAGCTTTATTAATGATTGCCATGAGCTTGTTGACCCAGGATGTCAAAGACAAACAAATGCCAAACAAATAAAATGGTCATGTCAATGACTCGTTCATATAATTTCCTTGTATAACCAACTAAAATATAGACACATTGTTTGCTAAAGCTGATTTATGACTGCAACTCTTGAACTTAATGCTCTGTCTTTAAATATTTCTAATTATCAAATTTGCCTTTAGTCCTTCATTAGTGGCATAAAGTTGAATTTATAAATATTTACAGAAATACTGCTTTTTAATATTTTGCACATGGAGGAGCTGTATAATTTTCAAACATTCTTGCTACTGAAAAACATTCTGAAAACCACTAGAAGCATTGCCACAGAGATAATGTGGAATACAGAATGGGCTTCTGCTCATGAGAAAAACAACATTGTCTTCTCAGAGTCCAGGTTTAATCAGCCATTACCTTTCATCTAAACCCACTCATAATCACTCCACTGCTATTATTTCTCTTAAAAATTCTCTAGCCTATTTCTGTTTTCTGTTGGTATTGGTTAAGGAGGAAAAGAAATCTGACATTCTCCAAGTTAAAAGTTCTGAAAAAGACATTATTGAGAATGCACTGTTTAGTTGATGAATATTTTGTAGATGCCTGGGCAGGGTATGTTTTCAGTTTAACTGGATAAGTTGAACACTATGTGAGTACTATAGGATGCTAACCAAAAAAACTCATGCACATTATTGCCTATAAACACCCCTTTATCATCACATCTTACCCTAAAGCCTATGTGTGCAATTTTACTCTAAAGCTTATGATTCATTCTGCATATTTACTTTGAAGCTCATCTTTTTTATTTCATGTATTATAAACAGATGTTGATTTACAATGATGCACACCTTAAACCTATGTAGTGTTATGATGCAATGTTCCTTCAATAAAATTTAAAAAAAAAATAAAGACAAAAAATCAATCTTAGTGCATAAGATATCATCCTCATTCTCATAAACTGTAACTTAAATAAACATGCCTCTGACATACATCATGATGCAAAAAGTCCACACATAGATGTGCAAGAAAACATTTTTTCTCTTAAGTCATAGAACAAATGATATATATGCAATATTATTTTAAAATGAAAGAAAGAAGTTTAATGGAAATACACCTAATGATTTTGAGATTGCTGTTGATTGTTCCACATCATTTAGTAAATGGATTTTTTAAATGTATTATTTATTGAGGTAACTGTGATTGACAAAATAATGTAAACCCGTATGTATAGTTTATCATTACTCAAATATGTGACAACACACCCTGCCCATCACCAAATTACCAAAGTCCTTCATATTTTCCTAAATGGATATTTAGGGAATGAGGGAATCATACAGAGGAATATTGCTTATATGACCTCAAGAATGTGGTTCCCAAGTTGCTCTGATGCCAACTACTCCTCCCTATTTAAATGGAGAAGTACTCCAGGGCTTGATCCTTGGACCTCTTCTCTAGTCTCACTCATCCCTGCGTGACTTTATCCATAGCCATATTACATACCCAGTTTTATATTATAAATTAATAACTCACACATTTTAAACTCAATCCTAACCTCTTTCCTCAAATTGAGCTTGGTGCAGCCAATGGTCTCTCGGGCATCCCCATTTGTATGTATAACAGATATCTCAAACTCAATATGTCTAATACTTCACTCTTGATTTCAGTCTATCTGTCCTCAAATGAACACAGACAACTTGCTATTTTCCTAGTCTTTAGGATCGTGACAGCATGATTCTTCAGTGTTCATACCCCAAACGTCATTCTTGACATCTTTCTTTTTATATACTTAGCATACAAATCATTAGCAAATTATGTCAACTCTGTCTTGAGAGTATATCCCAGATTTGGTTACTTCTCACCACATCCACTGGTGCTACATGAATCTTACCTGAAATACTTCAATAATATCCTAAATATCTTTTCTCTTCATATATTATTCTCTGTACAGTGGTAGAATATCAGCACCTGATAGATAACATTACTCCTCTGCTTGAAAACAGGATTCCAACCTGATTTAGGTTAAGTGCTAAATCTTTTTACCATTTTTACAAGGTCCTACATATGCTTAATAATGACTACTTCTGTGACATCATGTCCCACAAGTCTCTCACTGACTCACTCTATTCTAGGGACAACATTCCTTAGATTGTTCCTCCATCACTCTGGGCATTGTTCTACTTCAGATGTAACTATCTTCTGTTAGGTGTCTGAAGGGTTTCTTACTACCCTATAGAGCTTAGTCAGTTTCTAATGTGTTTGGAGGTGGTTGTGGTACAGGGTTTATTTAGTGATATGATCAACAAATGAAAAATGTATTTTTGTGTCAGGTAATATTTGCTATGAAGAAAATCTATAAAATAGAGCAAGGGCTAGAACATGTTAGAGAAGAAAAGGGTGCCATTTTAGGTATCTTAGAATAGAAAGAGCTATTTGTAACGTGAGAGTTGAATGATAGCTTTAAGGAATTGGAAAATAGCTTCTATTTTATTTTACTTCTTGAGTGACAAAGTGAATACATACAACTGCTCTTGACTATTCTAGATTTTTTCCTAATATGCTTCCTTTCATGCACACTTACCAATTTCTTTCAAGTTGCTGAACCCTCAAGGAAATGATACTGTACAAGCTAGTGCTCAAAAGATTTGAGACACTGAGTTAGGCTTCTTAAGTGGAACATTCAATTATCAACATTATCAGATAGTGTCATGTGTGATTTTTGTACTCCAAATTTTATTCCATTTCTTGTCTTACTGTGTTCTGTTACTTCCAAAGCAATAAAATAGGGAAATACCAGGTACATATTATTCCTTGATTTAATAGAAATGCATTCAGTCATTCACCTGAAAATACAATCTTGATTTTGGCATGTAATTTCATATTTCCCCAATCATATCAGTTTTATTTTGTTCTGTTGTAAATTGATTTTTTATTTTATCACGTGTACTTCAGCCATCCATGGAAATGGAATATGCTTTTTTTCATCTAATAATAGGATGATTCCTTTGCTATATTTCCTAATAACTTTTTATCCTGGAATTACTTTTGCCTGATTGTGATGTGCATTTCTATTAGTACACCTCTGGTGTCTGTTTAATTTAGAATATTTACATTCATGCTCACAAAAAAGACTGATGAAAAGCTTCTCTTTATCTACCTTGACAAATTGTTGAATCAGAGTTAAATTAGATTTAAAAAGGAATCGAGATGCTCTTCAGCTTAATGTAGTCCCAATTGCTTTGTTTTACTTTGGCCTCTTTTGCCACAGCTATTCACTTCCCCAAAGATCTCTTTGAGGTTGAGGTCATGGGGTGTTTTTCCAACATTGTCTTTTAAGTATTTTATGGTATTGGTTCTTAGGTCCAGTTCTTTGATCCATCTTGAGTTAGCTTGTATATGGTGATGATTAGCAATCTAGTTTCTTTATTTTTTGCAGATATCTTTCCAGTTTTCCCAGCATCATTTGCTAAACAGACTTTCTTTATTCCATTGTTTGCTCTTGGCCACTTTGTCATAGATTAATTGTCCATATATGTTTGACTTTACTTCTAGACTCTCAGTATAGTTCCACTGATCAGTGCTCCTGTTTTTATTCTAGTACCAAGCTGTTTTGAGGATGATCACTCTATAGTATAGTTTGAGGTCAGGCAATGTAATTCTTCTACTTTTCTTTTTTACCCTTATGATAGTTTTGGCTGTTAGAGACTCCATACAAACTTGCGACTCCATGCAAACTTCATTGTTTTCTCCATTTCCTTGAAAATCTCCCTGGAATTTTAATGGGAATTGCATTAAATGGATACATTGCTTTGGGTAGAAAAACCGCTTTTACTATGGTAATTCTTCCAATTCATGGACTTGGAATGTTTCCCATCTCTTTGTGTCTTCTTCTATTTCTTTAGTTAAGATTCTGTAGTTTTTATTATAAAGATCTTTCACCTCCATTGTTAAGTTCAGTGCCAGGAATTTGTTCTTTCTTGGTGTTATTGTGAATGAATTTTTTTGTCCTCTGCTTCATTGTTTTTATATGGAAATGATACTGATTTTTATGTGCTGATTTTATATCTTACCTCTTTGCTATCTTCATTTATTGTTTTGAGAAGTATTTTTGTGGAGTCTTTAGGGTTTTCTGAGTATAACATTACACCATCTGCAAATAATGAGCGTTTCATTTTTCTTTTCCAATTTGGATCCCTTTAATGTACTTTTCTTGCCTTGTTGCTCTGGCCAAGACTTTCAGAACCATGTTGAATGGTTGTGGTGATAGTGGGCAGACTTGTCCTTTTTCCAGATCTTAGGGTCTCAATTTTTCACCATTGATTATGATGTTGACTTTGGGTTTGTCATATATTGCTTTTATTATGTTGAAGTACGTGCTTTTCTATTCCTGTTTTGGTGAGGGTTATCATGAATGGTTGTTGAATCTCATCAAATGTTTTTTCTACATCTACTGAAATGATTATATGGTTTTTCATTTTCACTTATTGATGTGGTATATTACACTTATTGATTTGCATATGTTAACCGAAAGCCTTCTGCACAGCAAAAGAAACTACCACTAAAACAAAAAGACAGTCCATGGAATTAGAGAAGATATTCACACAGCATACATCAGATAAAGGCTTAATCTCTAAAATATATAAAAAGCTCTCATACCTCAACAATAAAAAGGCAAGTGACCCACTGAAAAATGGGCAAAGAACTTAATGTTTATCTAATAAAGACACACATATGGCCTTCAGAAACCTGAAAAATACTCTATATCACTCATTATCTGAAAAATGTAACTAAGAACTAAAATGAGATACCACCTCATACATGTGAGAATGACCTATATAGAAAAGACTAGGAATAGCATATGTTGGAGGGAATGTGGTGAGAAAGGTACCCTCCTACACGTTGGTGGGAATGTAAATTAGAGAAACTTCTTTGGAAAACAGTATGGAGATTCCTTGAATAAATAAAGATGAGTCTACCATTTGATTCAGCAATCTCACTCTTGGGCATGCACCCAGAGGATAAAAAATCACCAATCAGAAAAAATGTCTACATCCAATATTCATAACAGCACAATTTGCAACAGCCATGACATGGAAACAGCTTAAATGCCCAACAAAAGATGACTGGATAAAGAAGCTGTGGTACATATATCCAATGAAATTCTATGCAGCTACTAAAAAATGAAATTGTGCCCTTTGCAACAATCTGGATAGAAATTGGAAGGGATCATATTAAGTGGAGTAAATCAGAAAGATAAAGAGAAATACAGGACGGTTTTACTCATATATAGAATATAATTAAATGAAACAAATAATCCCCAGCAATAACTCAAAGGAATCAAGATGATGTTTGCCAGGGGGATGGGAGTGAGAAGGGAAGGAAAGGGGAAAATGTGGTGGTAAAGGACACTGTAACTCTGGCGAGAGTGTGGTGTGAAATACAGATTGAGGTGTAATGTCAACATTCAAAGATGAATGTTTCATTATGAGCAAAACAGATTATAAATATTAATAATAAAAAGAAAAGAATCATGAAACTTCCTTTTGTTTAATATGTTTTTGGCACAATTTAATTAGCATATGAATTATCCAGTGCTTAAAGTTTTGAAAAAATTTTATTCATGAATCAGTTTGAGCTGGTACTGTTCTGAGATGCAGAGCTTTATTTTAAAAATTCTTTCATGGTTATAGTTTTATTTAGAGTTTTTAAAAATTTCATTTGAGTAAATTCTGCAAATGATATTTTTCTATAAAACTATATATTTCATTCATGTTTTAAAATATATTAGGATAGATTCAAACAAATTATTTGCTATTTCATTGAATTTTCTGTTTCTCCTTCCTAGTTCTGTGGATTTGTGTTTCTCCTTTATTTTTTATTTTAATTATTTTAATTTTTACTTTGTGTATTTGTATTTTCTTCTTTGTTTTGTGATTGTGATGAAACAATTTCTTCCACTGTTGAATTACTTTTGGAAACAATTCTTGAATCAGTTGATTATTTCTCCTCGTCCTCTGGTCTTCATTTCTGTTAGGGTAGTTTATGATTGTGTAGAATGCTACTACCTTCAGAAAATACTGTTTCATGTTGAAATATTTAAAAGATTAACTGGATCTATTGAGTAAGTTGATAGTTTTTCTCTTGAAATATTTATATTTTACATTCTTCACCTATCCTCTAGAGATATATTTTGAGTTGATAAATGGCCTAATATACCAATCTGAATTTTTATACTGTGTTCTACTTTCTGGTTATTTGCTTATTTACAATGGCCTGATTCTGCCTTTTTAACGCTGACTTTTTTCACAGTAAAAATTAGAAAATATCTTGGATTATTTGATAATGAAAATAGGTCATACCAAAACTTACAGGATATGCATAACAGTACTTACAGGGAGATTTAAAGTTTTAAATACATATATTAGAAAAGATTAAAGCTTGAAAACCAAACATCTAACTTTCCATTTCAGGTATAATAAGTAAAACCCAAAATAATATAATGAAATAAATAATAATTAAGAAATAGAAATCCATGTGATAGAAAGAAAATAATAAAGAGCATCAACAGTCTTTTTAAGTGAGATTTCTTTACTTTATTTAGTATTTTTTGTCGAGCTGTTTTCGTGCTCATGAATTCCTTTAACTTTTGCTTATCTGAAAAGCTTTTTATCGTTCCTTCAGTTCTGAGTGATAATCTCATAGGTTATAGTATCCAAGATTGAAAATCCTTTTCTTTCAGAACTTTGAATATATCATTCTGAACTGTAGAGTTCCATTTGAGAAATTAGCTGACAATCTCATGGGGACTCTTTTGAGTCTTTTGGACTCAAGTTTCTTCAGATGCTTTTAAGATTCTTTCTTTATATCATACTTTTGATATTTTGACAATATGTTTAAGTGTAGGTCTGTCTGGGTTTCTTTTATTAGAACTCTTTGAGCTTTCTGGATTTGGAGGTTTGCTTCACTCCTCAGGGTAGGGAAGTTCTCAGCTACTATTTCTTCAAATATAGTTTCTGCCCCCTCTCTATCCTCTCCTTCTAGGATCCCTATGATATGAATACTGCTCCTTTTGATGATATCCCATAGGTCTTGGATGTTATCTTCATTTCCTTTCATTTTCACTCTCTTGCTGGTCTGTCTGAGTGCTTTTCCCTGACCTCTCCTTTAGCTCACTGATTCCACTGATGGCTTCATCAATCCTACTCTTGAGACCATCTGTTGAGTTCTTTAAGTCGTCTATCAAGTTCTTCATTTTTTTGATATCCTGCTTCATCTCCTCTCTCATTCTTGTTGTCCTATTTCTCTATTGCTTCCCCTGATTTCCATGAGTATGTTTATAAGTGTTGCCATAAATTCATCCTCAGGTAGTCTGCATATGTCTGTAGTATTCAATTCTTCCCTTGGGATTTTAATTGGATCATTTCATTTATATTTCTTTGTATCTTTGTCTGTTTAACATTCTGTTTGTTTCTGTGGATTAGATTTTCCTACAGTAATAGTGTTGTGTAGAAGGACTTACACCAGAGAAGCCTGTATCTTGTTCTGAATCCTGAAAGTTCTTGAGTTGTGTGGCGTCACCACTGGTTGACTTTGTTAATATTCTTAGGTGGATTTTTCATTGGAACCTGAGAGTTCACACTATTGGGGTTGGAGTTTGTGTGGGGAATGAAGAACCTTCCCTCAATGTCCCACCTGTGAATGGTAATAACAACATTGTTGCTGATCCCCAATCAGCAATTAACTGCAGTTTCACCTCCAACCACAGGGTGACACTGTGGGTAACCTTCCTTCATGATGCTCTTCTTCCTTTAAGCCTGAGGGTGAGATTTCTGGTAAGCGAATTGTGTGGCTCTGGAGTAATATGGTGGGAGTGGGTGGGGATGGAGGATTCTCCTATCTTCCTTTTATGGCAGTGCCCTGTGTAATTTTCCTTTGGGAGGCGGTTTCCTGCTCAGAACACCAGGTCGCTGGTTCTCTTGCCCTGAGCCCAAATCCTCTCCCACTACTTCGTGTCCTGGTCTTATTGGGCCGCTGCTCTACTGCTCTCAGAGCGACTCCTGGGAAGCTCGGTTCTTCCGGTGGTTACACCCACCTCTGCCACTTTTTTTATTCCAAGGCTGGGAATCCCAAATCTGCCATGCAGCTCTGAACCCTAAAGCCTTTGCCTACACTTGTGGTGGTGATTGCTGCTTCTGTGTCTGCAGCCCCCAGGTCAGCCCTTCCATGTCATGTGTTTCTGAAAAATAGGTGTTTTTTAGTTATTCTGTGGAGAAGGGATCTCCACCATATATGACAATATTCTCTGGTTGTTTTTTCCTGGAGTGGGAGGTCTTTGTCCACTTTGAAGAGCAGGGATAACTTCCCTCACTAATCCTGTGGCACTCTACGTAATTCTTTTTCAGGTAGCAATCTATCCCATAGGCAACCCAAGCCGGATGGAGGCTGAGATACATGCCCACAGTAACCCTGCCCCCCACCATAGTTTTGTCCCACAGGTGTTTGTCTATAAGAGTGAATTGTGGTACCTGAACATCCCTGTGGTCTCAGGTTTCTGGACTGGACCCAAAATGGTCATTGTCAGTCCTAGTTATGAAGTCTATGGATGCTACTGATGGGAAATGGAGTTTAATTTCCTCCCTCGGTGGTCTTATTTCCCACTTTTCTTGAAGAGTAGTTAATTTGGTCTTTCCAGGCCATGATTCCACTTTTACTTTCTCCTCCTCAAACATTAGGAAACTGCAGCTCATGGCACAGTAAGTCATTCCTTACACTGCAGGGTGACATACAGTTTTCCTCCTGTCATTCATTTGGTCAGCTTCAGTGAAAATTGTAGGTGAGAAGTGGTCAAAAACACAGTCTTCGATGACCATTCTGAATCTGATGAGTGATTTATATCAGTATCTTAGAACTTAGCCTTAAAGTAACACATTTTTATGGAATATTTTTATCCTTACATAGATACCCTTTAAATACAAAGAAACCAAAAAAAGAAAAAAAGAAGAACTTAAATTTTTGTGTCACTTCAAAAATAAAGAACATTCTACTCTCTCTAGTATGGAAGATGAGAGAATTTATATGCTTGCCTCTGTTTCAGAGATTTAATTTCCCCCAAAATCTGATTGGAAGCATACCTTTTTAAATTGTAAAGTTTTATTGTAAAGGTGTACTGAAATTGGTTTCAAAGAAAGCACTAGATTTTGCCTTCTGCTTCCTCCCTGGCTTTTGAAATAATAGGATATTTTTCAGTATTGGGAGCTGGACACTGTATTTGGGCTGTTCTTCAAATCTTGCAAGTTCAAAGAAATGGAGAAAAGGACAGTTGGGTTTCACTGTGCTTATTTTATGGAGACAGAGGTAACCAAGGCGGGTGGCAGTTGGAAATAGTTAGAATTAGAAAATGCCGTGTCTTTATTCTTAGTTGTAGCTTGTTGAAGCGCAGAGGGTAAGGCTCATCACATGCCCTGTTTCTGTGCACGCTCTGCCGCCGTGCTGACAGCAACCAAGATCTTTGAGGTGGCTCCCAGCACCACGCAAATACAGGATCTAAATGTGTTTTCAGTGGCAGCCAGAAGTTCTGAATTCCTCTCTGCCACCAGTCGATTTCTCTATGGCTCATTTTTGCCATAGGTCCTGCTGCTTCAAAATAGTGGACTTTTAGTACATTTTCCCCTCAGGGGAGGTGACCTACATGTTAAGCTCTGGACAACACCAAGACCTACCTGCTTGTGCACACAATCCTTCCATAGTATCCTGTTGTGATGTGGATTTTCTCTTAAAGTAGATGCTAGAAGTTTTTGTCAGTTCACTCAGAATTTAGAATGGGAAGTAGGAGGAGGGTTGAAATCAGAGTCATTGTGCTCAGATTCCTCTCTTAGATTAGAGATATCTGCTATGTTTTTATTTAATTCCCCAAGACATTTTTCCTTCTTAGATAGTAAACTCCTCCATGATATATTTCTTGAATTTACCAGTCTTTCACATAAGATATTGAATAAATATTTGCTGAGTGAATGAACTGAATGATTGGATTTAGAGAGAATTCAATTTAATGTCATCATTGAGATGGCCCCCAACATTGAAGACACTGTGTTTCATTCTTGGATTTCTCTTAGTTACACACTGTCAATGTTAGCAACTGGTTGTTAAGTAATACTAATCCATGTTCTGTAATGTTTCTCATCTACCTGGCTTTTGACTGAATGAGGCTTGCTTAGGGCATGCTACTCACAGGGAATTGCTGTTAGACAAAGACTCCTTCCCCAGGAGCAAATTCCATAAATGACTTCCCATGCAGAAACCAGCAGGAAAGATTCAAGAATGACAATAAGGTTGCTCAGTGGGTCCACAGCTGTGGATAAAGAACAATTCCTGACAAAATGAGGAGGTTGAAGCAGTTTGGAGATTAAAATAAAAGAAAATCCTGCCTGTCATTCTATTGCATGGAGCTATATTCGAATTTTATCTGGTGGATGTGATTCTCTTTGATCAAGTTGACTGTTTGAAGGGATTTGGAGCAGAAAAGATAATCCCAACTTTGAGCATAAATCAGGGGCTGTAGGCTGATGGATGCCTGGCACTTTCTTATGATAATGTATGATTGGATGATGATGAAAAATACCACAGCCTTATCTCAGTGCAGCAGCAGCCAGTGGGGGAAGAGGCTTGAGTCCAAAGGGAAGAGGGAGCGGGGGCATAATAGTAGCTTTTTTTTTTTTTAAAGAAGTTGTGAAACTGAGCTATAAATGCTCTGAGCTAGGACTAGAAATGCAGCATTTCAGAGCTTGACAATAACAAACTATCAAAATAGCCAGACAAAAACAAAGGTGAACGACAATCCTTTCCCTTTGATAATGCCCAGTTTGCTGTTTATAGAATTTCAGGGAACACTGGTTGCCTGAGCCCTCTTTCTGAACTCCATCAGGTATGGATGAAGAAGAATCTTTCCTTTGATTCCTGTGACATCCTCTGTAACACTTTAAGAAAGTGTTCATCTTTAGGGAGGCACTGTAGAATGGGATTGTGGGTCTAATAGGGGAAGAGTCCAGGTTGGTACCATACAGAGCCATTCTGCCCCAGAGCAGATAATGAACTCTACTCCCAATGCCTTTAGGACACCGTACTCTATCTTTATAACCAGAGAGAGAGAGGGAATGGGAGAGAGAGGGAGGAAGGGAGGGAGTGAGATAAGGAGGAAGGAAGGAAGGAAGGAAAGAAGGAAGGAAGGAAGGAAGGAAGGAAGGAGAAAACTAGAGAAGAAACTGGTATTATATTAAGTATCTAATCCATTACCCATGACTTAATTTTGTCTATTAAGATAGCTAAGTGACCAAGTTCTCTGCAAATTACAGGTGTAAATAATCCCACTGACATTAAATACTGAAATTTAGGTAATGATATTTTGTATGAATTATTCAAGAGGTACCTCCTCATTCTCAAAAGTGTGGGCAGAATGAGACTCTCTCATACCTAGGAGGCTGCTGAGGCAAACTTAATAAGGCAGACATTGACAGAAAAAGCTCTTGATCAATACAATTAAAATTGTCCCAATTTCTTTGTCACCGATCATTGAAGGTTATTGAATGGAGTCATACGATTTTTCTCATTTCTGAGAGGGAGGACTGTTATTCCAGGCACAGGATGGCTCTCGTTCTCCATGGCTCACTGAAAATAAAGATGCGAAAATATGAACAATGCAAACACTGATCTTTCTAAGAGACTTACTCAACCTATTTAGAAGACTTGGCAGGTGTTTCACTTTTTCTAGTAACAATGCAAACATAAGAAAAGGGCCACTCTCAAGCCTTGTTGTCCTTGTTTAGCCATCTATACCACAGCGCAGAACACATTAGCAGCTGACATTTATCGCCCGTTGAGTACATGAGACATCATTTTAGATATGCTATGTGCAGTGATTTATAAAACCAGAAAGGGAAAAAATGGTATAAATATGACAATATAAGTCTATAAAATTTAGATTGTCAACAAAAGTGTTTTAAAAGAAATCACCCCAATCTTTTCCTCAGTTTGCCCTTAACTAGATATCAATTCTGTAAGTGGGAGAATTGTACTTCTGAGCCTCCAAAGATTATTAAATCATTAATTCCTCCTTAGATTTGGTCCAGGACTATGTGTATAAAAGATCACACATTTCTTCTTATTTAATATAATGGACAAAACTGAAAAAGTTAGAGGACTCACAATTGCTAAGATAGTTGGAAAAAGTGAAATAATGAGGTGCAGAGTCCTTCTTTAATGGCCAAATGACATTTATAGGGCAAAGTGGCAGGATGAGCAGGCATAGAGATTCCTTGCACTTTCTGTATTGAATAAAAAACACTCACCCTTACATGTCCCTTCTAAGGTGAGATAAAGTTGGTGAAAGTATAAGGGTGAGAATCAAATTGGGAATAACTAGAAATAAAATCTGCTTTGTGTTGATAATAGTAACAGAACAGCAATGAAAAAGAGAGCACTGAAGAGAAAGGCCAAGGTCAAGAAAGAGGCTCATAGAAGATCAAAGTCAACCTAGGAAGATGAGATGACCTACAACTAATGTGACTCCAGGGAGAAAGCAAGTCACCACAAGGACCCTGGAAAAACAAGATGACAATTACTAGTCTTGCTCCTCTTTCGGTAGGTCTAGAGAGTACTACAGCAGCAAGTAGGTAAAAAAAACATATGTTTGGCAGGAAGTGATCAGTATCTGAGAAGCACATGCTGGGGACACCAAAAAAAGTGATTAGAGCCTGAGGATTTCCTGCCCATGTCTATGACTTAGGCATTCCCCTGAGTGGGTTCACTCTAGAGAGGAGGCACCTGGCTCACCGAGGAAGTCTTGTGTGGGTCATATCAGCAGCAGAATTCAGGCGACATTCTGTAAATTATGGAAGAGTAAACAAACTGGGGTGTCTCTAGTTCTTAAGGGCCCCTCCTTCCAGGGAAGGGACAGCATATCAATGACCCTAAATGAGGTGACTGGGGTTATTTTTCCCTTTTTCTTTTCTTGAGATTGTGATTCACTACTATTTCATATTTAAGTTCTCACTATTTCTATAATTGAATCACCTGTGTTGACATTTTATATAAATTAAAATTCATAATAATCTTGCAGTATTTCATCTATTCCCCGGAGTGTAAGAAAGGGTAGTGTGTCGACTAGGGATATTTGATGAAACTAAATATCTGAAAAATTGAGATTAAGTAGTAAAGAAGTGGGGGATGATAGAGACTCACTATTCCTGCTCCCAGTGTGTTAATAGACCAGTAGCTGATACTCTACTTTAGGATAATTTGCTTCTACTCATGTTCTTGTCTCTGGTTGAATTACTTCATCTTTCTCTTAATATCTAAATCCCTGCCACCCTTCAGTGCAAATGTAACCTTTCCATTTGAAGTGTACCTTATTTTCACAGGTAAAGCTAGCCTTTTCCTTTCCACCTGCTCCCAAACCCCAATCTGTTTATTATGTATCATTTTAAGAGAATAGCAAACATCTTAAAATTTTAATTTTGCATCATTGTTTATGTACACATCTGAGCTCCCCTCTAGGCAGTTATCTCTTTAATATTTATTGAATAAGTATATAGGAAATCAAAAAGCTTAGGAGGAAATTTTTAAAATACAAGAGGAAATAAAAAATAAGCTTAGATTAATAAAACTTTTAACATATGACTCCCTGAAATTTAGCTACAAGTAATATATTAAGTAATATTGATCAAATTGGTTTGTTCTAATACACAAAAATACCACTTCACAGCAACAGATTTATCTAACTGAATGACCATGGTAAGAGTACTGAATTGGAAGCCGGGAGAACTGGACTATAGACGCTGATCTTATGCTAACTGGTTGGGTAACTTTTGACAATGCATTTGACCTATGAACTTCCTTCTATTCCCTCTTGAGTAGAAGAACATGGTCAGATGAGATGATGCACTGAAAGAGGCCATGATTTAGGAATTGCTTTAGTAAGATGCTTGCTGATGTTGATTAGGATCGATCTGCAAATCACCCATTTTGGTGACCCATGAAACATTTTTGATTCGCCATACAAGAATTTCATACCATGAAAGTCTGATCGGAAGCAGAGAGTTCTACAAAGTCTACAACGTCTGAAAATGTGAGCAAGGATAACCACTGCTTATTAACTTGACTCTAAAGTAAACATCTGCTCACGAATCCAGATATTTTTCCTAATAAGTTCCTGAACAGTTATTTAGAAATATTTGGCAGTTGGATGCATTTTTCACTTATTTTCTAGTAACCTTGAGTTAAGGAACACTGGGAACATACCTGCAGATGAATAATTGATTCCTTTCTTATTGTTCCTGACATGAAGACCTAAACAGGCCAATCTGCTCTCAGACACCAGGGACTGCTTTTCTCTTTCATACAAGTAAGGGCTCATTAGATAAATTATTCCTTAGCCTAATGAATGGTCCTAACCTTGAAATTAATTTAATGGACTAATGATAACACTTATGACTGCATATTTGGCACCATAATCTTGGTAAATGAGATAAATACTTATACCACATATTCCTCATGCATATTCTACAGCTCTATGGATTGTGTTAGACTCACATTCCCTTATGGAGAGGTAAATACTGGAGTGCAGTGGGAGATGGGGGTATCCATTTAATTATTTAGTTTTAGAGTCTTGAGCAATGAATTAGATTAATGAATAATGATCCAATTGAATTTAAGGTGATGAGTATACCAAAGACTAGTGAACTAATTAGTTATTTCAGTTGTCTTAATTTGTTAGACCAGATCCACTGATCAACAGTTTGCTCCATTGCTTTCATATTTAGCCATACTCTCATTTAAAAAAAAAAAAACAACACAAATCATTCTTCCCATTGTCTAGGTATTTTTATTTATTTGGATGGTAGAACCATACTGACAGATTTGACGCAGTGCTTGATGCTTTTCATATTTTTAAATAATTAGTGTATCATCTTTAAAATGAATCCCAGCTCCATTTGTGCCTCCAGGACACAGTAATTTATCCTGAGAGAGAAAAAATGTCTCCCATCACAATCAGCTTCATCTCTGACAAATTGCCTCATGACTGAAACTTTCCCCTTTTTGCCTGCCTTAGATAACATCAATTACAATTCCTCCATATCACATAATCCCTTCCCCAATGTGTTCATTTTCTACAGATTCTACCCACTGAGGCGCTTCACCCCCTGGTGTTTCTAAGGGAGCCTGAAATTAACACAGCATGTTTAAATTGCTTTATCCTTCTACAGTGAACCACTGCTTCTTGTGTATACAGGACACCATGTACATCTTTATCATATGGCTCCCAAAGGTCTTTTCTCTTCATTAATTATGTTAAGTGACTTAGTTATTCTTCAATTTAAGTAGATACACGCCCAATTTCAGATCCAGATAAATGAAATGTGTGATTCTCCATCATTACCCTCCACTGTCATCCCCAGTTTAATGCATTTGGTTGGGAAGTTTCTGGTGAAAAACCTCAAAATGCTTTTTATATTATTAAGATTCTCCACAGAAACAGAGTCAATAGGAGATGATAGATAGGTCAATAGATAGATAGATTTAAAAGGAGATGTATTATAGGAATTGACTGATGTCATTATAGAGACCAGTAAGTCCCCCAATCTGCCATTTGCAGACAGGAAAACCAGAAAAGTGGTGATATAATTCAATCCCACTCTGAAGGCCTGTGAACAGGGGCATCTATGTCTGAGGACAGGAAAAATGGATGTTTCAACATAAGTAGAAAGCAAATCTACCCTCTTTGGCCTTTTTGTTCTAATTAGCCTCTCAGTGGATTGGATAACGCCCACTAGCATTGGTAAGTACAATCTTCTTTACTCAGTACATTGATTCAAATGCTAATCTCTTTTGAGAAAATCCTCACAAGTATATTCAGAAGAAGAGACATACCTCAGAGATACTGTGGTTTCAATTTCAGACCATAAGCTAATATCACAATAAAGCAAGTCATGTGCATTTTTCAGTTTCCCAGTACATTGTTTTCATTATACTATAGCAAGTGTGCTATATAACATTATGTCAGAAAAACAATGTGTATATTGTAATTTAAAATATTGTGTTGCTAAAAACTGCTGACCATCATCTGAGCTTTCAGTGAATAATAATCTTTTTACTAGTAAAGGATCTCTTCCTGATGATGACTGCTGATTAAACAGGGTGATGGTTGCTAAGGATGGGATGGCTGTGGCAGTTTCTAAAAATAAGAGCATGAAGTTTTCTGCATCAGTTGACTTATCCTTTCATGAGAGATTTTGCTGTAGCATGTGATGCTGTTTGATAGCATTTTACTGATAGTAGAGCCTCTTTCAAAATCAGAGTCAATCCTCTTAAACTTCATTTATGCAGTATTTCCATCTACATTAATGTAATATTCTAAATTATTTGTCATTTCAACAATGTTTACGGCATCTTCAACAGAAGCATATTTCATCTTATCCATTAAAAGCAACTTTTCATCTTTTAAAGTTTTATCATGAGATTGCAGCCATTCACTCACGTTTTTAGGCTCCACTTCTAATTGTAGTTCTCTTGCTGTTTCCACCACTTCTGCAATGACTTCCTCACTGAAATCTTGAATCCATCAAAAACATCCATAAAGTTTGAAATTAAACTCTCCTAAACCCCTGTTATGTTGTTATTTTGAGCTCTTCTCATGAATCAAGAATATTCTCAGTGGTGAATATTCTAGATTGGTGAATATTTCCCAGAAGGTTTTCAATTGACTTTTCCCAGATCCATTGGTAGAATGACGATCTGTGGCAGTGATAACCTTAAGAAATGTATTTCTTAAGTAATAAGATGTGAAAGTCAAAATTATTCTTTGACCTATGGACTTCAGAATGAATATTGTGTTAGCAGTGATGAAAAAAAATTCTTCTCCTTGATGTCTTCATCAGAGCTCTGTTGAATGTGGCAGTGGCCGTATCCTATGACTGTCCTATGACTATCCTAGCTCTGCCTTCTCAGGCCAAATATTCACACTACTTATAGGGAAAATAGGATATTCTTTAGCATCTCTTGCTTCTCTTTTCAGGTTCTGTTGTGAAAGAGAAAGAGATCAAAAGCACTGACATTTCATCATTGTCTTTATCACTATAGCTGAAGTCCCTCCTCCTTACAAGGACTTTATTTTCTTCTTTAGTCAAAAGTCCATGATACATTCTTGAACTGACATTCATCCAACTCAATTTCTAGGCTATGTGGCAAAAATCAATGCAGGGAATTAAATATATAGGAGGATGAGGGGACTTAAAGAAATTAAAAATCTTATCTTGATTATATTTGTTTTATAGGTACAGGATATATTGGAATTTCAGTCTCAGTTGATTTCCCTTATTCCTAGTCAAAGTAGAAATGTAAACTATGATATGAAGAATAGATCTCCCCAAAATGTTCATAATACCTTCTCAAGATGTGTCACTTTGGCATGTAAAGTGCTTTGAGCTGAGATCAAATAAGCCCCTGCAGTCTCATGAGAAACTGTTATTACTCCCTTAACTACCTAGAAGAATGAAAGTTGGAGGCATTACTAAGAATTAGGATTTTTACCAGAAATAAACTTTCTGTTGGATAAGCCTATCTACACCACAGGGCAGATATCTAATTCAGAGCAACTGATCTTTGTCTTATGAAACCCCTCTCCTCATCATGTGAGTTCCCCTCCTTTTATCTTAAAACCTCCGAACTCTATACCATTCCTTAGCTCAGAATATGTACCTTCATTTTCCTCACTAGAATTAGAATCCACATCCACATAGATTCTCCACACATACGTACTTAAATTTGGTCTTTTATTCTGATGTTCTGGCTGGTGTTAATTTGATTGCTTGACCAGCACAAGAAGGACCTAGAAGGAAAGGGATAAATTTTATCTCTCAAATACCTAGCAAATAGAGAATAATGGGGAGCTGAGGGATGCAAGACTACTATGAAAGCAATTAGAACTGGAGATAGCTATTATGAGAGTCTTTTTCATGTGGGCATTTATCTACCCAGTAGCAATAAATAACTGGTCACTTGGGAGCAAAAACATAGTTTCATTTTGGGATAAAACATGTTTTATTTACTGCTACATCTCTAGTGCCTATGTCTGGCACATATTAGTGGTAAATGTTAGAATGACGGGGTGAAGTAAATGTGGAGAGAGCAGGGCAGATATATAAATGAGTGAAATAATTAAACAGCTTTAACAGTGCAGATGGTAAGGAAGTCTTCCAACATGGGGGAAAAATACTTATCATTCCTACCACCTCCGCTAAGGATGATCAGCAGCCATGGTCCAGGAAGAATTATGACAGAGGTCAAGACTCGAGCATCCTAATAACCATGAATTTTTATCAGTTATTTTATTTTCCCTTTTTTCATGACATTTTTTTTTTTCACTAGCCAACAGAGAACAGCCTCATGATAACAATACTTCACTTCAAACACCAGTTTTGAATGAATTTATGTGGTTAGAGATGTTCTATTTAAAAAATACACTCAGCAAAATCTACAGGGTCTGCAGGATTGAGACAAGTATCCCACTTTTTTTCAGTAGACTGAAATCATACATCCTACATCCTTATTTTATGAACTAAAATGACACATTAATCATCTTCTGTCTTTTTGTTCTTATTATTTCATGTTGCTCCGACTCCTCCCCATTCCTCTGGCGGATGCTGCAGGGACCATTAGAAGCATGCCCACATGAATTCTGTATGTTCCCACTAAGCTGTGTGAAACACATTCATGAACCACATGAAACACCTCCTCACAGCTTCCATATGTCTCCACACAGTGAGCACTCGCATGAATACCAGGCAGCCTCTGCCTTAAGCAGCAGATTGAAGTGGACGACTGTTGTCTTCCAGGCTTCCAGGGCTCCTTTTTGGTCCCCATCTATCTCTCTTCTCCCCACTTAAGTGAACCCCACTTAACCAAGCTCTACCTCATGCTTTGCAAATTGGTAGTTCTCAACCATGAGGTTTCAAGTGGATTTTACTATGAGGCAAGGAAACTAAACTTTTCTATCTTCCAAGAATGGTGGTTAGAGAAGTCTGGGAATTAAAAACAAGTGATTTTTGTCACAACATCGTTCATTATTACCCCGTAATACAGCAGTTATGTTCCTCCTGCAAGTAACCAAATACCAGAAGAAAAGTTGCTTAAACAATGGGTCTTCAAGGTTGATGGGGGCTCATTTATGTGGTGAATCTCTTGGACTTACTTCTGTTTTCCTTTTGTGATTACAAGCTAATGTGACAGTTACAAGTTTAGAATATTTATATGACAATATTGAAAGTGGGAAGAAGGGAAAGGTTTTCTTTTTGTGTCAGTATCTCTTTTTGTCAAGGCAGAAAATTTTTCTCAGAACCAAACCTCACTCCTTCCTCTAGCAAACTTCTTTTTTAGGTTCCAGAGGTTCAAAGCTGAACCATAAATTCAGATGCTACCTATTAGGGGCCTCATGAAAGAGGGATTCAGATACCATTTTCTTCTGGAATGGGATGTATTTTATTTTCTTAATTTTCGTGTTTTGACATGTGGGATTCTGGGATCTCAGTGATCTTGCAAAGATGGCCCCTCCCAAGGTTACCCAACTCCTAGAGATAAACAACAACTCACCCACTTTTGAAATATAAACCAACCAATCCAGAGCCTGTGCATCAACCAACTCTTACAGGGTTCTCACACTCAGGCCCCCATACACCTGCCCTAATCACCCCAGGGCCAGACACCAGACAACTAGGGGCAACCCTATGCCCCAGAGCCTGCTGAAATTATTTAAACCAACCTATCCTTAACCTGCTTGACCTGCCTTTCATGTTCCTTTCCTCTGAAAGAACAGTAAAAGCTCTTGCACTCAGCTTCCCCTGTCCTCTCTTTCTAGGTTGACATGGAGTGTCCCCCTTCTCTTGGATGCTGTGGATAACAAACTATCTTTAATGGCAGTGGTCTCCTTATCTGTTGATATTATGGAACCTCACATTTCTATGAATGTGGTATATTTTAGAAGACACTCTGCTGGCAACAAACCCTTCAGGAAAAGCTGTTCTCTTCCAGAGATAAATAATGCAAGGGAGTTTCTCTCTTTTTATGTGAAAGAATTTGTTCTGCTTATCCACAACCACGTTAAAAAATTGCTCTAAGACTTACTGGTTTAAAGAAATGATTATTTTAATATTATTTGTAGTTCCTGTGAGTCAGAAATCAAGCAGGATTGTGATGAGCAGTTCTGGGTTCAACTCACTGTCTTATATGCTTAGAATCTGCAGAACACAGGACTGAAGAAACAGGCATCTTGCCATGTACATGTATTAGCTCAGGTAACCTTTTATAGTAATCCTTTGAGATACATATTATTTATTAATATAATTTCATATGGGAACATGAACTCACAGAGCTAAGCAATTCATTGAGATGATGTAGCTGATAAATGGTGTCCTTGCTCAGGACAGCATCCTCTTCCTTCCCTTAGTCAATCTTCACCACAGCTCTGCATTCTGATGTCTTCATATCACATACTGATATTTGAAACACTCATACATTTGTCTTTTGCAATTTGTCTTTGTTACCCAAGGGAAAGCAAAGTGCTTGCAAATTGGGGAATTAGTATCTTCATTCACTTCTTTATTCCCAGAGCCTAGAGAAGCCTCTGGCACACTACATATACTCAGTAAATAGTTGCTGAATGATGCATCAAGCTTCGACTTTCTCTCTGGTCTGACACTTGTAACAACTGCAGGTCCTAAGAGCCGCAGCTGCCCCAAAGCTATTCTTCCACCTTGACTCTTGGGTAAGTCCCTCTTTCTATACCAAAACATGTCTCTGAGTTTTTAGCTGCTTGCCTTTGCCTATGAAGACTTCCTTCCATGACAAGGCTTCACATACATTGGTATGGCTCAACATTACTGAGGATATATTATGTTAAAACCTCTGGAAGCAAAGGAGATTTTTCACTCCAAGTCTAACAGTGATACTGGGAGTATCAATCTCTACTGTATTCTCTTTTTCTTTTTTCTTTTCCTATCTCTTATTGTAAGTTCCCACCTCCAGCATGAGTTCTAAGTAACTGTTGTTTATAGTTCAATATCTCTGTGAACTCAAGCCTTCCCCCTTCACACAGGGCACTTGAAGTAGCCTGTTGAACTTATTAGTGGTGGCAATGACTAGATAGCTCTGCAGGCAATTTAGGCTTATTTTCCCCATTCTTTGTTCTTGGAAAAGACTACCCAAAGGACTTAGTATACACACACATGCAATGTTTCCCTTAAGCTTCATTTACATACATAGTTTTTGCTTTTGTTTTTTTCCCCCCGGGATGGTCTGAGTTTCTTCATGTAACATTTGCAAGTGGGAAGAGGAGATATGGCGCACCACAGTAGAGGCCCTTGGGAGAGGAGCCCAGACATTATGACTCTCTCTTCTTCTAAAATTCAGAAAAGTGTGCTCTTGGGGATTCAGCATCCATTTATAACAATAGAGCTGGAAGCAGCATGTGAGTGTGTCAACAGGGGTGATGCTGTAATCTCAGTAATAGCTACTCTTTTTGCTCATGGTGAACCTCTAATCCAACCTTCACGTCCTGTGTGATGGGGAAATATATTTTCTTTTATTACTTCCAATATGGAATCAGGGTTCCAGGCCCATGGTATGGCATCCTTTTTATACATCTTATTGTTATAATAGGGGCTTCATAAATTTTATTGATTCCTCAGAGACCAGATATTTTGATGGGAGAGCAAGATGAATATTTTCTGTGGAAAAACCAAGATAATAGCAGCCTATAGAAAATGTGATGATTAGTACTCTCTGGCTTGCAGCACCTCATAACAAGGTCTTTCTGAAGACAGCTGGTTGAGAGAACCCACAAGCTTGTCTACCACAAGTTTCCTGCATTAGTCATCTTAGAGACTCTCTATTTATTGATGCTGTCATTTTGTGGAGCCATTATAGCACCCAATTCAAGGAAGAATTCTACCCTAACTTTGTGGAGAATCCTGGATTCCATAGCTTTCCCAGACATGTTGGATAGATTGTGTAAATTCCTGCAGGCATTTGCTTTTCATGGAAAGTCTTGGACCAGAAAAAAAGAGCTTAAATCCAGCTGAAGCATTTCAATATCTGTAAACAGAATACATTCCAGACTAGAGTCATGGAAGAGTAATTCTCTTCAGACACTATGGTCCTCACTAAAAAATATGTTCCTCTTCATATGCACAAAAATGGATTCACTGCAGGAAAGATCTTTGAAGATCTTCTACACAGCTGTCTCATTTTCTTTATGATTTGAAAAACCAAAGCATTTCATTTGGGGCTGTAGTATGAACTAGTTGCAAAATAGAAACTATAGCCCAGGAGTCCTGACTCCTGCTCAGGTTTATTTTCATTTTGCAAAGCTGTCCACTGACTTAATAACTTTGAGGCTATAGAACATTAGGGAGGAAGGGGTGGAGCTGGGGGGAACTTTGGGGAAGTACTACTTGTCTGATTGTTCCATTCTGTACTTTAAGAAACCAAGATCCAGAGATTCAGAGTGACTTTTCCAGGTAGAAGATTTAACACTTTCAGTGGATATCTTCAGAGTCCCAGTCTTGTGTTCTTTCTCTTAACTTGGATACCAGACCTTCCTTCTTGACCAACAGGTTTGCATTCTTGTGATGGTGAAAAGAGGACCAGAAAGAAACAGGGTCTAGAAGATCAAATGACTTTGGGAACCAAGCAAGCCACTTAAAGGGGAGAAATTAGCTGAAGTTAAGAATGTGAGTGATTTGGGTTGTGGTGAAAGACAGAAAGGTTGAGGGCCCAATATAAAGATACTCCCATTCAAAGTTTTGAAACCCCTTGTTAGCAAACACAGCTCATTGGCAGAGTATGTCTAACCAGTTTGTAACATCTGGTATGGTCATAGAAAAGACTCATGTTGATTTTCTTAGCAACGGACATGGTACTTTTGAGTTTTTACCGTTATATAACTTGAACTTGTCTTTTGGAAACCAGAGAGTGTGAGAGAAGTTACTATGACCTTGTATTTCCAAATGCTTCTTTTCATGTTCATCAAAGTGATAGACCAACCATTACACTCTGATAATCTGCCCTTAGGTTCTGTGCTACAGAAGAGGCTTATATAGGAGGTGCTAGTCTCCCAGGAACTATAAATCTAATTGGCTTATTGTGTTCTAACTGAGATTTCTAACTGATCCAGTCAAGTTATTTGGGGAATGCTTTAGGTACAAGTTGGGAATTCATTCATAAACACTCTTCCTCCTCTAGTCCACTAGTAGAAGTAAGTTGCTCCTGGAGTCACCTGGTTGGCCACCTGGTGCTTTGTATGAGAATGTAAAATATCCACCTAACTGCCGTCTCCCAAGTTTCCTAAAGCTTCCAACCTTTGAAGAACCAAAGAATTCCACACATTCTTCCATGATGCTCAAGTAGAAAGATCCTAAGCAGAGAAAATGTTCCCAACATTCAAAATGTCTATGCCTCGAAAGTCCTTGTGGATATTTTCCTCAACTTGTACCTGTAGCTCTTTTCTTTGTAATCATGAGATCTACTTCTTGGGGTTATTTTAAAAAACAGAAATGAATTGTCTTATCCATTTTCATGTCTTCTTCTCAAGCAACCAAATATGAATTCCTCCTCATAGGCCACCTTTTCTGTTGCAAGTCAATTCATTCAAACGGAAGGCTGAGAGCTGGTAGTGGTCCAGGCCATAAAACAGTGTTGGCCTCTGAAACCCAGTTCAGGTTAACCCAGGACATCCTCTGCTTTCCTCTGCTTCCTTTCCCACACCACTGTCTGGAGAACTGTTATTTGACCCAAGGTCTTAGAGCTGTTTTCTCCAAATGAATGCATTCAGACCCAAGGGAATGCCAGGCATTCATTTTAATGAGAGAAGAAACCAGTAGAACCTCTTTTTATTTTGCATCTAAATAATTAAGGAATTGCTGCTATTTACTTTTGTGATTGACACAGCACTTGTACATGATTTATGGGGAAAAAATCATATATACTAAGAGCCCCAGATTTAAAAAATATTTATTGAAATTCATTGATCATTATCTTAGAAAATGACTTAGTTATATTTTTAATAAAAAATCAAGCATATGAGTTAGAAAACAGTCTGATTCTAATATATAAACAAATGGTCCAAACAGGACCCCAAAGTCCTGAAGAAAATCTTAATGTTATGGGTGGCTAAGCATGCACATCTATGTTCAAGTGAGGTTCTTTAATCTTCACAATGCAATGTCAACATCATTTAAAACAATAACAGTCATGATTAAAATCATAGTAATAATCAACTATAGAGTTAGTATCAAGCAGCAGGTATTGTTCTAAAGATTGTATGGACATTATCTTGTTGTATTTCCTTGCCGCTATCCAGTAGAAATGAACTGTTTGACACACAACACTTCTGACACCAAAGGTTCAGTGTCTTTTCCAACACCATTTCTCTAACTTTCTGATACCAGCTGGGTGTCTTAAAGTTCAATTGATTCTGGCATCATGTACCTGGAGCTAGCAGTAGTAACTACAAAATAAGGGCCCAGTCATGCAAAACTGCCCCCACTTCCCCACTTTGGATGCCAGCCACAAGTCCCAGGTTGTTACTATTACTCTTAACCAACCAGCTATAAATTCAGAGCGTTCCCCAAATCACTCCTCAGGTTTAATAGTTTCCTAGAATAATTCATAGAATGACAGAAAATGCTTTACCTACCTGTTAGGCTGGCCCAGAGGGACAAAGCGACAGCCATGCCTGGGAAAAAGGTGGCTGACGTCAGACTGAGGGATTGAAGCCCACACCTGGAATCACAGGACCAATCCCCAACCACGACATATGAAGTCCGCGATATTCTTTTGCTTAAAGAGCGCGCTTCCCTTTGTTTGGGTGCGACTTCCCCGGCCCCTGTTCTGCGGACTGGAGAACCTCGCCCAGGTGAGCAAACCCCAATAAAGCTCTGGCTATTCGACTTTTTGTTTGATTGACTTTCTTTCCTTGCGGAGCCCAGAGAAAAAAACCTTTCATTTGGTGCTCGAAACCCGGGAGGAGTTGTCTGCTGAGGACCGCTCCTTTGCCCGCTCCCCGAGGAGGCCTCGTGGCCAACCCTCCCGTCCGGACTACGAACCAGGGTAAGTGCCATCGCCCCAAATTTATGGTGTCCAACCGCTGAATCCGAGCCCCTGGGTACTGATACCGAGAGACTGCTCTCACGGAAAATCGCAGCTGCGTCAGGGTGACTCTCTCGGAGAGGCTGCTCTCCTCCTCCGTAACCGGGCTCTGAGCGTCAGGGAGACGTCCCTGGCCCAGACCCCGATTTGTCTGACCGGCTCAACAGACTGGGTTGAGGGACGCCAATTCCCTATCTGTTGTTCCTTGGGGACCAAAAATGAGAGGGCAAGAATCCAAACTCGATCCCAGCCTTAAGCGAAAGCGGCTGATTTTTCTGTCTATTACGGCCAGGCTGTTATACCAGCCCCACGATCGCAAGCACTGGCAGAAGGCACTTTTGAATTCGCGACCCTAATGGACTTAGACAATTTCTGCAGATGGACCGGGAAATGGTCTGAGGTTCCCTACATCCAGGGCTTCTGGACTTTGCTCCCACCCAGACTCCCATGCTCAGTGCTCCACTGCCCAGGTTCTCCTCGCCCGTGGCAGTTCGGAGCCTGGCCGACCTTCTGAACCCTCTGCTCCGGAACTTCCTTTCTCCTTCTCTGATTC